>OZ025250.1:25409406-25831715 GCA_964019135.1 Arenicola marina | reverse complement strand
CACGGAACGGGTGACCCCCTCCAGCTGGGGGGTATCCCCGACCAGCAGTGGGATGCTATCACTTCAACAGAGCTTATCTGCTTAGTGGAAGATAGCTAAGGTCTATATGTTGATTTGTCCATTGGAAAGTTAACAGCAAATTAAATCAAACTTTAATCATGTTTTTATTACAAACTTTGCAGGGAGTGGTTGCTGGAGGTACAATATGACGCACTAAAACGCATTGCGTAATGTTGAAGATCGCGTAGCTCAGTCGGTAGAGCGTTTCCCTTTCAATACAGGGGTCGTGCATTCAATTCTCGAGGGGCACAAGTATTTTTTTCCCTGCATTTCCTGCAACAACCACATTCTCCCATAAAAGTGGTCATCACTGTTTTAAGATTACACCGATTAGTTCATGCAACGGCACAGGCACAGTCAATCAATACGTGCATGGTGGGGGTGGGGGGAGGTAGAATTATTGCCACATTGGTCCTTTCATGAGATGAAATATGTCAGCATAATTCCATAGACCAAGCATAATATCTCTCAGGCTAAAACACGGGGTTCAACAACGCTTGTGTGCACAAGTTTTCACGTGGTTTGATTTGGGTTTAACGGCACTTCCAGCATGTAAGGATATAGGCCTATCATGCCATTTCAAGTGGGTCTATCATATGAGTAGTAGGCAAAGAATGTTCGGGTCAGAGGATTCACTCAATACAATAAAGAATACTCATAATAAAAGCAAAAACAATAGTAGGTCCATAGACTGTTATGTCAAAGCGAGTTAAAAAATATAAGGGGGCTTTCTGGTCAATTGACCCTTGCTGCATGCCACGGGAAATACCCCACTTTTTTTCAAATTTACTCGCCCCAAAAGACCCTCATTTTTCCAATGTACTTGCTCCAGAACACATACACCCTTTTCATCTGCCTGAAATCGGTCATTTTATTACTTAAATCACCCGGGAGCTATTTCGCAGCAAACAGCAAATTTCCACGTTATCATTGCTTATTATTATTGAATAATGAAAATCGCGTGAAATCAGAATGAATGAAGCTGAGTTTTCGTGTGAAAAATGTTTCGGGCCCCGTGCAAATTCAATGCTCATAACGGGCCGCATGATGAATGTTATCCATGCTCGTTACGGGGCCGTTGACTATTCCCAAAATTTTGTGATTACTAAGCCAGCAACACAAACAAAAGTGACACCAAACACCAGATTATTCCACGCGTGCCGGATGCAGCCCCTTCCTCCCTCTCCCACCCGATGCCGAAGCCATCAGGGCCGACGCCAAGCCAGACACCCAATCGGCGAGGCGCAGACTAATCCGCTGGCGGCTCTGGCTCGACGACCCCCCCCGCCCCCCCACCCCATTCACCCCCCCACCAAACCACCCCATCCCCCCTTCCCCCCAGCCCCCTTAAATACCTCGGCCGTTTCACAGTTCGGCCGTTCTGCATGGCATTCCGACTGGACGCCTGTTAAAATTGGCACGTAACGGGACTAACATGTGACATGTCAGGTTGGGAGGGGGGGGGCGGGTATGATTGGATTAACAGTGTATGGTCAGAACGGCCATACAACCAGAACCGGGGCAGGTACAAAAAGCCGAAGCCAGAACGACTGTATGGGTTAGGGTAGGTGGGGTGGGGTCACTACCACTGCAGCTCGCTTCGACTGCAGTTCATCTGGACTGCCGGTTGGGGTGGAGTGTGAGGTGGTGCTGGTGGGCGGAAGGGGGTTGGGTCAGTGGTAGGGGTACCTGGCAGTCTTAAGCAGCTTAGATACTTAGATATGGAGGGGGGGTGGGGGGGGGGGGGGGAGGGGCTGGGCTGGTGATTAATACATAAATTGTCATTGGCAGAAATGCCAGGTCTTACATCAAAATGTCGCACAAATAATATAATATGGATAGATGCTATTTAAAAAATGCGAGCGCATATTTATTAAAGGAAATAAAAATATTAGTCCTTGCAGCTGACCCAAGCTTAAGCTTAAGCTTTTTTTAAATGTTAAATTCTTCTTGCTAATAAATTATAGAACATAAAATAATAGATAATTTTTCTTGAACTCATTGTTTAGTTGTTATATACATATATGTCTTACATTAATCAATCTTCCATGACAAAATATGCCAGCATGCGTACGTAACAAGCGATCTCTTCTGCTTTCCCCAGTGGGGGTCGACAGTGAATTTCACCAACTTATAACAGTATGGGATTCTGATATGGATTTTGTCATGTTTTTACGTGTGTGTTATCTAAAGAGCCCACTACGCTCGCTAATATGAATAGGTGCTATCTCAAAAATGTATTTATTAATTCAGCTATTTTGTGGAAATACATCTAGATTAATATGCAAAATAAATCCTGCTTTGGCTTGCCGTAATGCATATATTTGGCGGGATGACTTGCTTGTGGCATATCATTTCGTTGCTTAGCAACTCCCACTGTGATATCATTTTGATAACATTTTGATGTCACAACTACGGGTACTCATTATTGTAGCCTGCGATCTCTTCCACTTTCCCTAGTGGAAGTTGACTTCCCGTGGATTTCTCCACTCATAACAATATGGGATTCAGATATGGATTTTGTAATTTTTCATGTGTGTGTTATCTAAAGAGCTCTCTACGCTCCCTAATATGAATAGGTGCTACCTAAAATGCAATTGTATATTTAATATGAATAGGCATTGCCTAAATCATTGTAAATTGCGGCTATTACCTGCAACAGTTGTGATGGCCTTATAGCTGTGTAAGCTGAAGTTGATCTAGTCATATTCTTAAAGTTGCTGATACATGTACTGAAATATCTTATCTATAGAAATTATGTTTTTACAAAAAAACTGTAATTAAATAAGATGGATGGCTTAGTTGTTAGCATTAATACAGGAATAAGTAGTTACTTTTCCTATAATTAATGGTATTATTTTATTATAATTATATATTATTTATAGGTTGAGGAGAACATTTTAAATCAAGTTTAAATCTGGTCATGGGACAAACATATTTGTATGGAAGGAATTGTAGCCATTTTGGAGAATTGGGAAAGGCCTTAATGTAACATGCATAGGTAAGGTTAAGGAGCAATACAATGTGTCTAGAGGTTACTAATTAATATTATGATGCTGTTTTTAAAAATAATGTCTGTACAAGTAGAAGGACCTGTCTTCTCAAGAACCCAATGAGTCATTTTTGCTATTCCACATTTTCTTTTGTAATAAATGTTACCTATGTCCCTTTGTACAACCAAGGACAATTTTGAAACTATTACAATGCAACATTATTGTCCTCAATTTAAAGAAAGCCATCAAATTTTACGCAAAATAGCTCTAAAAATAGCCTTTTCAACAAGGTTTTTCTGTCCTTACTCTGCAGCCAGACATCTGATTCACCTGATATTTTCAGTGTAGCTTCCATGATCATGGACAAATGTAATAATATGACAAATACCATTAGCATATGTATTGTATGCATTTCAAGTATCTGCTTCAATTTTGAGTTCCTTATTTTCACCTGGCCATATACTGAACAGTTGCTAAATACACCATGAGTAAGCTTCTTGAACACTCATACCATGTCAGAAGTATGTTTTGTCATCATCTTTCTTCTATGCTTCTATACAATTTGCTACCAATGTAATACTTTTATCTCTCACAACAAATGTATCTAGAATGTAAAGATAAAAAAATGAAGTAAACTGGCCATATGTTATCGGTAGTTACCTATCTACCGGTAATCACTTTAAACCCTTTTTATTGTGTATACCTGGTATGTCTATTTGTATTTATACAGCATGAGTATAGGAGTGGTCCAGATAGTTTTTCTGATCCTCAAAATGGTACACATTTGTGTTTCTTATCAATATGAGCTACTTAAACCAATGTTTCAGTCATTTTTGCCTTTTTTTTTATTAAACTTTTAATTTAATAATTGTTGCCTTTTTGCTAAAGCCCTTAAATTCCATAATGGTTGCCTTTTTGAATAATCGTTTAATTTAATAATTGTTGCCTTTTTGGTTAAAAGTGGAATTCTTTGTCAGCAAGGGGATGTTGACAATACAAAGTACAACATTTTTTTTCTAATATACCGGTAGTAAAATTTGACATTTTAAGAAGGGTTGTTTAGTTTTGAGAAAAGAGATTTTCGACAAGATTTGTTAAATTTTTGATAGCCTAGCTATTTTTTTATATATTTTTTTATATTTTCTATATTTGTATATTGTTTGAGACATGGTAAGCTAGATGTATACCCTTCTGGCAGGGAAATCAGTTTTTGACATAACAAATTATTATGTTGGGTCAATATTAAAATGAGAATGCTGTTTTGAGATGAATAAAATATATACATTTTGCATTTGCTTAAAAATAATAATAATTGCATTAATTAAAATATATAAAGATATATTAGATGAATCTGATGAATATGTTTTTTCAAACAAGAGATCAGTGATATAGTTATATATAAATGTGTTAAACTAGGAAAGTGAGCCTGACGAGGGGAGGGGGGGGGGGGGGCTAAAATACGGACCTTGACGGTGTTGCCAAAATAATTGATTGCATCATAACGTCATCAGTGTAACATGGTACGGCTGCATGTACACAGTGAGTTCACACGTACGTATACGTGTCAAAAAGTGACCTGTTCAGGTAGTACATATGAAATTAAGTATACAGTTAAGATCGTCAGTTGACATAGCACCGTGACAAAAGCCTCGCTCGTATAAAACAGTTTGGGCAAAAGCCCAATAAGACATATTTTCGTGGCTATGAGAGGCTCTAAAACGTGTATGACATGTTATCTTCATATGGTTGGCGTCAGACACGATATGATTAAGAGATAACTTATAACTTGCTAAAGTATGCCTTATGTTAGATGAAAAAATTGACGCGCCACCACTAACAGCCAGTTTGAAAAGAAATCATAGGGTGCTATTATCACTGTTGTATGCGGAGTGAGCGAATTTTATGCATGCATGGAGTACATGCCAGGAGAGTCCGCCACTGGTGTGACACTGAATAAGAGGTGTGATGGCAGAGGGATAGACGAATGTTTTGGTCGTCACGACTGCTTGTATAAACATTTGAAGCTGGAGTAATTGGCTTGGTTCGCCAGATGGGATTATGAATAAATATTTACAGTTATTTAAAATCCTGTTTAATTTGTCTTAAACTCCGCTATTTTAAACTTCATCAATATTCAAAATAAGTCGCATTTTGGCTTGCCATAATGCATATCTTTGGCGTGATGACCTAAACTGTACACACATTTAGGTCATCCCTTGTGGTATGTTTATCAAGGAAGTGTAAAAAGTCCTTGCTTCAGTGTAGTTTGTTTTACGGACAGCAAGTTATGGAATAGCTGGAAATGCATCCTATATAGGCCTATGTCTAGTGAGGCAGTCCTTTATAGGTTTGTATATAGGCCTAGGCAAGTCCGGCCTGCTATGGCTATATGTGGGCGGAGCCCCATCATATATAAAAGTTTACTCCGTTTTTTAATACGCTTGGAGTAATTTTCACACTAGATGAATATGAAATGGCAAATGTAAATTTGGGCTCAAAGCTTGATGCTCTTAAATAATGCTTGAACCTCTGGAAAATGCGCAGTTTAACGCTGATAGGAAGAATCTTAGTATTAAAATCCTTAGCCCTATCAAAGTTAACTTATGTTACAACAAACATGTTCATTCCGCCCGAAGCGGTAAAAGGTATACAACGCCTAATCAATTCGTTTTTGTGGGACAACAAAACCCCAAAGGTAAAATTATATGTTATGGCTCTCCCAATAATTGAAGGAGGCCTAAAAGCACCTGTGTACTTCAATCAGGTAAAATCACTTAGACTTAGCTTCATTAAACGTATTTTCAGCAGTGAAAAAAAGGCATGGAAGGAATGTGTTCAGATCTTTTTCCCAACAATACGACTTGAAGATCTGTTTAGTACCAGGTGTGCGGTTCCAACTTTTCTCTTAAGTGACGTTCCGCTATTTTATAAAGATCTTGTTATTTTCTGGACAGAGCTAATGTCAAAGCATGAACCAGTTTCCGCACTTGATGCACTATCCGAATCCCTCTGGTTTAATCCCTTTATCACAATTGAAAACAAGACGATCTTTTATGAAAACTGGTATGTTAAGGTGCGCCTTAAATTCGCCAGAAAATCTCGACATTAATATTCATGAAGTTACGTCACTAGCGCGTCACGCTTCATCAATATTCATTGCTGCCCGGTCAGCACAAATGGCGGCCGGCGTAGGAGTTGTGCCCGCGTGGGGCCTGATCTTCACATCTGCTGCTGCTGCTGCTGCTGCTGAGGAAATTCGCTCCCACGAAGGAACAACAGGGTTTCACTATGTTGCAGATTACTGTTATGCGGCATGCAATAGTAACAAGTACCCAGTAAAAATGTGTCTTAGTCTACACATATTTTGTTTAATGCCCGCCTTGTCAATTACACTGTTAATACGGCCTGGTCCATTCGTCTATCACATCTGCCAAGTTCCGCTGTCGGTGGTGTCGCCCGATAGGACCGCCCTCTATCGCCGCTTCCTCCATGCACCTCTAGCTGGCGGCGTGTCTGCACTCGGCGATGAACCGTATTGATATATACTGACAATTTAGAGTCCAACCCGGTCATGTATGCTGTGAATGTGTTGTGAGGTTTCGACGTCGGCCACTTTTCGCTCACGACACCACTTTAGCAAAGAGATGTAAAAAGAAAATAAACTCATAAAATGGAATACGTTGCTACAACTCTTTGTCTCTGATATTCCCTATCTGCCTACACTTTGTCGTGAATCTCACTAGTTCCTCCTCCGCTCCTCTTGTTCCGCTTCTTTTATAGGTCCCCCCTACACCCCGGCACCGTCAGAATTCCCCCCCCCCCGTCCCTTGGGAGTACCCTGGTCACATCCCGCTACATTTAACCTATGCAGGGCCCTCCCCACCACCTGGGACGCCCTGGCCTCTCCCCTGGCCTGGTGTCATGCTCGGTGTGTGTTCCCGCTAAAGATATGCCGCCCACACCTCGCAGATGTTGTGACGGATCTCCCTCTCAAGTGGTCGGGGCCCGCTCGACCTACTTCCTGCGCCCGGGGGACCACCCTAGCCCAATCCAGTGGTCACTTCCACCCCACTCCGATCCGCGCACTGGGCGACCTGCCTCGCTGGACTTTTATCCCCACGGGTGCCTTACCAATATTACCAGACACGCTAACGCCCCACTACGGTTCCCCCTACACTGCCTACACTATATAACAGCAATCTTTACCATGCACGCACACTCTTATTACGAAAAATGTCTCAAAATTGATTGCCATTCGTTATTAACCATAGAAACATGCTGCAATAAAAAAAAGTGTAAACAAAAAGGAATTGTGTTATACATGTATGCCCTAAAAGGAGGGTTACATCCCCATGTTCCCCTTAGATCCGCCTCTGCCCCCCCCCCCCTTTCCCTTTCCACCCTCCATCTTCTAAAACCCTAGAGGTTTGGAACCATGTTAAATAATTAACACACCAAACCAGACCAGATAGATACCTGATAAACCTCTCCCACCCCCACCAGGGGCAGGTTAGGGGGGGTTGCACCCTCCCCCCTTAGGAACTTGAACATACACTGTAAAAGTCGGGTTTTCCGAGCACCCCCCCCCCCGTGTCGCAAATTTCTAGACCGTCCCTGAGTCCTTGCCACTCTGTCTTGTCAGTAGCCCTATATTATAGTACAGTCAGAATCTGTGGTGGAGAGAATGTTGTCTTATTCAGTATAAATATCAAGTTTGTAGCAGATGTTGCGATTGCGTATGTTCTGAAACCCCTTTCCGCTTGTCAGGATCAGGGGAAGCACCTTGTTCTGCTTTTAATAGCGCTGCTGGGCCCGCCGATTTAAGGGTCACAATGAATATTGATGAGGCGGGATGCTGGTGACGTAACAAGCATGAATATTCATGTCGAGGTTTTCTGGCGAATTTAAGGCGCACCGTATGTTAAGGGCGTTAAGACGGTGAAAGATTAAATTTAAAAAATATATATATATATTATATATAAAAGGTAGGAGGCGGATCCAAAAATTGGTAAGGGGGGGGGGGATCCATTGAAACTTGCGACCGGGGAGGGAGACTCTGAACAAAATTGCGGCAGGGGAATCCACCAATTACCACTACCTGTGGGGTGGGGGGGGGGTCAACGCCTCAGATGGCCTATAAAGTTCGCATCAAAAAACCTCAAACAAGTGGGGGGGGGGGGCAGACACGTGGACACCATCCATAGATGGGTTGCGCGTCAAACATCTGTACACCCGGGTACCGCTTCAATTACTGTTATCCTTAATTCGATTTATACATATCAGTAATTCATTTATCTTTAATTGATTTACTGTAATATGCAATTGAATTAAAGATGCGTAGTAATTTATTTCAAGATATATCTAAACTAATTAAACATGTATCTAAATGAAATAAAGATATATGTAAATGAAATAAAGATATCTCTAAATGAAATGAAGATAACTAATTAATTTGAAGATATCTCTAAATAAATTGGAGATAACAGTAATTCAATTTTACATATGTCCAAATCGGCATGATGAGCACATATCAGTAATTGAATTACTGTTATCTTTAATTGATTTAGAGATATATCCAAATACTAAGCATAAGCACGGCGATTTAGAAATATCTTAAAATCATTTGGACGTACGTATCTTTAAATCGTTTACACATATATTTAAATCGTTTGGACATGTTTAAATCATTTGGACATATCTTTAAATATTTGGAGATATGTTAAAATATTTGACGATATGTTCAAATATTTAAAGATATGTTTAACTATTTAAAAAATATGTCAATTGTTCAAAGATATAAGCAAATATATAGACATATGTTCAATTGATTAAAGATATGACCAAATATTTAGCATATGTGCATGGGCCATAGGATTCGGGGGGTGGCGGCTGATAGGTTCACGATTAGGACACGATTAATCCGATTTTGCTGAATTTTAAAAATAAGGGTTCCATTTATGCTCCAGTCCGTGGTAAAAATCCTAAGGCGATAGCTTGAAAATAGAAATAAAAAAGTGTTCGAACCCCTAACTTTCAGGCGCTATAGCACCTCTACGTTGCGCACTCCTGGTTAGAGCTGAAATCGGAGTCGGTATAAACTACATAACCTCTATGCAACAGGACAAGTTTGCTACTCAGATGTTGTCTAGTTTTTGAGCTACAGCCGAGCACTCGACATTTACAATTTACGAAGGTCTGACAACGATAGCTATAAGCCTTCGAAAGTTATCGCGCGCGTAGACACACTTGTATCAACATACATAAACATAACCAAGTCACAGTATGATGACTTTTGTCATAATAATATACAGCACAGAAATATTTTGATTTCGATACCATGGTTTGCTGAATCATTGCTATTTATGTCAGCGCCTGGGCTGATATCCGTCGCCTGTGGGATTTTGATAACCGGGGGTTTTGACCGCCGGGCCTTTAAATTTGTCGGTTAATATAACATAAGGGAATATAGAGCCATGCAGCCAGGCCGGGTGTCACATTTGCATGCCCATGATTCATATATGTGTGTCTTATTTCTTACAGGACCAAAGTAAACCTCGCGGAGGACAAGACGGGACAATGGACACGCATATGACGTCCTAGGTATTGCTGCACAGAATTTGGTTCACGTCCGAAATGAAAAGATGACCCACATTGAAAAATTCATCACACCAACGTTCGTTCCAGTGAAAGAGACACAGCTCACAGTGTTGACGCTAAATTACTAACCCCAAAACATCAAGTGAGTGACGCTCCTCGCAAATATGGATCTGATACTCACACCTTGTGTCGGCGACGAGAAACCATTTGTTCGCCAAGTGTGTTCTACGAGCTTTGCTCTTGAGAGGATGCTTACAACGCACGCGAGGACCCACGCGGAAGAGAAAGCATTTGTGTGCCAAATATGTGAGGCGTCTTTCGCAGTAAACAGCAAGCTAACGACGCACATGAGGACCCACACGGGAGAGAAACCATTTGTTTGCACATTGTGTTGTGCGCCTTTTGCCCAAAAAGGCTCGCTACGGATTCACATGAGGACTCACACGGGAGAGAAACCTTTTGTTTGTAAATGGTGTTTTGCGTCTTTTGCCCACAGTGGCTCGCTACAGGTTCACATGAGGTCCCATACGGGAGAGAAACCCTTTGTTTGCAGTTTGTGTCCCGCATCTTTCGCTTGTGATGGCACACTAAAGACTCACATGTTTACCCACACGGGTGAGAAACCCTGTGTGTGCAAAGTGTGTAATGCGTCGTTTGCGCTGAAGAGTACTTTAAGGCTTCATGTAAGAACCCACACGGGAGAGAAACCATTTGCTTGCACGTTGTGCTCGGCGTCTTTTGCCCAACAGGGCACGCTAACGAGACACATGTTGACCCACACCGGCGAGAAACCTTTTGATTGCACCTTGTGTTCTGCTTCATTTGCACAAAAGAGCGCGCTAACGACTCACACGAGGACTCACACCAGAGAGAAACCATTTGTTTGCACATTTTGTTCTGCATCTTTCGCGCGTAGGAACGGGCTAATGACTCACGTGAGAACCCACACCGGGGAGAAACCATTTGCTGACACATTGTGCTCGGCGTCTTTTGCCCAACAGGACACGCTAACGACTCGCGTGAGGACTCACACCGAAGAGAAAACATTTCTTTGCACTTGGTGTTCTGCATCTTTTACGTATAGGAGCGGGCTAACAACTCACGTGAGGATCCACACGGGTGAGAAACCCTATGTGTGCAATGTGTGTTCTGCGTCGTTTGCACTGAAGAGGACGTCAAGGGTTCATATGAGGACGCACACCGGAGAGAAACCATTTGCTTGCACATTGTGTTCCGCGTCTTTTGCTCAACAGGGCGCGCTAACGAGACACATGTTGACCCACACCGGCGAGAAACCATTTGTTTGTACATTGTGTTCTGCTTCGTTTGCACAAAAGAGCGCGCTAACGACTCACGTGAGGACCCACACCGGAGAAAAACCATTTGCTTGCACGTTGTGCTCGGCGTCTTTTGCCCAAAAGGGCACGCTAACGATTCACGTGAGGACCCACACCGAAGGGAAACCGTTTCTTTGCACGTGGTGTTCGAGATCTTTCACGTATAAGAGCGCGCTAACGACCCACATTAGGACTCACACGGGAGAGAAACCATTTGCTTGCACATTTTGTTCTGCATCTTTCGCACGCAAGAACGGGCTAATGACTCACGTGAGGACCCACACCGGTGAGAAACCATTTGCTTGCACATTGTGTTCCGTATCTTTCGCTTGTGATGGCGCGCTAAGGACTCACATGTTGACCCACACGGGTGAGAAACCCTGTGTGTGCAAAGTGTGTTCTGCGTCGTTTGCGCTGAAGAGGACGTTAAGCCTTCACATGAGGACTCACACAGGAGAGAAACCCTTTGCTTGCACATCGTGCTCGGCGTCTTTTGCCCAGCAGGGCACGCTAACGAGACACATGTTGACCCACACCGGCGAGAAATCATTTGTTTGCACCTTGTGTCCTGCTTCGTTTGCACAAAAGAGCGCGCTAACGACCCACATGAGGACTCACACGGGAGAGAAACCATTTGCTTGCACATTGTGTTCGGCGTCTTTTGCCCAACATGGCATGCTAACGAGACACATGAGGACACACAGCTGAGAGAAGCCATTTGTTTGTACATTGTTTCTGCTTCATTTGCAGCAAAAATGCGCTATCGACTCACATGAGGACCCACACTGAAAAGAAACCGTTTGTTTGCTCATTGTGTTCTGCATATTTCGCATGTTAGAGCACTCTAAAGACTTACGTGAGGACACACACGGGATAGTTGGTTGATACTAGCACTTGTTTCCGAGCTGTGCTCCCTCTGTGATGCGCAATAGTGCAATGCGAGGATTGCTTGAACACCAAACACCAAAAGAAGACAATGACTATATTACCTATCGTGGATACAGTACATGTGTTTTCTGTTTCTTTTGAAGGAAGTATTTATTGTGAAGGAAGTATTTATTACTGACAGAAGTTGAAAACTTCTGTCAGTATAGTACTATGTTCGGTTTGTAAATTTATTTGTTTTTTTGTATATTTGTCAGTTGGATACAGGGCGCACGGTAACAGTTACGGCTGTCATACTTAACCAAGTGATAGATATATGAAATATCTCGTTCGTTATTGGCATATGTAGGTCAAAGGTCAAGGTCACAGCGATTTTTTGAAAAAAAAATTAAGAATGCGCTTATCTTCGTTAATATTAGACCTAGAGAAATGCGGTTAATTTCAGAATGTGCTACCGTTTAGACCGCATCTTTCAGCCATTGGCCACTTTTTGATGCGTCATACTCATTTATGTTTTCTGAAAAACGCAAAAGATGACCTTGAACCGTTTTTCTTCGGTTTGACCTATTTAGGTTGAAGGTATCGCTTTGGTGTTCCGGGCTCTCATAGAAATATGAATGGCATTTTCAGATCCGTCATATGACGTCACGATGACGTCACTTTTGGTACATGGAAAAAATCGTCAAAAATCGTCATTTTATAGAAAATGGGGTCCGATGTTCGTCTGTATTATAAAAATAGTATGTTTCTATCTTACTTCCGGTTCTAGGGGTAACGGCAATTCCCTATGGAACATCCAATGTTAAAGCCTTCAATCTCTCAGGCTGTGGAAAATTGTTTGCCCCGTATTTCATCGATGCCTGCATGAAACAGTTTCGGGAATTTTTCTGCTGTTAAACGTGGTACCAAGTAGCCATAGTTCTTACGAGATGAAATTCGGACGAGAAATGACGTAATTTTTTTGCAATTTTCTCCATTGTAAAAAATAGGGATTTTTGGCGCTTGCAGGGGCTCCCACGAGCGTCCTATTGAAGCCATTACTCTATGCTTGCAGATGTAGATGGATAGTAATAGGATGAACCATTAACTATAAACAAGGCGATATAGCCCTGTAACTTTTCGGTATATAGTCGAACGCGTTTAACATGGGACCCTATGGAGATAATCAAACTTCCTTCAATATGACGTACTTCCGGTTATGCAATCTCACTTTGCTTTACCTCGGTGCGAGATGTGGACGTGTACAAGAGACTCATGGTAGGCTGACGGCAAACGTTAGTCTCAGTTTCGTTTCTATGGCAACCGAAGATTTTCCCAATGATAAAGTATACAAATTCCCTCTAACTTTGAAAATTCGTAAAAAATCGGAAAAACTAGCTAGACCTTCGATCTTTCCGTATAATGGTAGGGAAGATATTTCTCCAGATTACTATTGGCAGTAAAGCATTATTATCTTTTACATCTTATCTGCAGAGTCTTTTCTTCGTCTGCTCGTTTTTTACTTATCCGTAATGGTGAAGAATAGCAATTTTCGGTCATTAGGTGAAGCTATATCTGAAGAACTAACAGACCTACCGCCGTTCTAATCAACGTTTTAGATTGAGGGCATAAATGTTTGTGTTTAGATGTTTGGACGTTGCCGTGCGTCATGCCATGACGTCACCATAACGTGATGACGTCATAATTTTATAACCTTTATTACTCAACTATTATACCTCGTAGCGACTACCGGTTGATTTGACGCTGTACCTTATATCAAGGGACAACTGCTGGCGTGCGTAACTTTGTTTGCGGTACGGAAACGTGTGCGTCAAAACTGACGTGCACCTCGCGTTAAACGGCGTATTGAACTTCAAAGGGCCGTAACTCGGTTAATATTTGAGCTAGGGAGGCCAGATTTGGCATGAAGCGAGAGGCAAGTGTAAGGTTATCTGTAAGGTAAATGGCGATAGAATTGCTCTAGGACGCTTAGTTTGGCCGCTAGAGCGCTCGCAAGAGGTGCACCCCCCTTTGCTGAAGCTCCCATTATGAGTCAACGGCTATATCGACCGGCAATGCCTCTGCTTTGCGATGGCCGCCGTTTGCTTAATAGCGACGCTAGAGAGTCGGGACTGGTTTGAAAGGACGGGCAAACGTCGACTTTGGTGAGCAATCGGCATTCGCTTCTAGCCTAGCACGCTTAGTTTTGACGCTGGAGGGCTCCGTAATTTAGCAATGATAGAGTCCGAGAACAGGCATTAGGACGGGACCAAGCACACGTAGAAAGTCGGGATTTGGCCGAATTCACTCAAAATGGCGCCCTCTATCTGGGAAAACAGCCCGCGTTGAACAGCAGCCGTGAGATTGTGCTATTCCAGCATCCGCATCGTAGAGGTCCAATTTGGGCCAAATTGCGCTTTCAGCGAGCCCAATACGGCTTTCAGTGGGCAGTGTGGGCTAGAACGCTTTCGGATATCGGCATTATTGAGCCCAAATTAGCCATTGAAGGCCATGTTTAGCCCAAATTGGCCGCTGAAGACCGTAATTATTCCAATTTGCCCGTTTATAGCGCTACTTAGCCCACGTTGTTCGTTCAAGGAGCTGTTTAACCCAATATGCCCACTGAAGGCATCATGTAGCCAGCATGAGGCAAAATCAGCTTATAGTATATGTGTTTCTGCATGTCATCGCCTGTACCATAGTTTCGGCGCATAAATGGTGAAATGAAGATGAAGTCACTTCTGTCAGTACCTCAGCCTACGGCTGTCTTGTTTTGAAGGCTGGCCCAAACATGCGCAAGGGGTTTACAAAGTAACTGATTGCACAAAAATAATACATTATAATTGATAAAGTGCGCATCGTTTCAACGAGATCTCGTAAGATGTGTTAGTATTGGTTATATTCTATGGTGTCCTTAAGTTTTGCATGTGTGTTATTTGCTCAATAAAATGGCTTTGCAATTATCTAATATCTGTAAAGAACTTTTAAGTTCTGGCTCACTTTGGTCGCCACAAAGAAAGCGTGCATGGGTGATGTCTTAGCAATGCGAATATCCTTGGTATCTTTAGTGTAACTCACTTAGACTGATCGACGACGGACTGCTTTTCATCGAGTAATTTAAGGGAGTGATCGGTGTTGGGAATATAGGTAAATAGTTCTCGTTGTATCCTACCCTTGGCCCGCGAAATAGAGCATTGCGACACAGACAGGTTAATTATTTCCATTACATCGTTCCCCAGTTAATCAATACTTTTATCAGGTTAATTTGCGGGTGTTTTGCTTGTTACAGAGTGTAAATTGACCAAGATAAACGCGGAGGCATAACGAGGTGAAAATGACTTCGCTCGTCATTCGAACAAACGTCCAAGTCTTCATGGTTATCTGAATGCTATGACTGCACAGTTCTCGTATGTGGCTGCGCAATCACAACGGTATCTGATAGAGACCCCACGAGAAGCGAATATACTCTAATGCAATTCTCTAGCCTCAACGGTCTATGCTGCGTACCTTTCCGGTGGTTGTTTGCCTTCACTCGCTTCACCTAAAAAATCGACCAAAGCTGTCTATGGATGCTTGGATACAAACAACTATCCACTGAATTTAATGCGTATGGGAGAATTATCGCCATCATAGTAGGTTTATGTAATGTAGGTCTATGAGTGGTTACAGACAGTTATATTGCTATGGTACTAATCAACGGTATTGATGATTTGTGCAGTTCAGCATGTGCAACATTCACGCAGACCGCGGATTTTGCGTTCGGTTTGTCTTGATCCGCATGCGAGCGAAAAATATGATTGGGCATGCTCGAAATATCTGCGCCAAATACTCCGCTCTCATACTCGAACTCGCCCTGTAAGGTGAACCGTTTGGCTGGCAGTTGTGATCATGATGTGAACGAGCGCCCGTCCCCTGCTGGGAGAGCGGGAAAACAGGGGCCCACTAGGTATTCGGAGGTGCGATGTTTGGTAACAAACCGAAGTAGGTCACGCATGCGCGTTTGCGTGGGGCAAAAAAATGTAAACATGAGTCGCGTTAAAATGGGAATTATTAGACGGAACAGCTAAAAGGTCGAATATCGAAAAAAAAATAGCTGGAGATGCGAACAGGAAAGAATCAAATGTGTCAGAGGAAGCAGCTCATCTCGATAGCACGGCCCATGTTCGTGATCCACGGAAGTTATCGCAAGCGGGGTACAAATCCAGTGTGTTGATAAAATATCGCTCTGGCCTCTCTGGCCGGGGAAGGGGGGATGGGTTGAGGGGGCGAGGACACTAGGGGGGATAGTCGGGTATACACATATGTGCTGCACAAATTAGCCCTTCTTTGCAACTGTTCCCTCTTTCCTCGGAACAGAAACATTTTCTAGCAATGCGGCCATCTGGGACGGAACCTTTTTCTCTTTCCGTTTGTCCTCGCATATTCCCGTGATTCTCGCGCCCAGAGATCTCAATCAGCTGGTTTCTTCCTCTTTAGACAGTGTTCTCGTTTTATCGCTTATCGGATTATCGCAACCCCTTTATATAAATCCTTTCGCATTCTTTCACATTCGTTTCGCCAGTTCTGACACCAGTTGTAGAGATATTCCGCATAAGTCCACAACACAAGTTGTTTCTGTTTCTTTAGGTTTATTTCATAGGCCGTATGTATTTCGGTGGCCTCTGCTATAATCTATCTGTCTCTGTTGTCTCCCGCTCAAGTTCTCAAGTTCTGGTCCCTCCCTGCATTCCCGCACTCCTTTATATATCCCTAAAAATCTCTTCCCATTTACCCCCACTGCCATACTACTCCCAGCACGTGCAACGTTTTCGCCCAATCTACCTTTTAACCACCTCCCTCCTAAATAAACTACAGCTTGACCGCCCCGCCTAGCCTAGTCTAGCGCTAAACATACGCGGCCCGCATCTCTGGATCCCGATCGCCTGCACTTAAACACCAGATGACCTCACGCTGGTCAGCGGTCGTAAACTCTCCCGGCCAGTAGCTGCATGCCTCCCTTGGGATATCTCCCCACCCGTCCACCCTGGCCTTACGCCCCCAGGGTGACTTACTTGTTGTGGTTAACTAAACTGTATGCTACACTGGGGTCTCTACACTAAATCCTGGGTTCCCTACAGTATCAAAAAACGACCGCTGAAGATCATTGGAAAACAAACACCCACTCTCTCATCGACACGGAGTACCAGTGACCGGCTCGCTGGCGCACACCCCTCCCTTTTCGCACGCTCGGTTCCGTTCCGTTCCGTTCCATTCTGTTCCGCTATATGCTTACATTAGCACAGGATTGGTCAGAAAGGCTTACAGTGTCAACAATGCGCATATAAGTGGTTTAATCTACTTGAATCCCGTTGATAAGTAAGAGTGAAATATACTTCGATTAAATTTTAATTTTATTAAAAATTCATAGGAGTGACCCCCCTCGCGGCGTCGTTCCGTTCCGTTCAGTTCCGTTCCGTTCCGCAAAATACCAATAGCCGTACGGGACAAGTTTGATCTTTATTAACCCCAAGATTGTATCCTGTTGAGACTATATTTTTTATTTTATTGTTTTACTTTTTGTATTTCCATAATCGTACAGCAAGTTGTGACATCAGACAGACAGAACACATGTTATGTTGTTAAGAATGTACAACAGTGCAGGAGAGGGATCATGCTAGAAGAGGGATGACCGGTTTCCATTTTTCGGTTGTCAATCAAACTGCAATAGTCAAATGCATCAAACAGATCTACATACTTTGATTGTTGTCCGGTGCAGGCTTGCGCGTTTAGGGGCGCCATCTAGCGAATAGCGGCCGCGTAGGTGAGGATAGATAGAAGGGCACTCGCTAGGGGGAGCGGGGGAGAGCCTGATAGGACGATAAGATAGGACGACAAGTAGGACGATCACGCGGTAGGGGGCGTGATAGGGTTTTCCAGATTCCTGCCAGAATCGAGAGAGGCAAATTATTTAGATGGAAGAGAATTGAAGGCTTTTATCGTGAGTATCTTTATGATTAGTTTAGCTATTTTTGTTGAAGGTTATTTAGCAGGTGTCTCAAGTACATTGAATTGTAGCCAGTCGTAATTTAGTTATAGTTTCAAGCGTAGATATAGAGTTACTTTGATTATCGAGGCTAACAGACTAATTTTCCACGCTCACATAAACAGAGGTGCATTGTGGGGCTTGAGGGAGATGCTGCTGCTGACGTTTATTACACAGTAGCCCCTTTGGATGCATTGTGCCTGTGCTTTAATGAATGGTCGTCTCTTATGAGCCTGGTGGATTTGCTTTATTACACGGTAGCTTTTATTGCGCGGTAGCTTTCAGGTATAGGTTTAGGGAGAGGGATCAATGCTTGCTTGTGCGTGCTGCTATAACAGATAATATAGCAATCCTTATCCCTGGGGGGTTTAATTCCAGTTGATACAGGTTTACAGAGGGATTCATGTTTGCTTGTGTATGCTGCCATTACGGCTAATATAGCAATCATTACCCCTGGGGGGTTTAAGTGCAGTTTTTACAGGTTTAGATTAAGGGAGAGGGATTGATGTTTGCTTGTGTATGCTGCCATTACAGCTAATATAGCAATCATTATCCCTAGGGGTTTAAGTCCAGTTTATACAGGTTTATATTTAGGCAGAGAGAGTTATGCTTGCTTGTGTATGAAGCCATTGCCGCTAGAATAGCAATTATCGCCCTGCGGGTTTAATCTTGAACAAGGACGAAGCCATAGCCATAGCCCGGCGACCGGAGCCATAGCCTACCGCCGGAGCCATAGCCCGGCGACCCGAGCCATAGCCCGGCGACCGGAGCCATAGCCCGGCGACCCGAGCCATAGCCCGGCGACTGGAGCCATAGCTCGACGACCGGAGCCATAGCTGACGATCGGAACCATCGTCCGCGCACAGAGCCATAGATTTTTCTTTCTGTCTGTCTTCGAACCACGCACCGGCCTATTGGCCTGGCCCAGCAGGATCTATTGGAACCACGGGGTGGCCCCATTCAATGATATAAGGAACTAAGCGTATGCACGACATATTTATTAACCCTTTATTGAACATACATTAAGAGGAAATCTCATTTTGTAGGAATTGGCTACCGAGGAAAAATTATTAAATAAATATTTTTGCACCGACATATATTTCAGAAAGTACGTGTGTCGAAAATCGTCATCCCCGCCTCTCAGCTATTGCGTCTAAGATCAACATATCCGCTCTCCTCCACTGAGAGCTGTCGCTCAGCTGCCGCGTGAGTTCTAGCTGTCCCTCAGCTGCCACGTGAGTTCCAGCTGTCCCTCAGCTGCCGCGTGAGTTCCAGCTGTCCCTCAGCTGCCGCGTGAGTTCCAGCTGTCCCTCAGCTGCCGCGTGAGTTCTAGCTGTCCCTCAGCTACCGCGTGAGTTCCAGCTGTCCATCAGCTGCCGCGTGAGTTTCAGCTGTCCCTCAGCTGCCGCGTGAGCTCGAGCTGTCCCTCAGCTGCCGCGTGAGTTCCAGCTGTCTCTCAGCTGCCGCGTGAGTTCCAGCTGTCCCTCAGCTGCCGCGTGAGTTTCAGCTGTCCCTCAGCTGCCGCGTGAGTTCTAGCTGTCCCTCAGCTGCCCCGTGAGTTCCAGCTGTCCCTCAGCTGCCACGTGAGTTCCAGCTGTCGCTCAGCTGCCGCGTGAGTTCCAGCTGTCCCTTAGCTGCCGCGTGAGTTCCAGCTGTCCCTCAGCTGCCGCGTGAGTTCCAGCTGTCCCCCAACTGCCGCGTGAGTTCCAGCTGTCCCTCAGCTGCCGCGTGAGTTCCAGCTGTCCCTCAGCTGCCGCGTGAGTTCCAGCTGTCGCTCAGCTGCCGCGTGAGTTCCAGCTGTCCCCCAGCTGCCGCGTGAGTTCTATCTGTCCCTCAGCTGCCGCGTGAGTTCCAGCTGTCCCTCAGCTGCCGCGTGAGTTCCAGCTGTCGCTCAGCTGCCGCGTGAGTTCCAGCTGTCCCCCAGCTGCCGCGTGAGTTCTATCTGTCCCTCAGCTGCCGCGTGAGTTCCAGCTGTCCCCCAGCTGCCGCGTGAGTTCTATCTGTCCCTCAGCTGCCGCGTGAGTTCTATCTGTCCCTCAGCTGCCGCGTGAGTTCCAGCTGTCGCTCAGCTGCCGCGTGAGTTCCAGCTGTCCCCCAGCTGCCGCGTGAGTTCTATCTGTCCCTCAGCTGCCGCGTGAGTTCCAGCTGTCCCCCAGCTGCCGCGTGAGTTCTATCTGTCCCTCAGCTGCCGCGGGAGTTCCAGCTGTCCCTCAGCTGCCGCGTGAGCTCCAGCTGTCATCCTAGGGCTAGATGATCGTCAGTATCCAGTCAATATAGTACACCACCCTGGTGTAGATTGAGGGGTAGCCGGCCGCACACCCGAGACTCGTGGATGCAATACCCACCAGGAAGAACCGCCCGTCCTCGCCCTTGGCCGCCAGAGCGCCGCCACTGTCACCCTGCAGGGGTTGTGAAAAGATCAAATAAACGGATTCGGGTTCGGGTTGGTCTTGATCAAGAGACAAAGACCAGGGATTTTATTTCAGGCTGTTCATAATGCCTACTTAACCAGCCTGGTCCTTGAAGGTTTCTTGCCCTGACTTAATTGTGATAGAGGACGGCGCTGTACTACTTTCTATACAGACTACGGGATTGGACAATGAAATGAGAAGGCGTGATCATTACCTGACAGACGCCTCGCTGGTCGTTTCCCGCGTTATCGCTGGCACAGACTTGGCCGTCGATAACTTGAAAGTGATAGGTTAGAGCCTGTGAACAAGCGAGGTTATCCTCCACCACGAGTCGAGTGTACTGCAGGATGTCAGGAGTGTCACCCCCTGCAAGCAATTCAAGAAAAGAGCACACGAATAGTTGGTCGTTTGCATTATCAAACTTCCCTTTCGTCACCGCAAATCGGTCGCATGTTGTGGTCCGCCGTATATAGACTGAGGCGCATCCTTGGTGTCCCCCTCACCTTATGAAGCTCCCCTCCACACACTCGGCAGACTCGCGGCTATGTGTGGGGCAAACAACAAACGCCTGACACGGTGGAAAAATGGGGTTTATTAATAACCTAGGGAAATGTAAAGGCCGGCGGGCAGCGGTACGCGCGTGCCCAACCTGAAGATTGACATCGCGCAGAGAGCCGACGTACTAGCGACTGTGCCAACAATTGCTGCCGACCGGAGACCTAATGCATGTAGGCGACCGGACGCATCCAGCGTCTGTGTGGTCACATGGCCTCGAATGAGTCACGTGACGGAGGTTGGTGGTTGAGAAAGTCATAGCGTTGCCATCCAAACGCAGGGGGTCAGTGAACCTTGTACGCAGAACGTTATGATGGATCTCGAGGCATAAAACTGATTGACTGCGTAAATCGTGTTATATTTCTACAATGTACCGTAAGCGCATGACATCTGATGTGCTAACATAATATGGCAAACCATTAATGACCTTGCATCTCTGACAATTAGGACCTACCGTACTTCAACTTTTGGGACTGACCTCACTGTAATAGAGATCCACGTTTGGTTTTGAGCCGGGATACCGACAATGCGTCCTGGATGAGATACCGTACGGTGCGGTACAGGATACGCCGTACTACAGAACGCCCCATCCCCTGACTGAATCCCTGTACATACTGAACACCTCATCCCCCGATATGTCCACATGATACGCCGTACTACAGAACGCCCCATCCCCTGACTGAATCCCTGTACATACTGAACACCTCACCCCCCGATATGTCCACATGATACGCCGTACTACAGAACGCCCCATCCCCTGACGGAATCCCCCTACATACCGAACACCTCACCCCCCGATATGTCCACATGATACGCCGTACTACAGAACGCCCCATCCCCTGACGGAATCCCCCTACATACCGAACACCTCACCCCCCGATATGTCCACATGATATGCTGTACTACAGAACGCCCCATCCCCTGACTGAATCCCTGTGCATACTGAACACCTCACCTCCCGATATGTCCACATGATACGCCGTACTACAGAACGCCCCATCCCCTGACGGAATCCCCCTACATACCGAACACCTCACCCCCCGATATGCCCACATGATATGCTGTACTACAGAACGCCCCATCCCCTGACTGAATCCCTGTGCATACTGAACACCTCACCTCCCGATATGTCCACATGATACGCCGTACTACAGAACGCCCCATCCCCTGACGGAATCCCCCTACATACCGAACACCGTAACCCCCGATATGTCCACATGATACGCCGTACTACAGAACGCCCCATCCCCTGAATGAATCCCTGTACATACTGCACACCTCACCCCCCGATATGTCCACATGATACGCCGTACTACAGAACGCCCCATCCCCTGAATGAATCCCTGTACATACTGAACACCTCACCCCCCGATATGTCCACATGATATGCTGTACTACAGAACGCCCCATCCCCTGACTGAATCCCTGTACATACTGCACACCTCATCCCCCGATATGTCCACATGATATGCTGTACTACAGAACGCCCCATCCCCTGACGGAATCCCCCTACATACCGAACACCTCACCCCCCGATATGTCCACATGATACGCCGTACTACAGAACGCCCCATCCCCTGACGGAATCCCTGTACATACTGAACACCTCACCCCCCGATATGTCCACATGAAATGATGTGGACATATATGTAATTACAAGTTACATGTTTCCAAATGATATGTATCAAATGTATAACTAAGTTAGAGATGTAGTTGTTTTGCCTGAAAAGGCAGATAACGTAGCCGGGAACCAGATTAGGGCATGGAGCGGATGAGCCAAAGTCGGAATGAGGGAATAGGCATTGCCTAAGTTGCGAGCTCACCCAAATAAAAAAAAAATAAAGGCCTAGCTCTTAAAGCTGCTGTATCAACGGCAGCAGCCAGCTGTCCTAATCTTATAGGTTTCTAGACAACTAGACTCAAAACCAACACAGGTATAGTTGGTTTGAGGTTGAGTTAGCTTTGGGTCGAGTTGGCTTGGGGTTGAGTAGGTGATGGGTCGGGCATGTCGTGGGTCGAGTTGACTAGATGCTGTCTTATATCTGCTGTATTAGCTGAAGTAGTTTATATTCTTAAAACTACCTGTACTGAAATATCTTATTTAAGTTATAGAACTGATATTTTTATCTATTTCTTTTAATTAAAAATAAGATGGATGGCTTAGTTGTTTAACGGTAATATTTGGGCTTAAAGTCATATATGCAGAGAAATACAAAAATAAGTAATTGCTTGAGTCTATAATTAATCATATTAGATCTATTTTATGATAATTAATATCTTATTCATTTTTTTTCCTTTTGCTAAAATTATATATAGGTTGATGAGATATTTTTAAATCAAGTTTATACCTGGTCATAGATTTATAGCAATCTATACCTATCTATGTACCAGGTATATGTTCATAAAAAAGCTAAATATGCCCCAATATGGCCAACAAAAATTGATGACAACATGTCCATAAATATTTCTATTTATATTAGAAGGACTTTAATAGATCTATATCATTTCTATTAAAACTATTTTCGAAGGTAACTCCTTCATGAAAAACATATTTTCATTGCCTGTTGTGACCTATCCATGAGAACAGATACTGAACAATTGCTAAATACACCATGAGTAAGCTTCTTGAACACTCACACCATGTCAGAAGTATGTTTTATCATCATCCTTCTTCTTCTACCATTCTAGCAATCTATAACATGTTTTATAGCAGGCTTTATGCGGTTGTGACCTGTCCATGAGAACATATACTAAACTGTTGCTAAATACACCACGAGTAAGTTTCTTGAACACTCACCACATGTCAGAAGTACAATGTATGTTTTATCATCATCCGTCTTCTTCTATCATCCTAGATCTATACAATTTGCTACCAATGTAATATTGGTATCTCTCACAAAAAATGTTTTTAGAAAGTAAACATAAAAAAAGATAAGTAAACTGGGCATATGTTACCAAATTTCCAGTGTATAAGTCACACCCACCGATTTTGAGAAATTATTAGACTTGAGCCATAGATAAGTCGCACCAGTGTATAAGTAAAATGAAGTAAACTGACCATATGTTGCCTATTGCCTATTTACCGGTAGACACTTTTACATGCTAAACCCTGTTTATTATGTATACTTGGTATCTCTATTTGAAAGTAATACTGCTTGAGTAGGAGTAGTCCAGACAGTTTTCTGATCCTCCAAATGGTACACATTTGTGTTGCTTATCAATATGAACTACTAAAACCGTTGTTTCAGTAATTGTTGCCTTTTTTTGTTAAACTTTTAATTCAATAATTGTTGTTTTTTTCTATTAAACTTTAAATCCAATAATTGTTTTTTTTTTTATTAAACTTTTAATTCAATAATTGTTGCCTTTTTTATTAAACTTTTTATTAAATAATTGTTGCCTTTTTGATTAATATTTTAATTATTTGTCAGCAAGGGGATGTTGACAATACAAAGTACAACCATTTTTTGTGTGAATATACTCAAAGCTTGACATTTTAAGAGGGGCTGTTTAGTTTCGGGAAAAGGGATTTCATTCAATATTTGTTAAACTGTTGATATCCTAGCTATATTTTTGCCAGTGATATGTTTAAATTTCATGCCCAAATAGACTGGAAGTGAAAATATTTGTATGTCCTATATTGTTTTGTGATGGTTATCTAGATCTATATGTGTCTGGCAGGGAAACCAGTTTTTGACATTTGACATGAAAAATGATTGTATTGGGACAATTTTAAACTTAAAATGTTGCTTTAAGGGTAATAAAATATATAATTCTGCATTTGATTAAAAATCGTAATAATGGCATTAATTTAAAGAAGTTATATAGATTAAAATCATTTGAAAATTAACAAAAATAGCCCCGAAAAACAGCTATTTTTTCAAATCATAGATGAGTGATATGGTTGTGAATAAATCTGAATTATCCTGGGGTGTCAAAAGTAGGCAAAATGTGTCAAAAAAAGGAAATAGTAAGTCATGTGAACGATATATAATAAAATATTCTTAAAATATTTACAGTTTTGGTTTTAACTCCTGTTTAATTTTTCTCAATTAAACTCTTCAAATTATATATTTCAGGGGTGGAGGCATTTGAAATATAGGTTTGGAGTCTAGAAACCAGAATTAAATTGTTATATTTAAAAAGACAAAAACTGCAGCTGAAATTTTGATGTCCTAGATATATGTGTCAGAATTAGGCAAAAGGTGTCAAATGTTAGGAAATAGTATAGATCTTTGAACAATATATACCGGTAATAAAATATTTACAGTTTTTGTTTAAAATCCTATTTAATCTGTTTCAAATAAACTCTTCAAATTAGAGCTATATATATTTCATGGGTGGAGGCATCTAAAATATAGGTTTGGAATCATAATAGAGACCAGAATTAAATTGTTATATTTAAAAAGGCAAAAACTGCAGCTGAAATTTGATGTCATATGGAAAATTTAGTGTTTACCCTACCTACTTTTTAGTTTTACAGTCACAGACAGTGGTTTAAAGCCAAAGGCCCCAATTGGCCCAAAATAACTCGGTATAAACATGATTCCAAAAACATAAAAGTAAAATCTGCATTCCAAATAGCAATAGGCCTACTTCTGTCAGGGTAGCCTGAAAGTTCAGACGCTACAGTCCTGACACTTGTTCTTGGTGACTGTCACCAAGAACAAGTGTCAGGACTGTAGCGCAGTCACCAAGAACAAGTGTCAGGACTGCCCTAGCGTCTGAACTTTCAGGCTACTGTCAGGGTCACTGACACTGGTGTAAACCACAGCTATGCTTGTTCTTTCAACCAGTCCAGATTGATTTCATCAGACATTCCTGTCTCCCTGACCATATCCATATGATATCTATGGCTAGCCTGAATGTTCAGACGTTACAGTTTGACAGTCTGATGCTTACTGTTACAGTCACAAGAACAAGTGTCAAGACTGTACCGTCTGAACATTCAGGCTAATCGATGACTATCTAACTTGTTTTAGCTTGGACTAAAACTTTAGTTCAAGATCAAAATTAGCCAAAGCTGTCAAGTTAGATGGTTTTATATCAAAATACCAACCTTCAATCTCAACAAAACGTACTGACAAGTAGACGTCAACAAATCAACGACTGAGTCAGTTATTTGTCTAATTTGACCAGGGTTGACAGTGACACGACAGTTTGACAGACCGACGCGAAGACGACACTCGACTTGGTCACTTATCTGACTTAAAAAATTGACAACCAGGGGCTGAAATATTCATGAAAACTGTCATAGCAATCAGTTGAAATAAACAGATGACTTTCAAAAATAATACACACCTCGTCTAAATTTCTTATCACTTAGATCTATGCCAAACAGCAAAAACAAACAAAACTTTGAGTCGATTTTCGAACGCGTTCGCCAGGGTTCGCATTTGCCGGATGTTAGCATCAATGTCCCAACAGAGGGCGTTCCGCTAGTAGCCGGGAGAAATGGTGAATAAAAATGTAATCAATTTTTTATAGTTTTCATAATCATAATCCTTCAATATTCAGACAAATAAAGCAATAAAATTATAATTTTAGGCGTATATTCTGTTATATAGTCTGGAACTTTCTGAAATGGCTCCTATTATCGCCTTCATTCTCGGCCATCACGCGCGGCCGACGTTTTTTGAATCGCATAGTATGGCAATGTATGGCAAGCCAAAAAATTTTTTTTTATTTATTTATTTATTTTTTATTTATTTTTTTATTTTTTTATTTATTTATTTATTTATTTTTTCTCTTCGTATACGTTACCATAATAGCTCGCTTTGGGGGCTTGAAACGAGGGAGGGTAAGCCTGCTGTGAGCTGAGATGGACACCTTCTTCGGTATTAGTCACTGACCCCCCCCCCCCCCTCTCTCTCAGGCGATTTACTTTGCCTGTTCCCCAGAACGATCTATGCCCTGACTGACTGATTTAGGGTACCCCAGAATGCCCCATCCCCTGGCAGACTGACTCACCGAACTCCGGATCGCCCGACCCAGTAGCTGACTGACTCACCGAACTCCGGATCACCCGACCCAGTGGCAGACTCACTCACCGAACTCCGGATCACCCGACCCAGTGGCAGACTCACAAACCGAACTCCGGATCATCCGACCTTCTGGCAGACTGACTCACCGAACTCCGGATCACCCGACCCAGTGGCAGACTGACTCACCGAACTCCGGATCGCCCGACCCACTGGCAGACTGACTCACCGATCTCCGGAACACCAGACCCAATGGTAGATTCACTCACCGAACTCCGGTTGACCCGACCCCCTGGCAGACTGACTCACCGAACTCCGGATCGCCCGACCCACTGGCAGACTGACTCACCGAACTCCGGATCGCCCGACCCACTGGCAGACTGACTCACCGAACTCCGGATGACCCGACCCCCTGGCAGACTGACTCACCGAACTCCGGATCACCCGACCCAGTGGCAGACTGACTCACCGAGCTCCGGGTAACCCAGCCCACTGGCAGACTGACTCATCAAACTCTGGATCATCCGACCCACTGGCAGACTGACTCACCGAATTCTGGATCGTCCGACCTACTGGCAGACTGACTCACCGATCTCCGGATCACCAGACCCAATGGTAGATTCACTCACCGAACTCCGGATGACCCGACCCCCTGGCAGACTGACTCACCGAACTCCGGATCGCCCGACCCCCTGCCAGACTGACTCATCAAACTCTGGATCATCCGACCCACTGGCAGACTGACTCACCGAATTCTGGACCGTCCGACCTACTGGCAGACTGAGTCACCGATCTCCGGATCACCAGACCCCCTGGCAGACTGACTCACCGAGCTCCGGGTAACCCAGCCCACTGGCAGACTGACTCATCAAACTCTGGATCATCCGACCTACTGGCAGACTAACTCACCGAACTTCGGATCACCCGACCCACTGGCAGACTGACTCACCGAACTCCGGATCACCAGACCCAATGGTAGATTCACTCACCGAACTCCGGGTAACCCAGCCCACTGGCAGACTGACTCATCAAACTCTGGATCATCCGACCCACTGGCAGACTAACTCACCGAACTTCGGATCACCCGACCCACTGGCAGACTGACTCACCGAACTCCGGATCACCAGACCCAATGGTAGATTCACTCACCGAACTCCGGGTAACCCAGCCCACTGGCAGACTGACTCATCAAACTCTGGATCACCCGACCCACTGGCAGACTGACTTACCGATCTCCGGATCATCCGACCCACTGGCAGACTGACTCACCGAACTCCGGATCACCAGACCCACTGGTAGATTCACTCACCGAACTCCGGATCGTTCGACTCAGTGGTAGACTGACTCACCGAACTCGTGATCACCCCACCCGCTTGCAATGACTTCCTCGTCGACGTGTAGGCTGTATTGCGGAGGGCAGATGTGTCTGATCGCGAGTTGGTCGCTGTCGACGGGCAGACTGGCGTTCAGCTTGATGAGAGCGATGTCATTCCGATAGTAGATATGGTCGTAGTCATCGTGGACGAAAACCGCCTCGGGGACCACCTCCATGGCTTCCTGTGGGGGGTCGCTGATGTCATGGTCACCTAGGCGAACCAGTACACTGTGCTCGAAGTCAGAATCACCCCTGGAAACGACATTGTGTTGTCGCTATTTTCCGCATATATAGCGACATTTCGCCACATGTATCTAATCCTATGCATATGCAAATTATGATTTATTGCGAAATGATAGTCTCTGTTCGTCGTAAGGCTTCATCCAAGCAACTCTTTGTCCGTGGCGGGTTGAGGGGGTGGGGGGTGGGGAGGGATCATGGTCGTGTGGTGGGCAAGTGTATCAGCGAGGCGTGGTCCTAGAGGGTCATGACCGTGCATGCGAGGGGGGCATGGCCTTGGGTTGAGGGGGTCATGATCCTGGGGGTGAGGCGGAGATGGCCGAGAGGGAACATGGTCGTGGGGATCACTGGGCTTATGGCCGTGAGGTGAGGGGGACATGGCCGAGAGGGGAACATGGTGATGGGGATCAGGGGGTTTATGGCCGTGGGGTGAGGGGGACATGGCCTTGAGGTGAGGGGGACATGGCCTTGGGGTGAGGGGGTCATGATCCTGGGGGTGAGGCGGAGATGGCCAAGAGGGAACATGGTCATGGGGATCAGAGGGTTCATGGCCGTGAGATGAGGAGGACATGGCCGAGAGGGGAACATGGTGATGGGGATCAGGGTGTTTATGGCCGTGGGGTGAGGGGGACATGACCTTGGGGTGAGGGGTACATGGCCATGGGGTGAGGGGGTCATGATCCTGGGGATGAGGCGGAGATGGCCAAGAGGGAACATGGTCATGGGGATCAGAGGGTTCATGGCCGTGAGGTGAGGGGGACATGGCCGAGAGGGGAACATGGTGATGGGGATCAGGGGGTTTATGACCGTGGGGTGAGGGGGACATGGCCTTGGGGTGAGGGAGTTATGGCCGAGGGTGGGGGGGGGGGTGAGTCTTAATTGGTCCGGTTTAACAAATTTTAAATTGATGAAATAGTCCTCAATGCCAATTGCATTTCCTCACCAGTCATGTAGCACGCAGTGCGCCGCAGTGATGACCCAGTCCGCGTTGATCACTGCCCCGCCGCACATCTGGCTCCGGGTACTGGCATAGATCAGTCTCGCCTGAGGAAGACAGCGTGTGAGATATCAGTTATTTATTACAACACTACGGTTCCTTTTTTTCAAATATTATTAATATTCCACTAGAATGCCACCGGCACATAATCAACTTAGCTACTCAATTAAAACTTTAAAAAATAGTGGTTAACGTGAGACGGTGTTAGCCCCCCCCCCCTCCCTCCCTCCTTCCCTCGTCTAACTTGGGCAGCTCTGTAATAATAATACATAACATTTCATGTCTGCACATAATGGCAGTAACGTCTAATGGCAAAGAGCTCCATTATGGAAAAATAAATAAATAAAATCGCGCAACAAAACTAGACACACAGAGGAAGCGAGAAACATTGCCATAATTATAATTTAATGACCCCATGCGAAGGACAATTATAAGATGAGGTGTTTTTGGCTAGAGATGTCCGTCACAAACTATGGTAAAAGTTAAATATGCTCAACAGACTCGATAATACATACATGGGGTCAAGGGCCTAAATGGGGGAATGTTTAAAAATGTGAAAACTATAACTTTTTCTAGCTATTGTAAAAATGAAAGGAAATAGGGAGCACTATCAGCAATATTGACCAGGGGATCATTTCACTAAGATTTCGTAACTTTTGATCGTAAAATTTAAAAATTGGATTGCTGGCCCGAAGAGAAATGAAATTTGTTGAATTCATCATAAATATATGGCGAACATAATTTTGAATAATACTCGGGGAAAACAAAGTGCACGAAGACAGCTGCACCCCAATAATCGCAGTATAAAGCTTATTTCAGTCGCTCGTAAAATTACGATCCGTCGTTACATTAGCATGTAGAAGATAGGGTTACGAGCTCGTAACTCTTAGTGAAACGATCCCCAGTATCCCATGTGACGCGATAAAACATCGGTGAATAGTCAGAGGCGATCATTTGATGTTTCGTGATGTAAATGTAGGTTCACATTTGAGGAGCGGGTACGCTGTACGCATGAGACTGGTAATGATACATGTTAATTTGATTTGTACCTCCATAACACCACATCCCAGATTATTACTCTATTCCGGATATTATGAATTCATCACACCAAACACCTACTGGTTACTTTCTTTCCCCAAAATACCAATTATTATATATAAATTAATCTGAACAGTTATATAAACTCCACGCCTGCATATATTCAACGATTGAACAAGAGCTTGCATCCACATCTACTTGGCGCGAAAATTACGGCCTTGATCGTGCATGGTTGCCACCCGAATGTGCACGGATTTCGTGATTAAAACACCATGAGCTACATACATTGCACAACCACACAGATTGCTTCAATATTGACCCGTCTGAGGGTATATTATGTTAATTTAATGAATTAATTTACCGAAAAGCTAGGCCTTAAATCTAACCACTGAGTCATAAAATACAAACATTGTAAGCTATCTACTGGGGATTACATTTGATGTTAATAAAAAAAAAAAAAAAAAAAAAACATATATAAACTGGAGAAATACTGATCCAGGTACACATTGCTGGGATACTTAAACATGCCGGGCGAGCGACTGTGCCAACAATTGCTGCCGACCGGAGACCTAATGCATGTAGGCGACCGGACGCATCCAGCGTCTGTGTGGTCATATGGCCTCGAATGAGTCACGTGACGGAGGTTGGTGGTTGAGAAAGTCATAGCGTTGCCATCCAAACGCAGGGGGTCAGTGAACTATGAAGCGATGACGATGTGTGAGGATGCTATAGCGATGACGATGATAACATGTGTGGGGATGCCATTAGCGATGACGATGATAACATGTGTGGGGATGCCATTAGCGATGACGATGATAACATGTGTGGGGATGCCATTAGCGATGACGATTATAACATGTGTGAGGATGACATTAGTGATGACGATCATAACAAGTGTGGGGATGCCATTAGCGATGACGATGTGTGAGGATGCTATAGCGATGACGATGATAACATGTGTGGGGATGACATTAGCGATGACGATGATAACATGTGTGGGGATGCCATTAGATGGTGATGATAACATGTGCGGGGATGCCATTAGCGATGACGATTATAACATGTGTAGGGATGCCATTAGCGATGACGATGATAACATGTGTGGGGATGCCATTAGAGATGACGATAATATCATGTGTGGGGATGCCATTAGCGATGACGATGATAACAAGTGTGGGGATGCCATTAGCGATGACGATCATAACAAGTGTGAGGATGCCATTAGCGATGACGATCATAACATGTGTGGGGATGGCATTAGCGATGACGATGATAACAAGTGTGGGGATGCCATTAGCGATGACGATCATAACAAGTGTGGGGATGCCATTAGCGATGACGATGATAACATGTGTGGGGATGCCATTAGCGATGACGATCATAACAAGTGTGGGGATGCCATTAGCGATGACGATCATAACATGTGTAGGGATGCCATTAGCGATGACGATCATAACAAGTGTGGGGATGCCATTAGCGATGACGATCATAACAAGTGTGGGGATGCCATTAGCGATGACGATCATAACAAGTGTGAGGATGCCATTAGCGATGACGATTATAACATGTGTAGGGATGCCATTAGCGATGACGATCATAACAAGTGTGAGGATGCCATTAGCGATGACGATCATAACAAGTGTGGGGATGCCATTAGCGATGACGATCATAACAAGTGTGGGGATGCCATTAGCGATGACGATCATAACAAGTGTGAGGATGCCATTAGCGATGACGATGATAACATGTGTGGGGATGCCATTAGCGATGACGATCATAACAAGTGTGGGGATGCCATTAGCGATGACGATCATAACATGTGTGGGGATGCCATTAGCGATGACGATCATAACAAGTGTGGGGATGCCATTAGCGATGACGATGATAACAAGTGTGGGGATGCCATTAGCGATGACGATCATAACAAGTGTGGGGATGCCATTAGCGATGACGATGATAACAAGTGTGGGGATGACATTAGCGATGACGATCATAACAAGTGTGGGGATGCCATTAGCGATGACGATCATAACAAGTGTGGGGATGCCATTAGCGATGACGATCATAACATGTGTGGGGATGCCATTAGTGATGACGATCATAACAAGTGTGAGGATGCCATTAGCGATGACGATGATAACATGTGTGGGGATGCCATTAGCGATGACGATGATAACATGTGTGGGGATGACATTAGCGATGACGATCATAACAAGTGTGGGGATGCCATTAGCGATGACGATCATAACAAGTGTGGGGATGCCATTAGCGATGACGATCATAACAAGTGTGGGGATGCCATTAGCGATGATGATAACATGTGTGGGAATGCCATTAGCGATGACGATCATAACAAGTGTGGGGATGCCATTAGCGATGACGATCATAACAAGTGTGGGGATGCCATTAGCGATGACGATCAAAACATGTGTGGGGATGCCATTAGTGATGACGATCATAACAAGTGTGGGGATGCCATTAGCGATGACGATGATAACATGTGTGGGGATGCCATTAGCGATGACGATCATAACAAGTGTGGGGATGCCATTAGCGATGACGATGATAACATGTGTGGGGATGACATTAGCGATGACGATCATAACAAGTGTGGGGATGCCATTAGCGATGACGATCATAACAAGTGTGGGGATGCCATTAGCGATGACGATCATAACAAGTGTGGGGATGCCATTAGCGATGATGATAACATGTGTGGGAATGCCATTAGCGATGACGATCATAACAAGTGTGGGGATGCCATTAGCGATGACGATCATAACAAGTGTGGGGATGCCATTAGCGATGACGATCATAACATGTGTGGGGATGCCATTAGCGATGACGATCATAACAAGTGTGGGGATGCCATTAGCGATGACGATCATAACATGTATGGGGATGCCATTAGCGATGACGATCATAACAAGTGTGGGGATGCCATTAGCGATGACGATCATAACATGTGTGGGGATGCCATTAGCGATGACGATCATAACAAGTGTGGGGATGCCATTAGCGATGACGATCATAACAAGTGTGGGGATGCCATTAGTGATGACGATCATAACAAGTGTGGGGATGCCATTAGCGATGACGATCATAACATGTGTGGGGATGCCATTAGCGATGACGATCATAACATGTGTGGGGATGCCATTAGCGATGACGATCATAACAAGTGTGGGGATGCCATTAGCGATGACGATCATAACAAGTGTGGGGATGCCATTAGCGATGACGATCATAACAAGTGTGAGGATGCCATTAGCGATGACGATCATAACAAGTGTGGGGATGCCATTAGCGATGACGATCATAACATGTGTGGGGATGCCATTAGCGATGACGATCATAACAAGTGTGGGGATGCCATTAGCGATGACGATCATAACATGTGTGGGGATGCCATTAGCGATGACGATCATAACATGTGTGGGGATGCCATTAGCGATGACGATCATATCATGTGTGGGGATGCCATTAGCGATGACGATCATAACAAGTGTGGGGATGCCATTAGCGATGACGATCATAACAAGTGTGGGGATGCCATTAGCGATGACGATCATAACAAGTGTGGGGATGCCATTAGCGATGAAGATCATAACAAGTGTGGGGATGCCATTAGCGATGACGATCATAACAAGTGTGGGGATGCCATTAGCGATGACGATCATAACATGTGTGGGGATGCCATTAGCGATGACGATCATAACATGTGTGGGGATGCCATTAGCGATGACGATCATAACATGTGTGGGGATGCCATTAGCGATGACGATCATAACAAGTGTGGGGATGCCATTAGCGATGACGATGATAACAAGTGTGGGGATGCCATTAGCGATGACGATGATAACAAGTGTGGGGATGCCATTAGTGATGACGATCATAACAAGTGTGGGGATGCCATTAGCGATGACGATGATAACAAGTGTGGGGATGCCATTAGCGATGACGATGATAACAAGTGTGGGGATGCCATTAGTGATGACGATCATAACAAGTGTGGGGATGCCATTAGCGATGACGATGATAACAAGTGTGGGGATGCCATTAGCGATGACGATGATAACAAGTGTGGGGATGCCATTAGTGATGACGATCATAACAAGTGTGGGGATGCCATTAGCGATGACGATCATAACATGTGTGGGGATGCCATTAGCGATGACGATCATAACATGTGTGGGGATGCCATTAGCGATGACGATCATAACATGTGTGGGGATGCCATTAGCGATGACGATCATAACAAGTGTGGGGATGCCATTAGTGATGACGATCATAACAAGTGTGAGGATGCCATTAGAGATGACGATCATAACAAGTGTGGGGATGCCATTAGCGATGACGATCATAACATGTGTGGGGATGCCATTAGCGATGACGATCATAACAAGTGTGGGGATGCCATTAGCGATGACGATCATAACATGTGTGGGGATGCCATTAGCGATGACGATCATAACAAGTGTGGGGATGCCATTAGCGATGACGATCATAACAAGTGTGAGGATGCCATTAGCGATGACGATCATAACATGTGTGGGGATGCCATTAGCGATGACGATCATAACAAGTGTGAGGATGCCATTAGCGATGACGATCATAACAAGTGTGGGGATGCCATTAGCGATGACGATCATAACAAGTGTGGGGATGCCATTAGCGATGACGATCATAACAAGTGTGGGGATGCCATTAGCGATGACGATCATAACATGTGTGGGGATGCCATTAGCGATGACGATCATAACATGTGTGGGGATGCCATTAGCGATGACGATCATAACATGTGTAGGGATGCCATTAGCGATGACGATCATAACATGTGTGGGGATGCCATTAGCGATGACGATCATAACATGTGTGGGGATGCCATTAGCGATGACGATCATAACAAGTGTGGGGATGCCATTAGCGATGACGATCATAACATGTGTGGGGATGCCATTAGCGATGACGATCATAACAAGTGTGGGGATGCCATTAGCGATGACGATCATAACAAGTGTGAGGATGCCATTAGCGATGACGATCATAACATGTGTGGGGATGCCATTAGCGATGACGATCATAACATGTGTAGGGATGCCATTAGCGATGACGATCATAACATGTGTGGGGATGCCATTAGCGATGACGATCATAACATGTGTGGGGATGCCATTAGCGATGACGATCATAACATGTGTGGGGATGCCATTAGCGATGACGATCATAACAAGTGTGGGGATGCCATTAGCGATGACGATCATAACATGTGTGGGGATGCCATTAGCGATGACGCTCATAACAAGTGTGGGGATGCCATTAGCGATGACGATCATAACAAGTGTGAGGATGCCATTAGCGATGACGATCATAACATGTGTGGGGATGCCATTAGCGATGACGATCATAACAAGTGTGGGGATGCCATTAGCGATGACGATCATAACAAGTGTGGGGATGCCATTAGCGATGACGATCATAACATGTGTGGGGATGCCATTAGCGATGACGATCATAACAAGTGTGGGGATGCCATTAGCGATGACGATCATAACATGTGTGGGGATGCCATTAGCGATGACGATCATAACATGTGTAGGGATGCCATTAGCGATGACGATCATAACATGTGTGGGGATGCCATTAGCGATGACGATCATAACAAGTGTGGGGATGCCATTAGATGGTGATGATAACATGTGTGGGGATGCCATTAGCGATGACGATCATAACAAGGTTGGGGATGCCATTAGCGATGACGATCATAACATGTGTGGGGATGCCATTAGCGATGACGATCATAACAAGTGTGGGGATGCCATTAGCGATGACGATCATAACATGTGTAGGGATGCCATGAGCGATGACGATCATAACAAGTGTGGGGATGCCATTAGCGATGACGATCATAACAAGTGTGGGGATGCCATTAGCGATGACGATCATAACAAGTGTGGGGATGCCATTAGCGATGACGATCATAACATGTGTGGGGATGCCATTAGCGATGACGATCATAACAAGGTTGGGGATGCTATTAGCGATGACGATCATAACAAGTGTGGGGATGCCATTAGCGATGACGATCATAACATGTGTGGGGATGCCATTAGCGATGACGATCATAACATGTGTGGGGATGCCATTAGCGATGACGATGATAACATGTGTGAGGATGCCATTAGCGATGACGATCATAACAAGTGTGGGGATGCCATTAGCGATGACGATCATAACAAGTGTGGGGATGACATTAGCGATGACGATCATAACAAGTGTGGGGATGCCATTAGCGATGACGATCATAACATGTGTGGGGATGCCATTAGCGATGACGATCATAACATGTGTGGGGATGCCATTAGCGATGACGATCATAACATGTGTAGGGATGCCATTAGCGATGACGATCATAACATGTGTGGGGATGCCATTAGCGATGACGATCATAACATGTGTGGGGATGCCATTAGCGATGACGATCATAACAAGTGTGGGGATGCCATTAGCGATGACGATCATAACATGTGTGGGGATGCCATTAGCGATGACGATCATAACAAGTGTGGGGATGCCATTAGCGATGACGATCATAACAAGTGTGGGGATGCCATTAGCGATGACGATCATAACATGTGTGGGGATGCCATTAGCGATGACGATCATAACATGTGTAGGGATGCCATTAGCGATGACGATCATAACATGTGTGGGGATGCCATTAGCGATGACGATCATAACATGTGTGGGGATGCCATTAGCGATGACGATCATAACATGTGTGGGGATGCCATTAGCGATGACGATCATAACAAGTGTGGGGATGCCATTAGCGATGACGATGATAACATGTGTGGGGATGCCATTAGCGATGACGCTCATAACAAGTGTGGGGATGCCATTAGCGATGACGATCATAACAAGTGTGAGGATGCCATTAGCGATGACGATCATAACATGTGTGGGGATGCCATTAGCGATGACGATCATAACAAGTGTGGGGATGCCATTAGCGATGACGATCATAACAAGTGTGGGGATGCCATTAGCGATGACGATCATAACATGTGTGGGGATGCCATTAGCGATGACGATCATAACAAGTGTGGAGATGCCATTAGCGATGACGATCATAACATGTGTGGGGATGCCATTAGCGATGACGATCATAACATGTGTAGGGATGCCATTAGCGATGACGATCATAACATGTGTGGGGATGCCATTAGCGATGACGATCATAACAAGTGTGGGGATGCCATTAGATGGTGATGATAACATGTGTGGGGATGCCATTAGCGATGACGATCATAACAAGGTTGGGGATGCCATTACCGATGACGATCATAACATGTGTGGGGATGCCATTAGCGATGACGATCATAACAAGTGTGGGGATGCCATTAGCGATGACGATCATAACATGTGTAGGGATGCCATTAGCGATGACGATCATAACAAGTGTGGGGATGCCATTAGCGATGACGATCATAACAAGTGTGGGGATGCCATTAGCGATGACGATCATAACAAGTGTGGGGATGCCATTAGCGATGACGATCATAACATGTGTGGGGATGCCATTAGCGATGACGATCATAACAAAGTTGGGGATGCTATTAGCGATGACGATCATAACAAGTGTGGGGATGCCATTAGCGATGACGATCATAACATGTGTGGGGATGCCATTAGCGATGACGATCATAACATGTGTGGGGATGCCATTAGCGATGACGATGATAACATGTGTGGGGATGCCATTAGCGATGACGATCATAACAAGTGTGGGGATGCCATTAGCGATGACGATCATAACATGTGTGGGGATGCCATTAGCGATGACGATGATAACATGTGTGGGGATGCCATTAGCGATGACGATCATAACAAGTGTGGGGATGCCATTAGCGATGACGATCATAACAAGTGTGGGGATGCCATTAGCGATGACGATCATAACATGTGTAGGGATGCCATTAGCGATGACGATCATAACATGTGTGGGGATGCCATTAGCGATGACGATCATAACAAGTGTGAGGATGCCATTAGCGATGACGATCATAACATGTGTGGGGATGCCATTAGTGATGACGATCATAACATGTGTGGGGATGCCATTAGTGATGACGATCATAACATGTGTGGGGATGCCATTAGCGATGACGATCATAACAAGTGTGGGGATGCCATTAGCGATGACGATCATAACAAGTGTGAGGATGCCATTAGCGATGACGATTATAACATGTGTGGGGATGCCATTAGCGATGACGATCATAACAAGTGTGGGGATGCCATTAGTGATGACGATCATAACATGTGTGTGGATGCCATTAGCGATGACGATCATAACATGTGTGGGGATGCCATTAGCGATGACGATCATAACAAGTGTGGGGATGCCATTAGCGATGACGATCATAACATGTGTGGGGATGCCATTAGCGATGACGATCATAACATGTGTGGGGATGCCATTAGCGATGACGATCATAACAAGTGTGGGGATGCCATTAGCGATGACGATCATAACATGTGTGGGGATGCCATTAGCGATGACGATCATAACAAGTGTGGGGATGCCATTAGCGATGACGATCATAACATGTGTGGGGATGCCATTAGCGATGACGATCATAACATGTGTGGGGATGCCATTAGCGATGACGATCATAACAAGTGTGGGGATGCCATTAGCGATGACGATCATAACAAGTGTGGGGATGCCATTAGCGATGACGATCATAACAAGTGTGGGGATGCCATTAGCGATGACGATCATAACATGTGTGGGGATGCCATTAGCGATGACGATCATAACAAGTGTGGGGATGCCATTAGTGATGACGATCATAACATGTGTGGGGATGCCATTAGCGATGACGATCATAACAAGTGTGGGGATGCCATTAGCGATGACGATCATAACATGTGTGGGGATGCCATTAGCGATGACGATGATAACAAGTGTGGGGATGCCATTAGCGATGACGATCATAACAAGTGTGGGGATGCCATTAGCGATGACGATCATAACAAGTGTGGGGATGCCATTAGCGATGACGATCATAACATGTGTGGGGATGCCATTAGCGATGACGATGATAACATGTGTGGGGATGCCATTAGCGATGACGATCATAACAAGTGTGGGGATGCCATTAGCGATGACGATCATAACAAGTGTGGGGATGCCATTAGCGATGACGATCATAACATGTGTAGGGATGCCATTAGCGATGACGATCATAACATGTGTGGGGATGCCATTAGCGATGACGATCATAACAAGTGTGGGAATGCCATTAGCGATGACGATCATAACATGTGTGGGGATGCCATTAGCGATGACGATGATAACAAGTGTGGGGATGCCATTAGCGATGACGATCATAACAAGTGTGGGGATGCCATTAGCGATGACGATCATAACAAGTGTGGGGATGCCATTAGCGATGACGATGATAACATGTGTGGGGATGCCATTAGCGATGACGATCATAACAAGTGTGGGGATGCCATTAGCGATGACGATCATAACAAGTGTGGGGATGCCATTAGCGATGACGATGATAACATGTGTAGGGATGCCATTAGCGATGACGATGATAACATGTGTGGGGATGCCATTAGCGATGACGATCATAACAAGTGTGGGGATGCCATTAGCGATGACGATCATAACAAGTGTGGGGATGCCATTAGCGATGACGATCATAACATGTGTGGGGATGCCATTAGCGATGACGATCATAACAAGTGTGGGGATGCCATTAGCGATGACGATCATAACATGTGTGGGGATGCCATTAGCGATGACGATCATAACATGTGTGGGGATGCCATTAGCGATGACGATCATAACATGTGTGGGGATGCCATTAGCGATGACGATGATAACAAGTGTGGGGATGCCATTAGCGATGACGATCATAACATGTGTGGGGATGCCATTAGCGATGACGATCATAACAAGTGTGAGGATGCCATTAGCGATGACGATGATAACATGTGTGGGGATGCCATTAGCGATGACGATCATAACAAGTGTGGGGATGCCATTAGCGATGACGATCATAACAAGTGTGGGGATGCCATTAGCGATGACGATGATAACATGTGTGGGGATGCCATTAGCGATGACGATCATAACAAGTGTGGGGATGCCATTAGCGATGACGATGATAACATGTGTGGGGATGCCATTAGCGATGACGATCATAACAAGTGTGGGGATGCCATTAGCGATGACGATGATAACATGTGTGGGGATGCCATTAGCGATGACGATCATAACATGTGTGGGGATGCCATTAGCGATGACGATCATAACATGTGTGGGGATGCCATTAGCGATGACGATCATAACAAGTGTGGGGATGCCATTAGCGATGACGATCATAACAAGTGTGGGGATGCCATTAGCGATGACGATGATAACATGTGTAGGGATGCCATTAGCGATGACGATCATAACAAGTGTGGGGATGCCATTAGCGATGACGATCATAACAAGTGTGGGGATGCCATTAGCGATGACGATCATAACAAGTGTGGGGATGCCATTAGCGATGACGATCATAACAAGTGTGGGGATGCCATTAGCGATGACGATCATAACAAGTGTGGGGATGCCATTAGCGATGACGATCATATCATGTGTGGGGATGCCATTAGCGATGACGATCATAACAAGTGTGGGGATGCCATTAGCGATGACGATCATAACAAGTGTGGGGATGCCATTAGCGATGACGATCATAACATGTGTGGGGATGCCATTAGCGATGACGATCATAACATGTGTGGGGATGCCATTAGCGATGACGATCATAACAAGTGTGGGGATGCCATTAGCGATGACGATCATAACAAGTGTGGGGATGCCATTAGCGATGACGATCATAACAAGTGTGGGGATGCCATTAGCGATGACGATCATAACAAGTGTGGGGATGCCATTAGCGATGACGATCATAACATGTGTGGGGATGCCATTAGCGATGACGATCATAACATGTGTGGGGATGCCATTAGCGATGACGATCATAACAAGTGTGGGGATGCCATTAGCGATGACGATCATAACATGTGTGGGGATGCCATTAGCGATGACGATCATAACATGTGTGGGGATGCCATTAGCGATGACGATCATAACATGTGTGGGGATGCCATTAGCGATGACGATCATAACAAGTGTGGGGATGCCATTAGCGATGACGATCATAACATGTGTGGGGATGCCATTAGCGATGACGATGATAACATGTGTGGGGATGCCATTAGCGATGACGATCATAACAAGTGTGGGGATGCCATTAGCGATGACGATCATAACAAGTGTGGGGATTAGCGAGCACTATGAAGACCAACAGTCGGACTTACCTGGTAGGGAAACTCGAACACCCGCGCGTCAGCACCCTCAACAATTCTCTTTAATAGAGTGACTCCCTCCCCAGAGTCAGTGTAACGAGTCTTTCCGCACTCCCTATCATCTGGCGGTAGCAACATAATAGTTGTACAACACATATCATTTATGATGCGAATTTATTTATAATCATATTACTCAATAGACAAAATATCATCTATGACTTAAATTTTACATAAGTAAACTGATCTTTATTAACTGTAACATTTGTAAACCATGCATTTAAATTTATATTATTTTATTGCTATTTTTGTTGTGGTGACTCTGCTAGATGGCCACCAATTTCAGTGGAACCTCGCTAAATAAGTAATGTGTAAATAAGAAAATGAAACCCAGCCCAATGAACTGCATGATTATCAACAATAATCCTAACACATGTTATATAACAAAGCATAACATAATTTGTGTATTTGGTCGACGTTTAGGCAAAGCATCTCGAATAATGTTAATAAGTTAATCAATGATATATGTTTAGGTCGAAGCTAGGATGAAAATGGTTACGAAAAAGGAAACACTTCGTAATCTGACCTTCAAACCCAAACGCATTGACCTTGAGCAGGAAGATCAGAATCACGAATCCCCTTGACCACATGTCGTGTTTCCTGATTGGAGGTTCCTCTCGAAGACAATCGCCGGCAAGTAGTTATAAAGGTAAACGTCTGACCCTTATTCATAAATTCAATATAATTTAAAATATTCAAAATAAAGATATTTCTAAATATTTTAATTCTACGCTCGAAATACATTCAAATGCGTTTGATTACCAAACATACTGTCTATAATTTCTAATCGTATTTCCTATATTAATGTCTATTGCACTTCACTTCTACATCTCAGTTCCACTTCCTAGGTGCAGATCATCGTCCCTGTTTTGCTGTTAATGAGCGAAGTTTCGTGTATAGTTATTTATTGTCATATATTGTTATTTACTAACCTCTGAATGACTTCTCCTGAGGATGGAGATCCAGCCAACAACAATGACAACTGATGTCTTGGAAGTTCACTGATGGATGGAATCTCACTTAATGCGGGGCCGGCGGCGTGTTAAATACCTACAGCGAAGGCAATGGGACGGGTCATTGTTTAGTCATAACCAAGTGTGGGGGTGGGGGGGGGGGGGGCGTTAATACAGCATTTTGTCATTGGGGAATATGGGGGTGGGAAGGTATTGTGTAGGGTCACGCACTCGTCTCCCTGCTGTGTCGGTGTTGCACGTAGTGACCCCAGGGATGAGTATGTGTGTGTGTGGGGGGGGGGGGGGGGGGGGGGGGTAGTAAGGCAAGTAGCTTTTGATTTCAACCAGTGTGAAATATCCTTAAACATTTGACGAGTGTCATAATCGCTAACTTTATCATCTGTAATGGCATCAAGTCATCAGTGCTAATGGGACTATTGCCAATTATGTCTCTTTAATATCATCATCGCGAATATCGTCATTGCTAATATTATGATCGCTAATATCGTCATTGCTAACATCATCATCGCTAATATCGTCATCATTAATATCGTCATCGCTAAGATCATCATCTCTAATATCGTCATCGCCAATATCGTCATCACTATAATATCATCATCGCTAATATCGTCATCGCGAATATCGTCATCGTTGATATCATCATCGCTAATATCGTCATCGCTAATATCATCATCGCTAATATCGTCATCGTTAATATCATCATCCCCACACATGTTATCATCGTCATCTCCAATGCCATCCCCACACATGTTATCATCGTCATCTCTAATGCCATCCCCACACATGTTATCATAGTCATCGCTAATGGCATCCCCGCACATGTTATCATAGTCATCGCTAATGGCATCCCCGCACATGTTATCATAGTAATCTCTAATGCCATCCCCACACATGTTATCATCACCATCTAATGGCATCCCCACACATGTTATCATAGTAATCTCTAATGCCATCCCCACACATGTTATCATCACCATCTAATGGCATCCCCACACATGTTATCATAGTAATCTCTAATGGCATCCCCACACATGTTATCAGCACCATCTAATGGCATCCCCACACATGTTATCATCATCATCGCTAATGGCATCCCCACACATGATATTATCGTCATCTCTAATGGCATCCCCACACATGTTATCATCGTCATCGCTAATGGCATCCCCACACATGTAATCATCGTCATCTCTAATGGCATCCCCACACATGTTATCATCGTCATCGCTAATGGCATCCCCACACATGTTATCATCGTCATCTCTAATGGCATCCTCACACATGTTATAATCGTCATCGCTAATGGCATCCCCACACATGTTATCATCGTCATCTCTAATGGCATCCCCACATATGTTATCATCTTCATCGCTAATGGCATCCCCGCATATGTTATCATCGTCATCGCTAATGGCCTCCGCACATATGTTATCATCACCATCTAATGGCATCCCCACACATGTTATCATCGTCATCTCTAATGGCATCCCCACACATGTTATCATCGTCATCGCTAATGGCATCCCTACACATGTTATAATCGTCATCGCTAATGGCATCCCCACACATGTTATCATCGTCATCGCTAATGGCACCCCTACACATGTTATAATCGTCATCGCTAATGGCATCCCCGCACATGTTATCATCACCATCTAATGGCATCCCCACACATGTTATCATCATCATCGCTAATGGCATCCCCACACATGTTATCATCGTCAAGTCTAATGGCATCCCCACACATGTTATCATCGTCATCGCTAATGGCATCCCCACACATGTTATCATCGTCAAGTCTAATGGCATCCCCACACATGTTATCATCGTCATCGCTAATGGCATCCCCACACATGTTATCATCGTCAAGTCTAATGGCATCCCCACACATGTTATCATCGTCATCGCTAATGGCATCCCCACACATGTTATCATCGTCATCTCTAATGGCATCCCCACACATGTTATCATCGTCATCGCTAATGGCATCCCCACACATGTTATCATCGTCAAGTCTAATGGCATCCCCACACATGTTATCATCGTCATCGCTAATGGCATCCCCACACATGTTATCATCGTCATCTCTAATGGCATCCTCACACATGTTATAATCGTCATCGCTAATGGCATCCCCACACATGTTATCATCGTCATCTCTAATGGCATCCCCACATATGTTATCATCGTCATCGCTAATGGCATCCCCGCATATGTTATCATCGTCATCGCTAATGGCCTCCGCACATATGTTATCATCACCATCTAATGGCATCCCCACACATGTTATCATCGTCATCTCTAATGGCATCCCCACACATGTTATCATCGTCATCTCTAATGGCATCCCCGCACATGTTATCATCGTCATCGCTAATGGCATCTCCACACGTGTTATCATCGTCATCTCTAATGGCATCCCCACACATGTTATCATCGTCATCTCTAATGGCATCCCCACACATGTTATCATCGTCATCTCTAATGGCATCCCCACACATGTTATCATCGTCATCTCTAATGGCATCCCCGCACGTGTTATCATCGTCATCGCTAATGTCATTCCCACACATGTTATCATCATTGCTAATGGCATCTCCACACATGTTATAATCGTCATCGCTAATGGCATCCCCACACATGTTATCATCGTCATCTCTAATGGCATCCCCGCACATGTTATCATCGTCATCGCTAATGGCATCCCTACACATGTTATAATCGTCATCGCTAATGGCATCCCCGCACATGTTATCATCGTCATCGCTAATGGCATCCCCACACATGTTATCATCGTCATCGCTAATGGCATCCCTACACATGTTATAATCGTCATCGCTAATGGCATCCCCGCACATGTTATCATCACCATCTAATGGCATCCCCACACATGTTGTAATCGTCATCGCTAATGGCATCCCCACATATGTTATCATCACCATCTAATGGCATCCCCACACATGTTATCATCGTCATCTCTAATGGCATCCCCGCACATGTTATCATCGTCATCGCTAATGGCATCCCCACACATGTTATCATCGTCATCTCTAATGGCATCCCCGCACATGTTATCATCGTCATCGCTAATGGCATCCCCACACATGTTATCATCGTCATCGCTAATGGCATCCCCACACATGTTATCATCGTCATCGCTAATGGCATCCCTACACATGTTATAATCGTCATCGCTAATGGCATCCCTACACATGTTATCATCGTCATCGCTAATGGCGTCCCTACACATGTTATAATCGTCATCGCTAATGGCATCCCCGCACAGGTTATCATCACCATCTAATGGCATCCCCACACATGTTATAATCGTCATCGCTAATGACATCCCCACACATGTTATCATCGCCATCTAATGGCATCCCCACACATGTTATCATCGTCATCGCTAATGGCATCCCCACACATGTTATCATCGTCATCGCTAATGGCATCCCCACACATGTTATAATCGTCATCGCTAATGGCATCCCTACACATGTTATAATCGTCATCGCTAATGGCATCCCCGCACATGTTATCATCACCATCTAATGGCATCCCCACACATGTTATAATCGTCATCGCTAATGGCATCCCCACACATGTTATCATCGCCATCTAGTGGCATCCCCACACATTTTATCATCGCCATCTAATGGCATCCACACACATGTTATCATCGTCATCGCTAATGGCATCCCCACACATGTTATCATCGTCATCGCTAATGGCATCCCCACACATGTTATAATCGTCATCGCTAATGGCATCCCCGCACATGTTATCATCGTCATCGCTAATGGCATCCCCACATATGTTATCATCGTCATCGCTAATGGCATCCCTACACATGTTATAATCGTCATCGCTAATGGCATCCCCGCACATGTTATCATCACCATCTAATGGCATCCCCACACATGTTATAATCGTCATCGGTAATGGCATCCCCACACATGTTATCATCGCCATCTAATGGCATCCCCACACATGTTATCATCGTCATCGCTAATGGCATCCCCACACATGTTGTAATCGTCATCGCTAATGGCATCCCCACACATGTTATCATCGCCATCTAATGTCATCCCCACACATGTTATAATCGTCATCGCTAATGGCATCCCCACACATGTTATCATCGTCATCGCAAATGGCATCCCCACACATATTATCATCGTCATCGCTAATGGCATCCCCACACATGTTATCATCGTCATCGCTATAGCATCCTCACACATCGTCATCGCTAATGCCACCAGATATCCCCATTACTAATCTCATAACCACTAACATCATCACTTGTTTACCATGATGATTGATTGTCATTATTATCATATGTCCCACATCATTACTGCCACCTGTATCACCTTCGCAGATGTCATCAGTGTTATTATCATCATCATCATAAATATCATCGATACCAGCCTGTCGAAGGAACCATCAAGTAACCCCCCCCCCCCCACCCCCGTCTTCCCCTTCCCCCTCGCTTCAGCAACGTTTCGATACGTGCCCGCCACGCCAAGCACGTGGCGGCCTTCCAAATTATTTATGAAATTACCTACTTACTTATGTACCGCATACCTAGGGACATACATGGGAAAAGGAACTGTGACCTGGATGCCTTATCAAGTGTGATATGAATATTATGTGTCGGTGGGCAATGCAGTTGGATGAAGTGACAACGGACGTCTAGTAATCAATTGCAGTTATTACCGAAGCCGTACAGACACGAGGAGTAATCGATAATCGCTTTCTTGGCAAACACGCCAGTTCTTACCGATGATTCTCGCATGCATCTACCATGCATGCCTATGGAGTTTGTTCAGGTGCCCGGCTTCAACCTTTCTTTCATCAGGGGTAGGTGGTGCTATGGCATTGGTATTTTATTCACTGAACAAAGACCTAAGGTGTCTCTATAAACTTTCTTGTAAGTATTATATTATAGAATTGAATCCCAGCTTATATTTCATTAGATTAAGAAAAGTTCAACAGTCCGATCTGTTACCTAGAGCGAGCTATAGTTACCCTAAACATGCGTTATTGCCCCTGGAACGGTCTATTCGCCCTATTGAACGGTCTATTTGCCCTATTGCTCTTTTATTCACATTAACAATGGTTCAGAATTATTTGCGATTCTACAAACCAAATATTGTACAGCCCTATGATAGGCCTGTCAATCCGAATTTTAGTCACCATGATGAAATGTCCTTTCTAATGCATTATATAACCTATAAAACATATTTTTTATTTGTTCACTTCCGGTAAATCCACTGTATCAGTAACCTCCCTCCCCCTTTCTATTGTCGGATTCCCCCCACCGCGGTTATGTTCCCCGATAATGTTGAAGTGAGTGGAGGATTACACACCCATCTGAAGTGACATGTGGTTGACATTCGCAAGCGTTGTCAAACGAAAACTTTAGAAGACACTAGATGAATTAGGGAGAGTAATATCGAATCTCCAAAATGAGGACTGATCAAGACTGGGCCCGAAAAAACACCTCAAGACTAATATCGCGAATATCGAGGAATTTACACACTGCTAGATGATCGCGGTAAATAGTGAAAGTGTCTTCGCGTTGTATCAGGAATTGTTTGGATCAAATGCTGAAAATAATTGCTAACAGCTAAATGCGAGTCTCCTCGAATTCCTGGATGCCAATCGCGGAGATCGAAAAATGTACCCCCCGCCCCCCCCCCCCCCCCCACACACACAAAAACATATGATGTACGACAAGAACTATACATTCCTTCTAGATCAATATCGATAGACCAGGTTACTAAAGGAAGAGTTTCTCTTTCTTAATCATACTCAAGATTATATACTGAAGTTGCAATAGCGGTCATTCACATTAATGGATTCCCGTCCGCTTGATAAATAGAAAATGAGTGAATGTAGATCATGTCTTACTATGCTTCAGGGTGTTCCACATCTGAGAAAAGGATGATCGATGACCCATGGTGACAGACAGGTGTCCTCTCGTAATGCCCCGAGTCGTCCGTGTGCCCCAATTTGTCAGCGTTGCCTGATAACCACAATTGACCGGTGTGTTCAACTGATCAGTTTTTAATTTCACGGTCATTGGCAGTACAAGGTCTTAGGCAACTGGGCGTCAGTTGTTTTCTTCTTAATATCGACTTTTCCAGCTGATTATGTTTTATCATGCGATTGTGCTAAAATTGATTGATATGATATTGTTCAATACTGACCTATTTTTGCATAGTACGTGATATTGATGGTGCTTTGAATAAGATGCTAAGCTTACTACAATTAACATTATTTAATTGATGAATAATCTATCGCGCCAACAAGTGCAAGTGATAAATGTGTCTTCCGTATTTACGGCATATGGCGTTCACACAGTGATCGAAAGAAAACGACCTATTGAATTAACCTCACTTTTTATTCATGAATAATCTATCGCACCACCTGTGCAACTGATAAATGTGTCTTCCGTGTTTTACAACATATGGCGTTCAAGCAGCGATGGCTCCGAATGTCACGCACAAGGACCATACCAAAAACGACCTATTGAATTAACCTTACTTTTTATTCGTTGGCATTCATTTGTTTCTGTAGTATCCAGAAAAACATTGCACGTTATGCAGTCCGTTCCAATCTGCATTTACTTGAAACGTGAGTTATCAACCTAAAAGAAGGAGCGTGTGCTTGTTATGATCTTTTTGTTTTAATTGTTTTAATTGCGTCCCATGGCAACGATTGCTACGCAACGCTTCGTGCCCTGTCCTTCTTTTAGATTGCTTGATGGTTGCAGCGTTTACGATGTTTTCATCGTGTGTAATATTTCTTCAGATGTTTCAGAAATATCGCCGAAGAAAGGAAGGTACATTTTAATATGAATGGGCCAAAATTATGTTTTCCTTTCTTTCTGTATTATTTAAAGAAATATTGCACATGATGAAACTCCATTAAACGCAAATATCTGGGTAAACATAAGCCAAAAGAAGGAACATGTGCCTGTTATGGCATCTAATATCTCAAATGCAGCCAATGGCAAGCTGTGCTTGGCAACGCTTCACGCACGCTCTTCCCAATAGATTGTCACAAAAAGAATTTTTTTATTGCGCACTTCAATTTGAACGACCATATCGACCGAACCAGCTGTGAACGACATGAATAAACTTTATTGTAGTAGGCCTACAAGATACCCAACCGTTACGTCATTAAAGCATTTTCGTGTCACGCCGTTCCGCACGGTACTGACAAATTAAATTGGCCGCATTCCAGGAGCGGATCTAGGAATTTGCCAAGGGGGGGGGGGGGGGGCGGGTGCTCTCTGAAAACGTCCGACCAAGGGGGTGTGCTCTCTGAAAAACTTGCGACCGGAGGGGGGGAGGGGGCTGCTCTGAGGACGTGTGACCGGGGGGGTGGGGGTGCTTGGGCTTGGAAAACCCGACTTTAACAGTGCATGTTCAGTTTCCTAAGGGGGGGGGGTGCTCTCTGAAGACGTGGGAATTTAACATGTATGTTAACATGTATGTTGTATCTTCTGGTTCCCAAAGGGGAGGGGGGGGGGGGGTGCAAGCCCCATAACCACCCCCCCTAGATCCGCCACTGCATACGACACGAAATTGACCGATTTGCCAACGGTTTTAAACCGTGCTTTATAGGGTAAAATTCTATAATAGATCACCACAAATCTGTAAATTAGGTACAGGTCGATTCCTTAACAGAATATAAATATGGCACGGCAATATTACAGAAACAAGCACATGCGGTCCCAGCGTATGGCCCATGCTTAAGTCATTTGGTGGGATTTGAAGGTTGGGGCGTTGAGGGGGGGGGGAGGGGCGGGTTACAAACTGATAGGGTATTGCCAAACTAGGGAGGAAGGTCCATATTAAACCCTCTTTAAGTAGTTTATGGCGGGTGACGGGTAAAAGTCGACATGTCGCAAGCGGGGGTAAGTGGGGGGGGGGATGTTGCCAGGTCTTCAGAGTGAAATCTCAGATCTCATAGAATAAATAATTTCTGTCTTCCGAGTGAAATCTCAGATCTCATAGAATATATAATTTCTGTCTTCCGAGTGAAATCTCAGATCTTATAGAATAAATAATTTCTGTCTTCCGAGTGAAATTTAATTGCAGGTTTTGTGACCTTCTCGCAGCAAGATGGCGACCGGACGCACTCAGGGTCTGTGCGGTCACCTGGCCTCGAATGAGTCGCGTGACGGAGGCTGGTGTGTGACAAGGTCATAGCGTTGCCATCCAAACGCAGGGGGTCAGTGAACCTTATACCGCAGAATGTTATCATGGATCTCGTGGTATCGTAATACTGATGTGTTATTTTCCGGTTAGATGAAGGATCTGTGGCAGTAGTATACCACAGATGTTGGCAAATTCTGATTGGAAAAAAGGTCAATGTTAAACGCAATGTAAGCAGTTTGTCATTTTCCAAGATGGGACTCCCCCTCAATTGTGGAATTGTGTTTTAGGTGCATGATCGATGTACAAGCACATGTAGGATCGAAATAAAGCAGGAACATTTTAAAACTGTATTTGCAACCAAATTGTTAAATTTAACTGAGAGGTGATCGCCACATTTTTCCTCCTGGAAATATCTTAAAGCGGGTGGCCAACCTAATTTAATCGCCATCTGCACCGAAAGTTTACATCTTAAAATTAAATTGGCGAGTGTTAACGCTTCGTTTCGGCCGACTGGTAAGGAGAAAAAAATTAAGGCAACCCGCCCCCATCAATGTCGAGCAGCGCGCCATTTTGCCAGAGCAAGTGACGCATATTGTGACTATTCATATGGCGCCGCCATACGTTACAGCTCGCGGAGAGAGAGATCAGGGCCGCGATTTCTAGATGAACAGCGGCAGTTCCAAGCCGTGCAGTAGCGCAAGATCTTAGCCTTTCATGGAAAAGTACCGTTCAAACAAATTGACATACGTCTTGCGACGATTGAATCCGCAACAATGGCATGATTGGAGTTAGAATCGCAGCTATTTATACTAGCGATTATCATGCGCTCTTGTTTTGCTCACACAATAGGCGCAATTTCCGGTTTGAATAAATTAGAGTATCGCCTCCTGATTGGTCAATCGCGGACACGCCTCCAAAAAGGGCTGCCGCCTGGGTAGGCGGCCAAATCGTGCCTGGCGGTCACTTCTAAATGCTATGGTGAGCTACTGATAGAACGAAAAATTCTGTAATTTGGAGGATAGGCAATTGAGTATTATATGAATCGGTAAAGCAGCGTTAGAGGCCAGGCTGGCGGTTCCCTTTAATACTTTACTTAATACATTAAAACATTTCATTTGTGTACTCAGGTATAATTTGCCTGTCTTGTAGCTCCATTTATTTATTTTTTAATTATTATACTTATTTTATATTTGTTGAGCTAACGAGTAAATCACTGTCATCTGTAAATCACACCGAGTGGGAAGATACAGTCATAAACAAATACATGTTTTCTTCATACTCACTTTGTTATAATTCTACATATCGAATATACTGTGAATCATGTCATCGACATAATCTATCCAATATTAATTTGTATGGCGAACAACACATTTGTACAATATATACGAAATGGTGACTAACAACTCAACAGGAACTAATAGTCATGTATACATTTGAATAGATTTTCAAAGTAATATGTCAATGGAAAGCATGTATATTTGGGCAAATATTAATAGTCTACACAATGTAGAGGGTGCCATTGCCTATGTCATAGTACAACATCTCATGATGATCACATTTTAACCCCAGTATATTGGGCGATCATAATAATATCAATGAGATAGTACTATACATATAGGACACACCCATCAGAAATCGCTCTATTAGGCACGCTTTTTTACTCATCATAAAAGCTTCACTCAAACTATTAAATTTCACATCACTGTGTCAAGTCTTTCCTCTTGCTTCTACCGCTGATACTGACGAGACCAGCATAATCGACTTGCTTCATGTAGTGGTAAAGCCTATATTCAGTTTTAGCTGAAGAAATGACTTGGACTATCATCGCACTAAAGACAAGATTCACCATGGGATAAAGAAGCTATGTCGCGTGGTGTGGCTTTCCCACCATTACAATATATCAACGCGTCAATTACACGTGTATCTGTATTCTCTCAAAGAATGTCTCCAAATCAAAACTAAACCCAATTAACAATACTGATACTGCATTTGATAAATTTTGAACTACAGGAATCGAACACATGGATGTATAGCATGCTATAATAGTCCATTACCTAGTACGGAATATGTGAAATTACATCCGCCGCCGGCCGTCACTGAGGCAGCGGACTACCAGTGGGAAAAGAAAGGAGTAGTTTCAAAAATGTTTTAAATGTGTTCAAAGCGGGAAGTTTTCTGGGGTTTTTTCGGACTCGAGACTTAAGCAGACTCTAGGCCACATGAAGAAGGTGCGGCCACTTCAGAATATTAGGTGTTCGGTAATTCACGAGAGAGTGGGAACAACTTGAAAAAAATTGAGGCTTAGGAAGATTACTCAGCAAAACGTATGGTTTGAGCCCATGAATTATATGACGTTAGTTGTTGCAAATCAATGTAATAAATGTGAAGGCCATACATTAAAACAGCAGTTAGCACCCATTCTCTTTCCAAGATATGTCTAAAATGTCCCAGGTCTGCAACGTGACTGTTTTCATTCATACTATTTTCGTCTGCTTACCTTAGTAGTCATTCGGCTGGATTGTGCGGTTATTTCCAAAATAGTTCGCTGTGACCAATGGCGTATCGTGAGTTCAGAGTGACCAAATTGCGCGCGGTAATCAACCGCGATGTGGAAATCGGTCCTGATTCGGAAATCGTTCGAATCATGCCATTCCCCAATGTAGCTGGACAGTTCCTGCTGATAGACGACTTTGCAAATCATAGTTCAGATTATTCCCTGCACGTACAATGCATTCTTGGTATTGTTTTGGTCTTTGCGAGATGTCAAGATGGCGTCATCGCATGACAACGTATTTTGTAGACGCTTGACAACGTATTTTGTAGACGCTTGTTCGAACATCCAAAGAAAATTGCCTTCCGACAAAATTAGTAAAATTCTCTAAATATAAGCATAACAAATCAAATTGGATTTCTAGTGGGATTCTAAAGTCGATCAACTTTAGGGATAAACTATATAAAAGGTTACCGAAAACTCCACAAACATCGCCTTTATTTAACGCCCTCAAAGTAAACCTACAAACTTATAATGGAATATTGCGTCGCATGATTGCTGAAGCCAAAAATGGAATATTGCGTCGCATGATTGCTGAAGCCAAAAGACATTACTATCACGCAGTTTTTTCTAAATGTAAAAGCGATATCAAGCAAACTTGGACAGCACACACAGAGGTGTTAAATCACAAAAAGACAAAAGGGAATGGCCTAGGTATATTTAAGGTAGATGGCAGAACAATCTCTGATAAGCAAGACATAGCCACTAAATTTCATGATTTTTTTGCTAATAAAAACCCAAGCCCAGATACCTTGTAATTTACGTTAACCGATCCAAACGAAATAGGAGATATAATTGATAAACTGAAACCCAAACCCAGCTGTGGTGATGACGGCATCTCGGTTAAACTTCTCAAAGTGATTAAGCCAGAATTAACTCGAACCTTATCGCTGATAATTAATCAAACACTCACAACTGGGACTTTTCCTGATAAGTTAAAGATATCCAAAGTAACTCCCGTTTATAAAACTGGTGACGTAACTTCATTCAACAGCTATAGACCAATATCATTATTACAAGCAATATCCAAGGTATTTGAAAAGGCATTAGCAAATCAAATTCTTAAACACTTCCAGCAACATAATCTCTTCAATAATAGTCAATACGGATTTAGATTGAAACATTCTACAGAATTAGCTAATCTTGAACTAATTGATCGAACTATGCAATATATGGATAATGGAGAAACTCCGTTCAATATTTTCCTAGACCTATCTAAAGCCTTTGACACAATAGATCACAACATATTGATTTATAAATTGAGCCATTATGGCATACGTGACATGGCTCTAGAAGTGCTAAAGAATTATTTAACCGATCGTAAACAATATGTTGAAATTGATAACTATGGCTCCGAGTTAGCCCATTTAACAACAGGAGTCCCCCAAGGTTCAATACTGGGTCCGCTTCTTTTTATCATTTACATGAATGATATCACGTCGGCCAGCAACCTCTTTAATTTTATATTGTATGCAGATGACACTACTCTGATAGGTACCTTAAGCCCAGTACAAACTGATACATCAGCATCCTCCAGTGCCTTATTAAACGATGAGCTAAGTAATATAAGCAAATGGTTAAATGCCAGTAGACTGTCATTAAATCCTTTTAAGAGTAAATTCATGGTCTTCCATATGCCTGGCAAGAAACTGCAGTTGCCAGATATTGTAATAAATGATGTAAAAGTTGAATGCGTAGATGAATTCAACATGCTGGGTTTAACAATTACCAAGAACATGAAGTGGCATAGTTATGTTGGCAAGATCTGCATTAAAATCTCAAAGGTCCTGGAAATATCGAATAGACTCAAATATACTCTGCCCAAATACACTCTTTTATCTATATAATATTTCCTCATTCTTCCGTACATAAACTACGGCATACTAGCTTGGGGTTACTGTGGGGAACGAATATATAAACTACAGAAAAGGGCAGTAAGAATTATATCGCTGAGCAATTTTAAGGCTCACAGCGAGCCCCTTTTCAAACAGCTAAACCTACTAAAACCGGAAGATATTCACCGTTTACAAAAATTAAAGTTCTATCATAAATTAAAAAATAATATACTCCCCACGTACTTCTCACAGATCCCCATAACACGTGCCCACGAAGTACACTCACATGATACAAGATATAAGGATTATGCTCATACAAGTAGAGTTTACCATGATTATGAGAAGAAATGCATTAGACATTGCCTAATTGAAATTGTAAATACCGAACCTGCAATAATTTTAGATAAGATCAATACGCACAGCCTGATAAGATTCTCAAAGTATATCAAAGATAATATCATAAGCAATTATTCTGACCATTGTAGTCTTTTGAATTGCCATACATGTCAGAAATAAAATTAGCCCCTCCGCCTCGCCCCTCTCCTCCACCGCGACCGCTCCCCCGCGCCCCCGCCCCCCACCCCCAACGCCAGCCCTTTCACAACTCACAATTTGTAAGTAACATATAATAGGAAATCTCGTGCTTTTCTCACTGTTTGAGTTCCAGTTATATCATTCGTCTATGTTACAACAACTCCAGGTGGCTCAGACGAGAGCGGTGTTCAACCTTAGTCTGAGTCTCCTGTGTTAAATTGATGTTTATCTTTCATCTATGATCATTTATGTATTAAGTATTATCGCTTTGACGAATAAATGATTTTGAATCTGAATCTGAATCTTGAACATGCAATATTGTCATCTATGAAACTGAAAATTTACGTAATCTGAAGGTAAGTTAGACATGCTCATTAAATTTAAACATGCCTTGCCAATACAATGGAAATATGGTATTTATCTCCATAGAAAAATTCAAAAGAACGCAAAAATATTTCTCAGAACTCTTTGCGCCAGTCACGTTTTTTCCAAGATGGCGTATAATTGCGAAGTCATGTGTTGTTATGTATTGCAAGTCATTACGCGGCCATTGTCATAGCGTCCCCATGCAATGTGTATGGTAATCACTGTGAGGCTGTCAGTGGTACGTGTGATCTGTCATAAAAGCAGGATATTGTTTACTCTCGCAACTTGTATGCATTCGTTTGGTCTTGGTAAACGATGATGCTGTTAAGTCGTATGTGTGTATTACGTCACGGAATGGGACTGTGAAGTATGCAAGGCAGGATATGGTGTCCTGAATTGTGATTGTTCGTTGGAACATGATGAATGTATACATCTAATTCAATGAGTAGCTTCCAGAAAACGGAATAATATTTTCTCCTTTGTAATGTCCCTTACATCTAGTATTTATGGATTGCGGCACCAAGTTCTGGTTACCTTTTCTCTAACGTTCCTTTCGTGATTTATCCACACCAGCTTCCTGGTGGTAATTAGTGTAATTATATAACTCAGTTGAGCAATGGGCATTCTTTCTTTAGCGAGCCAAATAACTACTAATATATTCTTCATAATTAGGTATAAGGACTACGGGGTACTGAATATGAAAGGTAAAAATAGTAAACCTTTTTGAATTCTGGTAATGTTTGCATTGTTTTTAGTTTTATTCAATAAAGTGACTATTTTGAACAAAAGTACCTGTAACTATTCGAATTATCTGTTTACTGCACTACTTGCTTGCTACACGTGTTATTGAAACTACATTGAACCAACATATGCAGAGTGTTGTAACTGACGTAGGGCCGATGTTGGCGATTTGTTGGCCCATGGTCGGTGGATGGTTCGCAATTTTCGTAGGACCAACTGATCGCCAATGAACACAGAAATGTTGGGCCATTGTTGAAGTCCAATGTTGGGCCAACATTGTCGGATATGTTGGCGGACGGTTGGCTGATAGTTACCGTGCTAGCTGGGTCGTTCAATCTATGGAATGGCCTTCTTTGTTTTGGATCTGCGCTCCACCGGCCTTTATTGAGTCAACCCTATGTTGTAAATTATTCATATATTTATCTTCTATGCACTAAGCCCGAGACTAGAAGCAACGCATAAATGAACTGTCCTGCTATGTCATGTCACAATACATGTTCGACATGACTGCACAAGGCTGCATATGATGCGATGCTTTTTTCCCCACTAGATGCAACGGAACGCAGTGAAATATGCATTATCGTCGTGCAAGAGCTTATATATGCGCCATATTATGGCTGTTGGTCACACGCTCCTGGTACTGGTGTTGCGTCTGTCTAATTCGTGCTCCACCGGCCTTTGTTCATTCAACCCTATGTTGTAAATTATTAATATATTTTTCTCACATGAACAAAGCCCGAGACTAAAAGCAATACATAATTGAACTGTCCTGCTATGTCATGTCACAATATATGTTCGGCATGACTGCAGAATGCCGCATAAGATCCGATGCTTTTTTTGTCCCTCTAGATACAACGGAACGCAATGAAATATGCATTTTATGATCATCGTGTAAGAGCTTATATATGCGCCATATTATGGCTGTTGGTCACACGCTCGTGGTACCTGGTGTTGCGTCTAAGTAGAAACGCATCATTTAGCTATGCTTCGATATCGACACATGCCTTGATAAGAACTTTGGTGGGAAGCGAGGATTGTAATATGGTGCGGTGCGTCGTTTTCGGGCGATAAAGGTCACTTTTATTGATCATTCGATCACCTTCGATCTGCATCCGGATTTAAGAGAGGAACCATTTCCCAACGCTCCTACTTCATATGTCAAAAATTGCGTCCAACCGTGTCGCATCCGAGCTGTTATGCGACTGATACGCTTGCTGGATGAAATACATTGGCCATTACTCACGTACTCTTATCTTGTACATCATCAATCCATACGTGTGTCTATTAAACGGTGGACGAGGGCGATAACGTTTTACCCACGAGTCGTGACATACGCATCACGTGATAACTCATGTGCCATGTAATGACTGCGCGAGTGTTTTCATTTTTTGCTTCATTGGATGACGTGTCTAAACGATATCTAAAACGCCTCGTTTATTATTTAGATATTCCTGGGCGACGAGAGGAGTCTGCAGTGCCTGAAGGTACTTCAATCTTGATTCCATCTATAACTTAGCCGTCTTACTAACGTTTTAGTCATTCAGTGCATCTTCTTACCTTGATCAATTTCATCGGGATCGTCATCGCCATTCAGCTGGTAAGTGAATATACGCAATTCGTGTGAACATATTGTCGAATACCACACGGCAAGTAGCATCTGGTTGGTTACTATGTAACATATATCGAATTCAACATGTAGATTAGACGGGACAATGTGAAGACCTGGAGACGCAATTTACCCAGACTTAGTGACCAGGGGATAGTTTCCGGAAGGTTTACGAGCTTGCCGCCTACGTTTAGGGGAACGTTATACAGCGATTATCACACATCTTCGTTCAATTTATATCTGGCTAATATTGTTCAGCATTGTCTTTACGGTATATGTATGACCTATATCAATATTTTAGCTTTCTCTTCGGTGTGGCAATACATGTTTTACATTGAACGGGACACACTCCGGCAGATATTTGGGCAAAAATTGATATAACGAAGAAGAGAAGTAAGATGTATTGTTCTCTGTTTTCTGTTCTCTTATTATTAGATATCTGAAAGCAGAACTTTTAACGACGCCTGACGAGGCCTCTATCCGAGGATGACACTAGTCGAAAACATCACGTACTCTAACGATTGGTCCACACCCACAGCCACAGTAATGGGTGAGGAATCAGAAGATTTGGTAAAGGAAGAAATCGATACAGAACGTCTGTCCAGGATAATGTTTTTGTACATCGCTCCGATACTCCTGTTTGGTGGGACAGCCGGAAACATAATGTCTTTGATCGTTCTGCGGAGCAAGTATTTCCGAAAGTCCCCATCCAGCTTGATTCTGAGTGTCCTGTGTCTGGTAGACATTGGGGTGTTATTGTCGTCACTGCTACGTCACTGGATCCGGGTACTTACAAGGAATGCATTGGATATCCGGACCGCATCATCGGGGCTCGGATGCAAGCTGGATTTGGTTTTTGCTTATTGGTTCCGACAACTCTCGTCGTGGACACTGATGCTGGTGACCTTGGAGCGACTGCTATCTGTAACCTTACCAATGAAGGCTAGCATTATGATAACAAAGGTCCGGATTTTGTCGGTGTGGATCGTTGTCGCTATCGGTCTCTTCGTGTCAAATTCACATTTTTTTACATTTCGTATCATTATGTACATATACCTCGCAGAAGAAAGATATATCACTGCATACTATTGCACAAACAAAGAGGAAGATTTCTTCTATGACCGGATTGTATTTCCTTGGCTAGATTTCACTCTTGTCGTCATCATCCCATTCGTCGTCATTGCAACTGCCAACGTTGTCATTGTATTCCAAGTGCGTCGCGCCAGGCGCATGCGCACAGATCAATTGAGGACTCAGAGTGACAACTCCAATGTCGAGTCTCTGACCCGGATGTTGGTAACGGTGAGCATCGTCTTCTTGTTAACAAACACTCCGGCTGGGATCTATTTCGCAGGTTATGTAATTTGGCCGAATACGACCCCGCAGGATGAGTATAACCTCTGGATCGCCTACGCGATCACCAATCTCTTGTTCTACGTCAACAGCTCCGTAAACTTCCTGTTGTACTGTGTCAGTGGATCCCGCTTCCGACGCGCCCTCTTCGCCACGTTGTGTCGTCGCCAGTTTAGTTCCGATTCGAGTGTTGTCAAGTCATCTATATCGACCAGAATGGCGTCCACCAGGGGGCAGCTCACGACAGAATTCCCCAACGACCAAATCAGTTCGCACGTGTGAAAGCATCACTCCCTTGCACTCCCTGCAAGTAGGTATGTTAAAAGAATGACGTTAATTTCTAAGTACACGAGGAAAACAGATAAAACACGTTGATGTTGATAAGAATGGCCAGCCGCAAACGAAAACAGCGAAGCGCATCTCATGAGCCAGTTTCATAGAAACCTGGCATTGTCTCTTGTTTCATTCATATATTTATATATTATAGTTTCATTCCTCAAAAAACAATAAAGGCTATTAATAATATCAATGCGACTTCGCGAAAAAAACATTGTTGGGTATGGTCATTTTGTTCATTCCATACAAATCCTGGAGTTATGATATCGCGTTGACAGTTATAACGGACAGGTAACACAAACGACGTGCTTCACTTACCTGAAACCCGTCGAATCTTCCAGATAAGGGAGCCAAGCGAAGCTTATTCGAAACGGACGAAAGCTAGGCATGGAGCAGGGTGTGTGATTGCATTAGTGCCGTGGAGGTCAATGATTTAAATCAGTTTCTGGTGGCGATTTGGTTATAGCCGCCAGTTTCGTGTTTATCAACACATGTTAAGGTAGTCGTTAACTTTGACATTTGAGATGAACTGTCGGCCTTTCGATATTCCTGACGTAAGCTATGCCTTACAATGCTTTACGATTTTGCTCTTGATTGTTGGTGTCAGTGATCTTCATTAGCATGTGGCGAGGTAGGGCAGTCGTTCACTGTGTAAAAAGACACGTTTTGTTTCACTTTGAAAAACTTATCTCCATTGGTCGTTTTAAATGTTTATACATCTATTTAAAATGTAGTACGTACGTTGGTATATTAAATGCTGCATAATACAAATGTATTATAGGCTAATAGCTGTCTGGTATCGGCATGTTTTAACCAGATCGACGGGCAATTTTACACATACATTAATAAAAAGTTAACAAATCGGGATTTACTTTGATGAATAAAAGCCTATTTGGCTGGTGTGATGAGTCGACGAGTCGCACATCATCCGACCCTCACGGGTCCGTCGGTAAGTGACAAGTTTATATGATACATATGGCACCCCACCCATGGAAGACTGTCCAATTTGTTTGAAATAAAAAATTAGGTGTCATCATTGCTTAGTTGATTGAGTTGGATATGGAATACAGATATGTCGTTGTTACATTGTAATGGTTGGACTTATAGCTATTCTATCCAACGTTGAATCTTGTCTTTTATCTACTGTTAGTCCAAGGTAATTGTTCAGCTGAAATATTGAATATCAGGCTTCACCATTTCATAAAGCTCGTGTCGTCAATATCAGTGGAAGAAGAAACAGGAATGTGCTGCAATTTTCTCTCCAGTGATGTGGAATCCGGTAGTTTGTAATTTGCATGATAAGAGTAAGAAAGATTGATTTTGCTTGGGTGTACGCTATGTGTACGGTACTTCGCCATTAATATTGTTCTATCACCCAAGATGCTAGGGTTAAGATGTAGTCTACTGTTCCTTTCAACATCATGAGATTTTTTAACAAAATATGGTTAGCGGCACCGTCTAACTTTTGTAGTCTATGAGATTTTCCCATATATATATTTATGTATTCCATTAAAAAGATTTCTTTTAAAATTATATTCAAATTTGTACATGGCCTTTAGATTACATGCATTCTTATTGTTGTCAACCATATGCCGTTGATGATATGGCATCAGTTATTCACAGGATAGTATATATGTAGAATTATAATAAAGTGAGGAAAAAATGCATTTGTTTATGATTGTATCTTCTCAATATATTAAAATTTACATCTGACTTGGACGGGAAAATTATCCGTGAGTACGCAAATGAAGTTTCTTAAACGGGAGGAAAAATGCAACACCTATCTTTCAGTTAAAGACACTCTTTACAATTTGGTTGCAAATACAACTCGTTTCAATTTGATCCTGTTATTTTTTTATCTTACATGTAGATCTAAGGGGGGGGGGTAAGGCTGGGAACGATTTTCGTAAACTGGAAATTCCATCTTTTAATTTTTGGTGAACTAAGAAGACGGGGGCATGGATTTTATGAAGTCTAGGAACCACCCCCCTCCCCATCCGGCGGTCGGATATAATAGAACCCGCGCCTCCCACCTCGAGCAAGCAGATGTCATTGTGGATCCGCTCCTCCACAACCCTTTCGGTTTTTCGAAGCGCAGCCCCACGCCCCGTCCCCCGCCATAAACTACTGAAAAGGGGTCTTTCTCCCTAACTTCACAATACTCTATCAGGTTGTATCCCCCACCACCTTCCATCTAAACCCCCTGAAATAGACAGAAGAGAACCCGTTCCGGTTTTTTACATGTGCTCTACACCTTCGGGAAATGTCAAAAACTATTTACAATTGGCTTAATATGCAGATTTCTTTCTAAATTTGTATCCGCCAACCCCTCCCAAAATACCAAACAAACCGTTGGCTGTGACGCGTCGAGATTTAGGCATGAGACAAGCCCTGCGATCGCAGTTGCTTGTTTCTGCAATATTGCTTAAGTATATTTATGTTTTGTTAAGGTATCGACCTGTACCTAATTACCAGATATGTGGTGATATGTTAATTGGAATTGGAATTAAATTATTACCACATAAAGAACAGTGAAAACCCGGTGGCAAATCGATCAATTTCGTATTGTTTCCTATGCGGCCAGTTTAGTTTGACGGTACAGCCGTCGTGACGGATGGCTGTAGAGAACAACCATGGGTGCTACACCATAATACTTTATTGAAGCAAAACGTTATGACAGACCATGACAATGAAATCGTAAACTGGTAATTGGAATATGCAGTTGAAAATAACAATAACTACTCTTTCTCATCTGAAATGCCTTTAGTTAACGTTTATAACCTATTCGTTCATGAATCTCTGCCGTTGATAAAGTTGATAAAAAGTTGATGAATTCAAAGTCTTCCGTCTTGTAATGACAATATTTGGGTGACCGTTATAGCTTTCGGCATCTAGCATCCGAAAAAGGCAGGATGGGCACGTCTCGTGCGGGAGGGACTGGCCCACCACGACGAGATCTGGTTTGGAAACTGAATCGGGATCTAGACGTTCAGTTCGTGATGACCACTACCTAAAGGTCATCGATGCGACGCGACGACCACGGTAAGCTCTGTTGGCCGCAGATAGGCATATCTAATTACTTAAACCACTACAAAAGCTGCAAATCTACCGTCTTTCGCAGACGGACGAATGCCAGCCCAAGACCATCATACAAGCAGTTGCCTTAAAGTCCTTACTTAGCTTTTAAGGATGGCATATAGTTTAGAATTTCATTCTCGACCACACAGCATATTGCATCTGTTTTATAAAACACTTCCTGAAATCCTAACTTCAAGCATGTATAGAAATGATCTACGAAATCGCTTTTCCTTGGGCACAATCGACGCCATATATCAATAAAACTATGCATCACCGCACAAGAGAAGAACAATAAAAGGTTCGGGCCAGGATCAGGGTTAATATTATGGTTTTGGTCAGGGTTAGTGGCAGGAAACAAGCGTGGGCGGACAGGTTATCACGGCCGGACATGCAGGTATTATGTTACACCGGCCAAGCTGTTGAGTTCTTTTCTTACGCCTGGACTAAATTAGTTTTTAATAAGATTGAAAGGTGCATGATGACCCCCCCCCCCCCCCACCCACCCCCTCAACAAAAACCAAGACGGTAAAACATCCTGATCTTGGTACAAGGAATTCTTTGTTATAGGCTGATAGGTTTTCACGCTAGTTTTTGTGCAATGTGAGCTTAAAGCGGGTGTCCAACCTAATTTAATCGCGATCGGCACCGAAAGTTCACATCTTAAAGTTAACTTGGCGAGTGTTAACGCTTCATTTCGGCTGACTGGTACGGAGAAAATAATTAAGGCAACCCGCCCCCAGCAATGTCAAGCAGAGCGCCATTTTGCCGGTAGCAGTGACGCGTATTGTGACTATTCATGTGGCACCGCCTTATGTTATCACTCGCGGGGAGAGAGATCAGGACCGCGATTTACAGATGAACAGGGGCAGTTCCAAGCCGCGCAGTAGAACATGATGTTAGTGTTTAATGGAAATGTACCATCCAAACAAATTGATATACGTCTTGCGACGATGGACTCCGCAACAATGCCATGATTGGAGTTAGAATCGCAGCTCTTTATATTAGCGATGATCACGCGCTCTTGTTCTGCTCACACTATAGGCGCAATTTCCGGTTTGAATAAATTAGAGTATCGCCTCCTGATTGGTCAATCGCGGACACACCTCCAAAAAGGGCTGCCGCCTGGGTAGGCGGCGAAATCGTGCCCGGCGGTCACTTCTAAATTTTATTGTGAGCTAGAGATAGGACGAAAAATTCTGTAATTTGGAGGATAGACAATTGGGTATTATATGAATCGGTAAAGCAGCGTTAGCGGCCAGGCTGGCGGTTCACTTTAAACCGTCCCACCCGAACCCCTATGGAGGCATTGCAACTTACGGAATTTCGGGGATTCAAAAGTAAATTGGTCAAAGGTCCTGATATTTCTATTATGTATTACTGTTGTCGTGTACATTCGATTAATATTGAAACACACTGAAAAGTCTCGCAAGATCGAGAAACGGTCACATATAAATAGTGCTCGCTAGCTATAGGTGGCGTCATGGTGATCCCGCGTACTACCTTGATGCAAACGGCTCTCTCTAAAAATGCACACAACTCAAAGCGTTTAAAACATGTACGGCATTTGATTGTAGAATGTCTCTCATGCAACCTTTGTGGCTACAAGACACACCCATGCGTCGTAAAATATAAGACATTAGCGTGTAGGAACGGCTCATGTGCATTGTATTGAATTATTTCTTTCACTCTCTCCGTCTCAGGTGTTGTATCAATCCAAACCAATGCTTCGTTTGCTCTGGTTTGGTGACTTGCCGATGGGGCACAGATCACGTGAAGACACACATCTCTCACATACCGTATGAATTTAAGCCACAAAATAGCAACTTTGTAGTTTTTGTTCTGATTGAGGAGCGTACACTTTTCTATTGATGATTTCGGGAAACCCAGTTTTGCTTGTATAGGAGAGCCATGCGCTTTACTTTTTAATCGCATGAAAAATCGTCTTGTTACTTCAGATGCATCTGAATTTTATATTATTTAATATTTGCAAATACCACGCTGTGTCCTATATGCAAGTCGAGTGAACTCAGCGATACGAGACGGCATAAAATCGGTGCCTCGCAGGGCAATTTGGTTGGATTGGTTGGTTATTCAGGACGCTTTAACCACTTTTAGTCATATCGCGTCAATGGGAGAAGGAAAGGAGAGTGGAGCCATGTCCCCGGGGATATGCCCCAACTCTTTGTGAAGAAAGCCATGGGATCTTTATCGTGCGACCACACAGACATGACCACAGGGGGGCGCGAACCACAGATCCACGTGCCGTTAGGCTCTCAGGTGGCCAGAGCACTCAATGCGAGCGCTCTAACCCACTGAGCTATCGCGCCGGCCCCGCAGGGCAAATTGGATTATACCCGACGACTTCAGTGAAGCCAAGCATATAGCGCCCCGTGAGCTAAACACATATTTGCCGTCATGCAACGACGGCCTTTTCAGGGCGGGGGGGTGGGGTGGGGGGGGGGGATCGTGTTCACGAAGAATACATTTCTTTATTCCCAGATCACGATGAATTAAAAGGAGAACTCCCTGTATAGAAAGGAAGGGCGGATACATGATACTAAATTCATGATTTCCCGATTCACGGTTATTTAATATTAAAATTCCCAGTTCACGATTAATGAAAATCCTTAATCACGGCGGTCGAGTAATATCCCATTCCCAGTTCACGCAGAATTATTTTCCTCATTGCCCGTTCACGGTGACCTGAAAAGCCCATTCCTGAGTAACGGAAATAACCCTTGCCCCCCCCCCCCCACCCTCCTTGTCACTTCAAGGACCCCTTCCAGCCGACAGCCTTTACACCTCCGCTATCACTAATAGGTCTACCGACCTTTGTGTGCATACGGACCAGGTCACATTATGACTACAGATATTACGATGGTATGCCCAGTCACAAGCCAGCTGTTAACGAGTATACATGTGTGTGTCCACAGGCACTTGGCTACCAAAGGATATGTTGCAGGATCACCATGTCGACAATTAAAATCGAAATCAGTCAGTCGTGCAGATATTAGCGTAAAATTTAAGTAAATACTGGTGCTTGTTATTTACTGTAATATTAGATTAGTACAACTAGGGCTAAACATTTGCCGCATATACAGGCTAGCTAAGACCAGGTTAAATGACATAAATAAGTACGCCAGCGATTTCTATGCAAGCCGGCATTTCATGTCTGCTTGTCAACTCTAGTGGACCTAAAAAAATCAGCTAAATCGAAGCGATAGACTTTACGAAGCAATTTATTCAAAATGTACACTGTTTATACAGTGGCGACGAAGCTCTTATGTTAATGCCATAAAACCGGTGATGGGGCTCTTTGGCGCTTGGCTTCTATTTATATAATCGTTTGCATTCTATTCCTCCGCCCCCTCCTATTATGATGGCATAGGGGTCACTATACAGACGCAGATCCAGGAATTTGAAATAGGGTGGGAATCCACTTGGGGTTGATATACTTACCGACAGGGGGGAGGGTGCGGGATGGGGTGGGGGGGGTGGACGGGTCAGTAAAATAATTGGGGTTTTACATATTCGATGGCCTACAGTTACCCTCATCCTCGCTCAAAAAAAGTCTGTTGGGGGGGGGGCAAGACTCTTTGCCCCCACCCCCCAAAAAAAATATTAATGGCGTATCATAATGCCCTCATTCAGGGCACCCTCCTTCGTCGTTCGCAACACTTAGATACATTATAAAATTCGTTCTCATGCGGATTGCAAACTCACACATGGTTGGTCACAACATCTACATCTACTAGATCTACATCTAGTTTTGTTTTCTATTTTATTTAGGCTTCGTAACAAGGCCCACCTACCCAGCCAGCATGGCAACCATCTGCCAACCGTGAAACAACGTTGTCGGCAATGTTGGCTCAATGTCGGCAAAGAACATTGGGCCAACCAGTGGGTGCTCATTGGGGAATGATTGTTTCAACGTTGTCTGCCAACGATGGCCCAACCATAGGCCAACAGTGGGCCAATGTGCGCCGCCGACGTTCTACCGATATTAATCCACTATTGAACCACTGCAAATGTTGTTCACTAATTTATTGACAAAAACCTTCAAAAGTGCAATACATGAATTCTTAATAGGCATACATGACGCGTAATGTCTGAAAAAAATCGCTCGTGACCGCTCACACAGGTGCATGGCCGCTCATAGAGGTGGTCGCTCGTAGATGCGGTCGCTTCCACTCATTCCTGATTCTTGCGTTTGCCAGCTGTCACGCTCTCGTCGCCCGCCATCCCGCTTCCCAGCAAATCGCAGCCACTTCTTCACCACCTCTGAATTTGTGGCGCAACTGGCAGTCGGGTTGCTGCGAGTACCCCCTGAATTAAATCAAAGTAGACTCAATGGCAAAGCTGTTTAAAATATCATGCTGGTCCGATAATATGCATGAATAGCATTTACCTATACTGGTATACTTAACACATGTTTTTTGTTAGCTTAATAATTCTGGAACCCTGTTAAAAGGCAATACAGTGGTAGCCACATGCAAACTAATGATACTGTTCATAATTTGCAGTTGGCAGGATTTTTTGACAGATCTGTCATATCACGTTGAATAGGTAACGCAAATGCGTTAAGTAGACAGTGGGAAAAGTGGAAATCCTTATCTTATCAGAAGAATACAGCCACACTTACCATACACCACCTGGCGTAAGTTTAGGCGAGGGAATGGCACTTTCCCACTCTTCCATTGCCAATGTATTTGCTTTGCCACACTGTTTGACAGCACTTAGTCCATCAAACGCTGCACTGTCTTGTCGAAAGTGGATACGCCCATCAAGGTGATGCTGCTGACCTAATTGGACATATGCAAAATAAAGAATCAAACTGAAGATAAAATAGACATAAATTTAATTACACAAAGCAATACAAAAACATGGACAAACCTACGAGAACTGAAAATGCTGGTCTCTTATTCGTGCATACTTGACTAAAATTGGGCCAGTGGAAGCTTTTGGGGCAACGAAATGATGATGAATGAAATATGCCCCATATGGGGACCGTCCACTAAACCATGGATGCCTTGATCTCTAGTCCAGTACACTGACCAATAGACTAAGGGGGTTCTCTGAGACTTATATATAGCTGTGTTTTGTGTGGTCAGGCTTTAACAGCAAAAAACATTAATCGTTAAATATTACAGCATACCGTTTTCCACACGGTCTCGTCATTAGCGAGGACCTCGTCCAATGTGTGTAGAGCGTCTACGGTCAGGATGGGGAAGGGCATTCCATCTGGCGGAGGGGTTGGCGTGCAAGTCATGTTGAGATGCTGGCAAATTTTGCCAAGCATCACACCATTGTGCTCCTGCTGCTGTTGCACGCGCTCCAAAGCGTGCAGGAGGGCAATATCATACTCTGTCACTGTCAATGAAATTTAAAAAGACTGTAAAACAAAATGTGCACAGCATATTGTTATAAGTAACACTATAACCACTTGGCCTAACTAAATAAAATGATCTCTTAGTTCCACAAGAAAATAATTCATATCAACATAGAAGTTCAGAATGCATCGGCAGATATATGGTTCTGACCACCCACCCAGATACGTGTTCTCTATATTTGTCTACACCCTTCTTCTTTTGGACCAATATGAATAATCCATTTATATTTTCCATAATTATGTGCCTTGTTTAATAAGGGGCGGATACATGATATAAATTGGCCATTTCCCAATTCAGAGTTATTTAATATTAAAATTCCCAGTTCACGATTAATGAAAATACTCGATCACTGCTGTCGGCTAATATCCCATTCCCAGTTCACGAAGAATTATTTTCCTCATTCCCAGTTCACAGTGAAATGAAAAGCCCATTCCCGAGGAACGGAAATACCCCTTGCCCCATCCCTAATAAGTTTAATGACATCAAAACCTTCAGCCAGGGGCAGCTAGGCTAGCTAGTCAAAGTCCCCAAGTTACGTTGTGAGTGTTAGAATCGCTGGGGTATCTCGGATTACATCGGATAGGTACGATTCTGCAGTAATTAAGGAAAATTGCAGGGCTGTGTATGGGTCATGTTCAGACGTTATTTCGTCGCCCTATCAACATGTCAGCGACTTAACGTCTGTTCAGGCTACTAGGATCTAATCAGCTAACTTAGTAAGCTTACTTGCTTAACTTTTTCATTTTCTCTTGTAACAAATTTTGCTGGCTCATTTCCAAATCTTGCTGTGTTCCGTAACTTTGCGCTTCGGGTAAATGCCCTCTAGCAAACTGGATGCATATTCCCGAGATTTGTCAAATCTGGTTCCTATTTTTTTTCATAGTAAAGACGCATGATTAGACATATGTGTCACTGCACTCTGCCAGCAGAGAAAGCTTATTCCTCGCATCACTTAAACTTAAAGTTACATGTGGAGCTGACCGTTGCAACGGCTGTACCAAAATAAACATAAACACAAGCAGTGTCAACGGCCACCGCCAAAGAAAAAGTGGCGCTCCGGACGCTTCTGTTATCTCATATAATTTAGCACTTGGGCCCCTTGTCGGTGGCACCGGTAAACGACTTGTCTACACACGTTTATGATGTTTCAAATCAGCACAAGTTTTCATTTTTGTGGTGGACAATTCATGAATTTGAAATGTTTTGCTTATTGGCAGATAATTGGTGAGTGATATGGTAGGTGTTTATTGTCTGTTATGCACCTTAAGGCCTTAGGTTTGTGTTCTTATACGCAAATTTGGCATTCAAAAACAGCGAAACAACTCCACATGCAACTTTAAGTGGAATACCTTCTGCCAGAGGATTGGTGCACAGGCGCCTGAAACACCAGCCCAGCATGGGGGGTAGTCCAAGCTAGTACCTACCCCAATAATAAGAGAAGAGGCATGGAACAAAAAATGTAAACAAAAGACACAATTGCCTCAATATGAATACATGCAAATGCACCCAGCCAGCGATCTAGTCACCAAACATACGTCTGGTAGCTAAGCTTCTTGTTTCACTTCCCTTTTGCATGATTTTCACCCCTGATTCATCAATATCGACTAAAAACATCACTTCACAACTCTCAGCGGGCCGCCACGACTGATCTCCATGTTGAGTGATACGGTCTAAATTAAGACTTTAACCATGACATTAAATTTCTGATTGGCTAAAAATGAAATATTTTTTTCATTGACTGTTTTGCTGGGAGACGGGTTGAATTTTAATTTTATGTCAGCTCTTATGGTGTTGCCTTGTCATGCGTGTATGCATGCTATCAGACTATAGAAAAATATAACAGCTATACGCACCCAGACACACCTCCTTTCTTGATAAGTTAAATGATAAATAACTAGATCTACAATATATATGGGAATAAAGAAATTTATTGTTCGTGATCTGGGAACATGACCCCTCCCCACCCTTCCCCCGCCCCCCCCTAATTAAGCGGGTTAACTTAAAGGCACTAACAAAAAAAGTCCAGACGTTATTCAAATATTCTTATTGAAATTCCTGACACATATTGAAGGCATTTGGGATTCATTTTGGCCCCAAAGTCAATTAAACAATTTCATTATCCAATGTCTCAACACTGCAGAAATTCTATATTATTCCATTGTTATGATCAGCGTTGGTCGCTGCATGTGCACATGTGCCTGATGTAACAAGCTCTCAACTCATCCACAATTGCTATGGCATGCTGTCCATGTATTCTTATATTTACCAACATAGGAGTTCACGCTGTCAACCAATGAAAGTCCTTCATTTGACCCCACATAGAGACCAATCAGCGCCCTCAGACCTTGTTAGCCTGTAACGCTCATCTGCCGATTGGTTGTGGCGGCCTGCTGAGGGTTTTGAAGTGATGTTTTTAGTCAATATTAACGAATCAGGGGAGAAAATCATTCAAAGAGGAAGTGAAACAGACAGATTGGCTACCATACATATGTTTGATGGCTTGATCGCTGATGGGCTGCGCTTGCGCATATCTGTACATCATTCAAATGTTCTTATTTAAATTCCTGACACATATTGAGGGCATTTGGGATTCATTTTGGCCCTCGTACTAAGGCGATTTTGTCTTTTGTTTACATTTTTCGTTGCATACCTGTTACTGGGGTAGGTACTAGCTTAGATTACCCCCCATGTTGGGTTGGTGTTTCAGGCGCCTGTGATCGGTGTCACTTGATAAATAGAAAGGGAGACTTTGTATTACTATAAGGCGATTGTCACATAAAGTCAGTACCTAGAAGTACGGACAAAGTGTCTAGTTTTCTTGGTGTTACAATTTCATATATCAATTGGATGGTGCTATCAAGCCGAAATGAAAAGCCTACATTAATGTGCCAAAATATATATGAAATGTGAACTACCGCTGCAATGCATGAGAATGGGGCATGCCACATCTCTGATTGTACTTCCGGCCTTGCAGTTTAAAGACAAACAAGATAATACATGCTTTTTGTTTAGTGAGCAGTTAATTCAACTTACAGCCTGTGTTACAATGGATATATATCACACTCAGATGGCTGTAATACAAGTCATGACTAATAAATTATGACTTATGATTTAGAACCAGGTAAGCTGCATGGCCAGGGCTGCAAGGAAGGGGTGGATCGATATAATTTGTCTTACATACCTAATTTTAAATAAATGACAGTTGTCATTTATTGTACAACTTAGCAGCTCTAATTTTTTGTAACAAATAACATTTGTAATTTGTTGTACCGTAAACTGCCTATTTGAAGCCGCATACATGTTAGAAGCCGCACCCCAACTTTGGCCTCAAAACCGGGTTGGCAGGCACCCAGAACCATTTCCGGAAAACTATATATTATAAGCCGCACCCGGACTTTGGCCTCTCGACCCCTCCACCCCCCTCCTGTATCCCTGCTTCATCCCGTTCCGCAAACGCGAACAATTAATTGTTTATACAAGCAGTCGGGGGCCGGCGCGACAGTTCAGTGGGTTAGAGCGCTCGCATTGAGTGCTCTGGTCACCTGAGAGCCTAACGGCACGTGGGTCGGTGGTTCGAGCCCTGCTCCCATGTCTTTCTTCGTAAAGAGTAGGGGGTTACCCCCGAGGACATGGCTGCACTCTCCCTTCCTTCTCCCATTGACGCGATATGACCATAAGTGGTTAAAGCGTCCTGAATAATCAACCAACCATACAAGCAGTCGCGAGTATACTAGATTTAACAACATTCACCTCTCCCTCTCCGATCGCACCTCTTTTCAGGTGTCACCCCAGTGGGTGGCTCTCCTGGCCCCTACCAACCCAATAAATTGTTTATACAAGCAGTCGCGACTACTAACAACATTCACCTCTCCCTCTCCGTTCGCAGTTCTTATCGAGTGATTTTTCATTGATTCGTGACGTCACAAGATGAACCGGTTTCGTTGCGCAATACGAAAAACGCGACTTTTGAGCATGGTGTCTATAGGAGGGCCATCGTCTTTCCGCATCGATCGAGATGCAGCTATGCCAGCGCGATTATTTGGAATTAATGATAGTGAGAGTGAAGAAGAACAAGTGGAGGTATTCGGGCAACCGGAGCACGTGTTCTGCCGCCGTACGTATCGTTTCGAGCCATCTCGACTGGAGAATGCTAAGGAACTGTAAAAGTTGAAAACCTCAAAACGCCCTTCGCAAAACAGTAGTGCGAACGCCTCATTCATAAAAAGTGATGCTCATTATATCATGGGATCTAGATCAAAAACCTGCAAATATGTCTTATAATCAAATAAAATATTAATTGGGCGACCATTCGACAAATTGGGGAATACTACTTAGTTATTTGTCCCAACCGGACACCATAACGTTCGGGTTTCCACAAGTATTACTATAAAATGTACGTGATGAATCATATGACTAGATTAGTGCGCTGCGTGCTTTTTAGGCTGGGCCGATAAATGCCGCCCTCCCTCCCTTTTGATGTACATAAAGAACTTCTTTTAATACATATACATTTAGCCCTGGATCTAGATTGTATGTCTACGATTGGACGGACGTCCCCGAGACGGCCCGTCCCCTACTGTAGCCTAGTCCACCCTTTCCATTTTTGGGAAGAAACGTAGCCCGTAGGCAGTGGCCACTGCATCTGTTTGTTTTCAGTGACAGTAACAGTCTGTGAGTCATTGTCACGAATGTTGCTCTAACCAACAAGACCACACCTCTAATGTCATAGATCTAGGTCTATCTAGATCTACATGTGGCAAATGTTCATCATGAGTTAATGTTAACCGAAATAAACATCTAAGTTAGAGCTTCCCTGCTGCACGTACATTCATTCAAACACCGCGGGCAGTCGAAGCGAGCGAGGCGCATTCAAACCGGTGTCACGGTCTGAGATTGTACCGTGCTGGAATTACCTCGGCGCATGCGCATTAGCTACGTTTTATGTAGCCAACTTCCGGCGTGCTCGTTTTGTTCGAGAGATTGCGCAATGTCGGTGTGAGCGCTTGTGATCGGTTGGCAATTCCAGCACGGCTGGTAGCGGTCTGAGATTACCCCAGTCTGAAATTGTCCCCCTGGGCGGCCATACTACGGTTAAAAGCATTAAAAAAATTTCGGCACGGTACAATTCCAGCACGGCTGGTAGCGGTCTGAGATTATCCCAGTCTGAAATTGTCCCCCTGGGCGGCCATACTACGGTTAAAAGCATGAAACAATTTCGGCACGGTACAATTCCAGCAGGGCTGGTAGCGGTCTGAGATTACCCCAGTCTGAAATTGTCCCCCTGGGCGGCCATACTACGGTTAAAAGCATGAAAACAATTTCGGCACGGTACAATTCCAGCACGGCTGGTAGCGGTCTGGGATTACCCCAGTCTGAAATTGCCCCTCTTGGTGGCCATACTACGGTTAAAAGCATGAAAAAAATTTCGGCACGGTTACAATTTCAGACTGTGACCGCAACGGTCTGAATTTACCAGCCCGAAGTCGCGCATGCGCAGAAGAGGCCTCGGTAATTTCAGCACGGTGACAATTTCAGACCGTGACACCGGTTCATCTTGTGACGTCACAAATCTCTACTCTGGGCGGGGGTTTGGAAATGGATCGTTCGCTGCTTGAGTTTATTTTGGTGACTTTAGATATAAATATTTATGGCATAAGAGACATTGTAAAATAATTGCATCTAATAAATGGCTTTAGTAACCACTGGGAAATGTATATTTGGAAGTGGTTTAGTAACAAATACCCCCCCCTCCCCCCAAGAGATGGACTTTAAGTAGCTCATTGTCAGTCTTGATTGCCACAGTAACACAATGCCCGGGAAAAGAGCATCTCATTACGACACAGCTTTAAGTTGAAAGTTGAGTCCCGACTTGTTGACTTGTATGACGTTATGATGCAATAAACTATTTTGGCAACACCGGTAATTTTCGTATTACCGCCCCCCCCCCCTCCCCCCCCACCCCCCGCTCACTTGAAATCGGCAACAGGCCCTATTTAAAGCCGCATCCTGAAACACATCTTAGTCGCATTCTATAGTAAAATATGGGCATCAGTGACATACATGCCTTCAAGTCCATCTAAAGGCGGTGAAGGAAAAACCAACGCTACGTAGAGGTGTGTATGGTGTGTGAAAGTTCACGATTATGCTGTATTTTAAGTGGGTGCGGCTCCGGTCTGATCCAGCCAGTTCCATCCTACATCCAGCCAGCCTTGTTACATCTGTTCAACGTGTAAATGTGCCTCGCAGACGTACCTTTTGTGCAGCCGTTTAATCAGTTGCGGTATTATGTACGTGTTTACGTTAACTCCATGCTCGTTTTTTTGCATTTTCAGGCAGGCTGACGATTCACATGAAGACTCATACCGGCGAGAAACCATTTGTGTGCACAGTGTGTGACGCATCTTTTGCAGTAAGGAGTACGCTAACAGGTCACATGAGGACCCATACCGGCGAGAAACCATTTGTGTGCAAGGTATGTGATGCGCATTTCGCACTAAAATCGCGCTAACTAGACACATGAGGACTCACACGGGAAAGAAACCATTTGTGTGCAAAGTGTGTGTTGCGTCTTTCACACGGAAGAGCCACCTAAAGGGACACGTCAGGACTCACACGGGAGAGAAACCATTTGCATGCAAAGTGTGTGCTGCGTCTTTCGCACGTAAATGCGCGCTAACTAATCACATGAGGACCCATACCGGCGAGAAACCATTTGTGTGCAAGGTGTGTGATGCGTATTTCGCACAAAAGGGCGGGCTAACTAGTCACCTGAGGATCCATACCGGCGAGAAACCATTTGTGTGCAAGCTGTGTGATGCGCATTTCGCACTAAAGGGCGCGCTAACCAATCACCTTAGGACCCATACCGGCGAGAAACCTTTTGTGTGCAAGGTGTGTGATGCGCATTTCGCACAAAAGGGCACGCTAACTAATCACATGAGGACCCATACCGGCGAGAAACCATTTGTGTGCAAGGTGTGTGATGCGCATTTCGCACTAAAGGGCGCGCTAACTAGTCACCTGAGGACCCATACCGGCGAGAAACCTTTTGTGTGCAAGGTGTGTGATGCGCATTTCGCACTAAAGGGCGCGCTAACTAGTCACCTGAGGACCCATACCGGCGAGAAACCTTTTGTGTGCAAGGTGTGTGATGCGTATTTCGCACAAAAGGTCACGCTAACTAATCACATGAGGACCCATACCGGCGAGAAACCATGTGTGTGCAAGGTGTGTGATGCGCATTTCGCACTAAAGGGCACGCTAACTAGTCACCTGAGGATCCATACCGGCGAGAAACCATTTGTGTGCAAGGTATGTGATGCGCATTTCGCACTAAAGATCGCGCTAACTAGACACATGAGGACTCACACGGGAGAGAAACCGTTTGTGTGAAAAGTGTGTGTTGCGTCTTTCGCACATAAGAGCCACCTAAAGCGACACGTCAGGATTCACACGGGAGAGAAACCATTTGCATGCAAAGTGTGGGCTGCGTCTTTCGCACGGAAGGGCGCGCTTACAATTCACGTGAGGATTCACACGGGAGAGAAACCATTTGTGTGCAAAGTGTGTGCTGCATCCTTTAGCAATCATTACAACTTGACGCGTCACGCGAGGACCCACTTGTGAAAGTAACCGTTTCTCTCCACAGAGCAAGCTACCGGCTAACGACCCCGTCGATTGAGAACCCGTTTGTTTTTTAATTGTGTCTACAGCGCAAGCAACGATTATCTGAGAACGCGTACGAAAAGAAAACACCAAATGTCTACGTTACCTGTCATGAAGACAGCAAATTGTGTCTTGCGCCTTGAGCGCAAAACCCGTATAATCGATCACTCGTGGTTGCACACATGAGATCATCTCTTTGAGTTTAAAAATCTGTGTCTAGCGGATTGGTTGTGGTTATCTGCTGGAGATGATCCACCAGGTCATGTATGTTCAAAGTGCCCGTCCTGTCAAAGAATATTCGCAAGATGTGTTGGTGTTAGTTCTATTCCGCGGTCTCAATGGTTCAGTGGAATTTGTGATATGTGCTACGAAACAGTATTTCTTAGTCCCGCACTCTGTATGCAAATGTTTTAATATCCGTCTTTGGCTCACCTGGGTCTTTTCAAATAAAGGTGAAGTATTCTGTCTAGGTGGTGTGTGCACTGTCTCAGCAATGTGAATAATATACAGTAATACTTCAACATTTAAACCGATCGACGACGGAACTGCCTCTCGCCAATTCAGTTACGAAGGTGACCATTTTAAGGCGTTGTCATTAAATTGATGATTAATCTGGTCTGCCGGTGGGAAAAAGGCAGCCGTAACTTACAGATGGACTTGCTACCCAACTACCAGCCAACAATCTATGGAGTCTATCTATGTATTCTACGTTGCTGTAGTATTGTTACTTTAGTTACAATGTTAATTGCACCAAATAAAAAGGGCAAGAGGTATGCGAGCCGCCTAGGGCCTTACCTCTAGCTTATCTCTTCATTCTTTGTAATCTAGGTCATTCCATTCGGTCGGTTTGTTGCCATTTTTTCAAATGCGGGTTTCTACATGATAAAGATCCCATCTCATGCCTCACATTACGGATTTACCCCCGCGGACACGACCCCTCCCTATCTTGGTCATTCCCATTGATTGTAATCTTCATTGATTGACAATGCGACAGTATCAATGTTAGCCTATATGTTATACTACTACATTATTGTAAACATTGTTCTTTCATATTGTCCACGCATCTAGTCTATACATCATAGTAAAGACGATAACTATAGGCTGAACGATAAAAACAAACATTCGATTCTCAAATAACGATGCAAATATGGTTACACTAGCTAGTCACACAAATATATTGAATAATGCAACGATAATTATTGTTTATTCCGTCGAGTTGCGCAATCTGCAGCTGAGTCAGTTAAAACTATAATAGGACAGTATTGGCCTTGGGCGAGGGGGTGATATATGTGTTTTTATTATGTGAGAGTTAAGGACCTCGTCCGTTTCGTCGTCATGTATTTTAGTCACCATGTTCCTCACTATCGTCTTGATGGTCGTGCTAACTAATACAATAGCATAGAAATATGATGGCGGCTAAAACCGTATAATCGGACCCGAACCGCCTTCAACAGTCCCTTCAACAGTCAATCGTTGCCATAGTGACGTTGCGTAGAACAGTGAGACATGACGTCACGTACAAAAGAGATTTGGTTATATATTTATTATTACTACTACCCCACCTCCCCGGCCCCGACATGTATTTCATTGGTCGGGTTGTGACGTATTCGAAACCAGGGCGTGTTACTGCTTTGGGCATCAGAAGTTCGTAGCGGTGGAACCATATATACAGAATACTTGTACGGCCAGAACAACTTTACGCATCATTAAATTTACCTCAAATCATTAAGGAGTACAATCGGTTTGCTTACAGAAGTAATATAATCTTCTTGTGCAGTAATCCCCTTCATTTTTTTTGGTAAATGATTGCAAAAATTATAACATCTGACCACCGGAAAAAAATCGGCATTATACTGAAAACATCAATTGGTGCATTGCAATATAACAAATACTGATGTATTTGGTGATTACGCTATGGGTGGCTTATAAAACACACATCAATAGTCTCATGCTAAAATATAGACTTGGCGAAAGGACCGTATACATGCAAGGTGCGAATACATTGTATATAAATGATAAATTTATGAATCTTAGTAAGCAAACAGACAATAATAGCGTGGCAGGGCCAACGAGTTGTTCTAGTGGCGCCATCTGGCGAATGAAGAAGGAGCTGGGGGACCAGCATCATTGCGCCCCCAAGCGGAGAACGGCCGTTACTCTTGCCGGAAACTGGTTGCCTCTTGGTATGTTTTGAAAATGGGATGCCGCCCGGATCAGTTGTGGAGAATCAAAAACCGCCTTATTTCTCGGACATCGGTGACATACATAGCCTTTAATCCCATCGAAAGGCGGTGAAGGCAAAGCCAACGCTACGTAGAGGTGTGTATTGTGTGTGAACGTTCACGATTATGTTGTCTTTTTAAATGGGTACAGCTCGGTTTGATCCAGCCAGGACCACCCTGCATCCAGCCAGCGTTGTTACAGCTGTTCAACGTGTAAATGTGCCTCGCATACATGCCCTTTGTGCAGCCATTTAATCAGCTGTGGTGTTTTGTACGTGTTTTGTGTTCACCCCATGATTGTTTTTTATGAGGTCTAGCGTGTTCACCGTATGTTTGGCTGGTTATTTGCATGGTTTACGCGGGTAGGGATTAACCTAGCAGACATTCTTATCGTTGTTGTTTATCTCTGGCTGCGGGGGGCCGCGAGTGCTGGCCGGCCTGGTGTGTACAGCCAGTACTTGACAGCGGGGCCAGTACCGAGGTATGAGGCGCCGTAGCGATTAAAAGGTATGTGGAACAGAAAAAACAGCTTGGAACTGCGCGGGTGTAGGTTGAAACTGCGCGGGTGTGGGTTGAAACTGCGCGGATGTAGGTTGAAACTCTGCGGGTGTAGGTTGAAACTGCGCGGGTGTGGGTTGAAACTGCGCGGGTGCAGGTGGAAACTGCGCGGGTGTAGGTTGAAACTGCACCCTCAGTTCCTGCATGCGCGCAGTTTCAAGCTGCTCTTTCTGTTTCACATACCTTTTGACCGCTACGGCGCCTCATACAGGGCAAGGCTGCGTGGGTTAGGGTGGGTGAGGTGGTTGGGCGAAGGGGATAGTGGGCCGGCGGTGGCGGTTGAGGAGGGGGGCTTGGGGTGCGAGTTTGTAGTTGGCGTTACTCAGGCCAGCCCGGGTGTATGGGGGCGATGCGGTATATAAATAGCCCCTACATGGGGGGTAGGGGTTTGGTGTCGCGAAGGCGGTTCTCAGGCCAGTAGGGCTGCGGGAGGAGGTATATATACATATTATGCGTCAAATAGTAGCAGGCAGAAGACATTGGGCAGAAATAACATCGATAATTATATTGACATAAATTGAGACCGGGAGCTACGGAAAACGGGCGAGAAACCATATTTTTGCACAGGTTGTTCCTTGTCCTTCGCAGACAAGAGTAGGCTGACTAAACACGCGAAGATTCACACGGGAGAGAAACCATATTTGTGCAAAGTCAGTTTTGCGTCTTTTGCATTTTCAGGCAAGCTGACGATTCACATGAGGACCCATACCGGCGAGAAACCATTTGTGTGCAAGGTGTGTGACGCATCTTTTGCAGTAAGGAACACGCTAACAGGTCACATGAGGACCCATACCGGCGAGAAACCATTTGTGTGCAAGGTGTGTGATGCGTATTTCGCACTAAAGGGCGCGCTAATCACCTGGGGACCCATACCGGCGAGAAACCATTTGTGTGCAAGCTATGTGATGCGCATTTCGCATTAAAGATCGCGCTAACTAGACACATGAGGACTCACACGGGAGAGAAACCGTTTGTGTGCAAAGTGTGTGTTGCGTCTTTCACACGGAAGAGCCACCTCAAGGGACACGTCAGGACTCACACGGGAGAGAAACCATTTGTGTGCAAGGTGTGTGATGCGCATTTCGCACGAAAGGGCACGCTAAGTAATCACATGAGGACCCATACCGGCGAGAAACCATTTGTGTGCAAGGTGTGTGATGCGCATTTCGCACTAACGGGCGCGCTAACTAATCACCTGAGGACCCATACCGGCGAGAAACCATATGTGTGCAAGGTGTGTGATGCGCATTTCGCACTAAAGGGCGCGCTAACTAATCACATGAGGACCCATACCGGCGAGAAACCATGTGTGTGCAAGGTGTGTGATGCGCATTTCGCACTAAAGGGCGCGCTAACTAATCACATGATGACCCATACCGGCGAGAAACCATTTGTGTGCAAGGTGTGTGATGCATCTTTCGCACGGAAGAGCCACCTAAAGCGACACGTCAGGACTCACACGGGAGAGAAACCGTTTGCATGCAAAGTGTGTGCTGCATCTTTCGCACGGAAGGGCGCGCTTACAATTCACGTGAGGATTCACACGGGAGAGAAACCATTTGTGTGCAAAGTGTGTGCTGCATCCTTTAGCAATAAGTGCACCTTGACGCGTCACGCGAGGACCCACTTGTGAAAGTAACCGTTTCTCTCCACAGAGCACGCTACCGGCTAACGACCCCGTCGGTTGAGAATCCATTTGTTTTTTAATTGTGTCTACAGCGCAAGGCAACGATTATCTGAGAACGCTCACGAAAAGAAAACACCAAATGTATACGTTACCTGTCATAAAGACAGAAAATTGTGCCTTGCGCCTTGAGCGCAAAATCCGTATAATCGATCACTCGAGGTTGCACATATGAGATCATCTCTTTGAGTTTAAAAATCTGTGTAAAGCGGATTGGTTGTGGTTATCTGCTGGAGATGATCCACCAGGTCATGTATGTTCAAAGTGCCCGTCCTGTCAAAGAATATTCGCAAGATGTGTTGGTGTTAGTTCTATTCCGCAGTCTCAATGGTTCAATGGAATTTGTGCTATGTGCTACGAAACAGTTTTTTTAGTCCCGCACTCTGTATGCAAATGTTTTAATATCAGTCTTTGGCTCACCTGGTTCTTTTCAAATGAAGGTGAAATATTCTATCTAGGTGGTGTGTGGACTGTCTCAGCAATGTGAATAATATACTGTAATACTTCAGCATTTAAACCGATCGACGACGGAACTGCCCCTCGCCAATTCAGTTACGAAGGTGACCATTTTAAGGCGTTGTCATTAAATTGATCATTAATATGGTCTGCCGGTCGGAAAAAGGCAGCCGTAATTTACAGATGGACTTGCTACCCAATTACCAGCCAACAATCTATGGAGTCTATCTATGTATTCTACGTTACTGTACTATTGTTACTTTAATTACAATGTTAATTGCACCAAATAAAAAGCCCAAGGGGTGTGCGTGCCGCCTAAGGCCTTACCTCTAGCTTATCTCTTCGTTCTTTGTAATCTAGGTCATTCCATTCGGTCGGTGTACGGTTCGTTGCCATTTGTCCAAATGCTGGTTTCTACAGGATAAAGATCCCATCTCATGCCTCACATTACGGATTTACCCCCGCGGACACGACTCCTCCCTACCTTGGTAATTCCCATTGATTGTAATCTTCATTGATTAACATAGCGACAATACGACTACATTATTTTAAACATTGTTCTTTCATATTGTCCACGCATCTAGTCTATACATCATAGAAAAGACGATAACTATAGGCTGAATGATAAAAACAAACATTCGATTCTCAAATAACGATGCAAATATGGATACACTAGCTAGTCACACAAATATATTGAATAATGCAACGATAATTATTGTTTATTCCGTCGAGTTGCGCAATCTGCAGCTGCGTCAATTAAAACTATAACAGGACAATATTGGCCTTGGGCAAGGGGTGATATATGTGCTTTTATTATGTCAAGAGTTGAGGACATCGTCCGTTTTGTCGTCATGTATTTTAGTCACCATGTTCCCTATTATCGTCATGGTGGTCGTGCTAACTAATACAATGACATAGAAATATGTGCAATAAGTGCACCTTGACGCGTCACGCGAGGACCCACTTGTGAAAGTAACCGTTTCTCTTCACAGAGCAAGCTACCGGCTAACGACCCTGTCGGTTGAGAACCCATTTGTTTTTTTAATTGTGTCTAAAGCGCAAGGCAACGGTTATCTGAGAACGCTCACGAAAAGAAAAGACCAAATGTCTACGTTACCTGTCATGAAGACAGCAAATTGTGTCTTGCGCCTTGAGCGCAAAACCCATATAAACGATCACTCGAGGTTGCACGCATGAGATTATCTCTTTGAGTTTAAAAATCTGTGTAAAGCGGATTGGTTGCGGTTATCTGCTGGAGATGATCCACCAGGCCATGTATCTTCAAAGTGCCCGTCCTGTCAAAGAATATTCGCAAGATGTGTTGGTGTTAGTTCTATTCCGCGGTCTCCATGGTTCAATGGAATTTGTGCAATGTGCTACGAAACCGTATTTCTTAGTCCCGCACTCTGTATGCAAATGTTTTAATATCAGTCTTTGGCTAACGTGTTTTTTTTAAATGAAGGTGAAGTATTCTGTCTAGGTGGTGTGTGGACTGTCTCAGCAATGTGAATAATATACAGTAAAACTTCAACATTTAAACCGGTCGACGACGGAACTGCCTCTCGCAAATTCAGTTACGAAGGTGACCATTTTAAGGCGTTGTCATTAAATTGATCATTAATCTGGTCTGCCGGCTGGAAAAAAGCAGCCGTAACTTACAGATGGACATGCTACCCAATTACCAGCCAACAATCTATGGAGTCTATCTATGTATTCTACGTTACTGTAGTATTGTTACTTTAGTTACAATGTTAAGTGCACCAAATAAAAAGGGCAAGAGGTGTGCGTGCCGCCTAAAGCCTTACCTCTAGCTTATCTCTTTGTTCTTTGTAATCTAGGTCATTCCATTCGGTCGGTATACGGTTCGTTGCCATTTTTTCAAATGCTGGTTTCTACATGATAAAGATCCCATTCCCTGCCTCACATTACGGATTTACCCCCGCGGACACGACTCCTCCCTACCTTGGTAATTCCCATTGATTGTAATGTTCATTGATTGACAATGCGACAGTATCAATGTTAGCCTATATGTTATACTACTTTAAACATTGTTCTTTCATATTGTCCACGCATCTAGTCTATACATCATAGTAAAGACGATAACTATAGGCTGAATGATAAAAACAAACATTCGATTCTCAACGAACGATGCAAATATGGTTACACTAGCTAGTCACACAAATATATTGAATAATGCAACGATAATTATTGTTTATTCCGTCGAGTTGCGCAATCTGCAGCTGCGTCAGTTAAAATTAGAATATGAGAGTACTGGCCTTGGCGAGGGGGTGATATATGTGTTTTTATTATGTGAGAGTTGAGAACATCGTCCGTTTCGTCGTCATGTATTTTAGTCACCATGTTCCTCATTATCGTCTTGATGGTCGTGCTAACTAATACAATAGCATAGAAATATGACGGCTAAAACCGTATAATCGGACCCGAACCGCCTTCAACAGTCCCTTCAACAGTCAATCGTTGCCATAGTGACGTTGCGTAGAACAGTGAGACATGACGTCACGTACAAAAGATATTTGGTTATAGATTTATTATTACTACTGCCCCCCCCCCCCCCCCTGGGCCCCGCCATGTATTTCATTGGTCGGGTTGTGACTTATTCGAAACTAGGGCGTGTTACTGCTTTGGGCATCAGAAGTTCGTAGCGGTGGAACCAAATATACAGAATACTTGTACGGCCAGAACAACTTTACGCATCATTAAATTTACCTCAAATCATTAAGGAGTACAATCGGTTTGCTTACAGAAGTAATATAATCTTCTTGTGCAGTAATCCCCTTTATTTTTTTGGGTAAAAGATTACAAAAATAATAAAATCTAACCACCGGAAGAGAAATCGGCATTATACTGAAAACATCAATTGATGCAATGCAATATAATTAACAAATACTGATGGATTACACAGTGGTGATTACGCTATGGGTGGCTTATAAAGCGCACACCAATAGTCTCATGCTAAAATGTAGACTTGGCGAAAGGACCGTATACATGCAAGGTGCGAACACATTGTATATAAGATGATAAATTTATGAATCTTAGTAAGCAAACAGACAATAATAGTGGCAGGGCCAACGAGTTGTTCTAGTGGCGCCATCTGGCGAATGAGGAAGGGGCTGGGGGACCAGCATCATTGCGCCCCCTAGTGGAGAACGGTTGTTACCCTTGCCGGAAACTGGTTGCCTCTTGGTATGTTTTGAAAATGGGATGCCGCCCGGATCAGTTGTGGAGAATCAAAAAACGCCTTATTTCTCGGACATCAGTGACATACATAGTCTTTAATCCCATCGAAAGGCGGTGAAGGCAAAGCCAACGCTACCTAGAGGTGTGTATTGTGTGTGAATGTTCACGATTATGTTGTCTTTTTAAGTGGGTACAGCTCGCTCAGATCCAGCCTGGACTACCCTTCATTCAGCCAGCGATGTCACATCTGTTCAACGTGTAAATGTGCCTCGCATACATGCCCTTTGTGCAGCCGTTTAATCAGCTGTGGTGTTTTGTACGTGTTTTGTGTTCACCCCATGATTGTTTTGGATAAGTCTAGCGTGTTCACCGTATGTTTGGCTGGTTATTTGCATGGTTTACGCGGGTAGGGATTAACCTAGCAGACAGTCTTTATCGTTGTTGTTTATCTCTGGCTGCGGGCGGCCGCGAGTGCTGGCCGGTATGGTATGAGGCGCCGTAGCGGTCAAAAGGTATGTGAAACAGAAAAAGCAGCTTGAAACTGCGCGCATGCAGGTTGAAACTGCGCTGGTGTAGGTTGAAACCGCGCGCGTGTGTGTTGAAACTGCCCGAGTGTAGGGTGAAACGTCGCGAGGGTGTAGGTTGAAACGGCGCGCAAGTGTGTTGAAACTGCGCGAGTGTGTTGGAACTGCGCGAGGGCGTTAAAACTGCGCGAGTGTGTTGAAACTGCGCGAGTGGAGGTGGAAAGTACTAGGGGATCGGCACATGCTGTAGATCTATATTTTAAACTGGTCCCAGGTCAAACGGCGCACGTGTAATTCTCCCCGTCCGGATAGCGCTGGGTGGACAGGCATGTGGCCACAGTCGGGTGCCACGATCTCAAAGCCATATAAGTTAGTGCCTTTCATCCATAAAGCTCCTCATTGTCACATACAGAACCCCCATTGTCTGCCAGCTCGGTTCCCAGGCTGGAAAAGGGTGGCATAGTCCGCAGCAGACTAACCAAGATCCACGGGTTCAGCCACCTATTTCCCGGACCCTCCTTCTGAATTCAGGACGACCACTCAGCCTTTCGCCGGCAGCAGCGACGCCTCTCCCCCCTCACTCACCTGCCCCTTGTTTCGCACGCAGCTTTTTTGAGAGTTGGTCTTTAACTCGCTTACAATAGTTTTCTTTTTGTTTAGTTAGTTTAGTTAGTATAGGGAGGTACGGTCTACTTTATGTAATATTTATTGTGTAGCCGGCGTGTAGTAATCGTAATCATGGTAATCCTGATTACTTTGCAATGTTCACTCGGTGTCCCCTACCCTTCCCCCCCCCCCTCCCCGCCCCTGCACTGATCAAATGCCTGTGCTCTGGCTGTAAAGTCTCCTTCCTATGCCCCCAGTATTATTGTAGAGAACCCTCCCCCTCTCAACCACCCCAACCTACACTTCCGGTCCGTGCCCCACCCTGAGACATAGCAAATTAAGCCGGCTGGATAATAAGTGGTGTGCCATCTTTTAATCCCATAATTATCTTGTTTGAATTTGATAGCTAGCAATAAACCAGAGCAACCTGTATGTAGGAGCTGTGGTGCGATTGTTGCAGATGCTTGTGTTATTGAACAAGATTAATTGGAAGAGGTGTTGTTATAAAACGAACTTGACTGGATTCAGGATTGGGGTGCGCCAACATTTGGTATGGATATCTCCGTGTCATATAGTATTGTAGCTTCCCTTTTCATCTGCCATTGCACAAAGAGGACATAAGTGTCGCTTACCCACCACACCTCCCTCTCAGATAGAAAGATTGCAATAAATACAGCGTATTTGTATTACAAAGGTATGTTGTGCCTTTCATATTGAAGTTACTAACGTTATTATAAAATATCGAAGAGTTTTCAACCTAAATAATGGTTGCAACCATTAGTACATGCAATACAACTTTGCCCCATTGAACGCACAACCATGCGATCAGAAATCCATTCTCCCCCGACTAAGTTGCCCAGACATCATACAGACTGCTGGTATTTGAATCGCCTGCTTCTAAACTCATGAAACCGTTCTCGCCATATTTGTAAGGCCCTGCTCTTCCAATGTTTTTTTTTTTCAAATAGTTACTTTAAGGTTTCACTTTATAGTGTTATTTGTGTTGCGTAATTGTGCAATTGTGTAACATTGTGTAATTGAATTGCGCATATGTGATGCTATGTCATTACGTTCGAATAAACGGCCCAGTTTATGCCAAGGTATATATTGTCACTACTTATCCCGAAAAGTTCAAGCTCGATACAACTGTAGAGGAAAGCACTGTTTTATAATGAACTTTAATACGTGCGCGTAAATTCCGTTTCGTGATGGCATATGTGTCTGGTATGGCGTATCTGTATGTATGTATGTGTCAAAGCAAAGTAAGCTTTGGTGCTCTAAGCCACTCGTTTGGGCACACCGGGGCTAAACTGTACAAGAGAACCTCAAGCTTCGTAATATAAACGATAAAACATGCCCCACATTAAGAGCCCAAGCCGGCATACTAGTTGCACGGGGATGGGGACACTACATACAGTTAGGCTGCAAGGGCTGCCCTGCTTTCCTCGCATTTTCTTTTCTTCCCCGGGCCCGCTGAATTTGGACGCCTTGTTTAGAACGACTAGTAGCGACTACTGTAGTAAGGTGGTTGTAGTACGGTAATGCCCACCAACCCCCCCCCCCCCCCCACCCGGCACTAATTGCGACAAAAGTTAAAACACTCTATTTTTTAAAATGGGAATTATTACCAAGTGGGAATCACGTATGCTGGAGGTAGTCTGGTTTTCTGGGACCCGGGCCAGGCCCGCCTGTGGATGACTCAGCTGTTTAAATGCCCGAGCTGTGGCCCGGGCCGTATTAATACGCCCCGGGTCCACGGCGAGGCGGGAGGACTGATCCACTTGTAGGTCTGGACCCCGGGGCGTATTAATACGGCCCGGGCCACAGGCGAGTCAGGGAGACAGATCCACTGGATGCCCTGGACCCCGGGGCGTATTAATACGGCCCGTGGTCCCGGGCCACCACGAGCTGGGTTGGGTTGGATCTATTTCTGAACCCCGGGCCAGGTCCGCGCGTTGGAAAGACAAGTGTCGCTAGATACGTAACGTGGGCGGAATTCTAACACCTCACTTTTCCCAAATTTTAAACGTAGCCAGATAGGTGGCATTGTTATTGCCTATATTGTGTATGGTGTTAAATTGATGAGCTCCGGCAAGGTTTGAAGGTATCGCGATGCGGCTGTATCATCGATCATTATTTTACGGTACGTTGGGTTATACATACGCTATAACTCCTCACACCAACAGCGTGTGCCCATACAGTGATGGAGTTAATTCTTTGATATTAAAACTAATCCATTTTAGCAGCGCCTGTAACTTAACATTTAATTTCCATATTAAATTCATCAAAATTCATACAATCTGTACACAAATAGTGCAAGTTTAACTACCAGCACGTACTCATGGAAAGTTGCTCTCTGTTATAGCAGAGTGTACCCCTAGAAGACCAGTTTCTGGCCGTGTTATACACTTCGCCTATGAAGCCTAACACAGGGAGAATAACCCAGCGTCATCCTTGTGATTGTCATCAAAACATCATTTGTCAGCTCCGGCGTGCCAGGGAGGTGGGGTGATATGGTAACCAGATGGTAACCAGAGGTTTGAATGTTAAATTTAATTTCATTTTAACAAGATAACGGACAAATCGAAAGTTGTAGGTACTAGCGATAGAGAGAGGGAGGAAATGGTCTGCTTGTTAAGACGAAAATGTTCAATTTTCGTCTTATGTCGGTGTGTTCCGTTTTTCTGCCTCTTTGTTTGTCTGTGCGCGCTCTGTAGGTCGCAAAACGCAACATTTCGTTCTGTAACTTTACCCATCGATAGGTATTCGACATATATCGTTAGCGGGGTATGTACGTCAAAGGTCACGGTCACAGGAATTGTTTGTTTGTTCCTTAACCATTGGTAGATAGGACCAAAAAACGGAAAAATCGCTATAACGTTCGCAGTTTCCATTTAATCACGCTGCAATTTATTTCACGTATTGAGCCCATTAGTGCCTTCTATATCGTCTTGCATGTATGCAAATCACCCAAATAGTTTTCCGGCTAAAAATTCCCAAAGTTTAACATGGGACCCTACGAGAGCATTTTGGCGGGAACAGGGCCTCAATTTTTTCATGAAGGGTATATGTCAGACATACGACACATTGCGTGAGACATGACATTAGTATTTGAGCGCAACTACTTTATTGAGCAAGGTCACGCTTCCAAGGTCAAGGTCACCTCAAGGTCAAGGTTACGAAACATGTTTTTCCGCGTAACTTCGTTAATATTTGGTCTAAAGATTCGGGGTTTATTTCAGAGTATTCTTCAGAGAGATGCGCACACGATATGTGCCCTCAGAGTTCATCTCACATTATAGTTTTCGAGTTATTAGATGATCAATTTTGACATTGCCGAAAGTGCAAAAAAATCGCTGTGACTACATAAATGCAGGTAGGTGACTCATATGTGGTGGAATATGTACCCATATTACTGACATCATGTATGCCCAATGCCATCGAAATCGAATCAGTATTTTCGACGCTGGCAAATAATCACACTTTAACATGACCAAGTCCATTATAAAGCCTCGATACGCCAAACGACTGACGGCGTGCCATGCCAACGTCATGAAATGGGTCTTAACATAATCGAATTGGTCCCATAACTACAATTTTCTTCCTTCCTTCTCATATGTATATCTGTCTGTGTGTCGGTCTGTGTGGCTGTCCGGCTGTCGCTCTCTGTGTGGCTGTCCGGCTGTCGCTGTCTGTGTGGCTGTCCGGCTGACGCTGTCTGTGTGTCGGTCTGTGTGTGGGTGTACCTGTCTGTGTGTGCTGTCTGTCTGCCTGTATGGCTGTCTCTCTGTCTGTCGCTGTCTGCGTGGCTGTCCGGCTGTCGCTGTCTGTGTGGCTGTCCGACTGTCGCTGTCTGTGTGGCTGTCCGGCTGTCGCTGTCTGTGTGGCTGTCCGGCTGTCGCTGTCTGTGTGGCTGTCCGGCTGTCGCTGTCTGTGTGGCTGTCCGGCTGTCGCTGTCTGTGTGGCTGTCCGGCTGTCGCTCTCTGTATGGCTGTCCGGCTGACGCTGTCTGAGTGTCGGTCTGTGTGTGGGTGTACCTGTCTGTGTGTGTTGTCTGTCTGCCTGTATGGCTGTCTCTGTGTCTGTCGCTGTCTGCGTGGCTGTCCGGCTGTCGCTGTCTGTGTGGCTGTCCGGCTGACGCTGTCTGTGTGTCGGTCTGTGTGTGGGTGTACCTGTCTGTGTGTGATGTCTGTCTGCCTGTTTGGCTGTCTCTCTGTCTGTCTCTGTCTGTGTGGCTGTCCGGCTGTCGCTGTCTGTGTGCCGGTCTGTGTGTGGGTGTATCTGTCTGTGTCTGTCTGTATGTCTGTCTCTTGGCAATCGTCAGGCTAAGTTCGTAGATGGGTCATGTAGGTCAAAGGTCCAGGTCACAGGAATTTTTCGAAATTCGCTTAACCATTGAAACATAGGACCAAAGAACGGGGAAATCGCTATAGCGTTCGTAGTTTCCATTGAATCACGCTGCACATTATTTCACGTATTGGGCCCATTAGTACCTTTTATATCGTCTTTCATTTGGGCAAATCGCCCAGATAGTTGTCCCGCTAAAAATCCCAAAGTTTAACATGGGACCCTACGAGAGCATTTTGGTGGGAAAATGGCCTCTTCAATTGCTCCATGAAGGGGACATGTCAGACAAACGACACCTTGCGCGAAACATGACATTAGTATTTGGGCGCAAAGTACTATATTTATCAAGGTCGCGCTTCCAAGGTCAAGGTCACATCAACGTCAAGTAACTTCTTTAATATTTGGTCTAGAGTTTTGATTGAAATCGGAGATGATTTGAGCTTGGGACATGAAAAATGGACCAAAATTGTTTTCCACCAAACATGTTTTCGATCCGTTCGATAGGAAATAATGCTTGTCTGAGTATTATATATACATGAAGAGAAAGCTCAAGAGACGTACCATGTAGCTGCCTATAGGTTACAACCTAAAAATGCGGAGAAAAGACGTAAAATCAAGAATATCCATTTTCCCGCCTAAACCTTCATTTTGGGCGGGAAAGTGGAGTCTTTGCTAATTATAGCTATACTAAAGATATTGTTGCAATATGTCCGTCCATTATTGTAGTAGACATTACCTTCTTGCCTATTTGATGTCTTTCTGGATATTGTTTGGCTCATTTGAACGTATTTGACCCCTCTGAAAGGGGAACATATGTCTTTCTACGAACATTTTTGTGCCTACTGTACATATTAAGCGATAAATGACAATGAGCAATACTATTATAAACATGGTATAGGGCCAGAACATGACAAGAGTGGTACAAGTAACATGAAGTCTCTACCAGCAATATTGAGGGCGCTGTGGCTATTTACAGGGAACCTCTATGTTATGTAAATTTTCGATTTTGCCCATGTTACATTTAAGCCGTGTGACACTCCAAATGACTGAAAATATGCGTTGTTGATCTTAGGGAATAAAAGACCCGTAATTTTGAGGGTAACACAGTTATCTTTGCATGTTCTGGATAGAACACTGTCTTTGCATGTTTTCATTCGGAAAATATGAGGTTTGACGAAAGATGAAGTCAAATAAGCAAACTTCGTCACTAAAAATAGTCCAAAGAAAGTCAATTTTGCTCCTGGAATATGCGTTGTGGTAGCTAAAGTAAGTAACTGTTTGAATGACAGCTTGACTTGTCATGTCATGTCAGAAACTGGCATTGGAAGGGTTCATCCCGACCTGTTATGTCTTGTCAGTAACTGTCTGAATGACAGTTTGACTTGTCATGTCATGTCAGAAGCTGGCATGGGATGGGTTTATCCCGACCTGTCCTGTCTTGTCAGTAACTGTCTGAATCGCAGTTTGACTTGTCCTGTCCTGTCGAAAGTTGGCGTGGGAGGGGTTCATCCCGTCCTGTACTGTCTCGTCCTAACTGTCTGCATCACAGTTTGACTTGTCCTCTCCTGTCCTGTCGTGTCCGTAACTGTCTGAATGACAGTTTGACTTGTCATGTTATGTCAGAAGCTGGCATGGGATGGGTTCATCCAAACTGTTCTGTCTTGTCAGTAACTGTCTGCGTCACAGTTTGACTTGTCCTGTCCTATCCTGTCTTGTCAGTAACTGTCTGAATGACAGTTTGACTTGTCATGTTATGTCAGAAACTGGCGTGGGATGGGTTGTTTCCGACCTGTTCTGTCTCGTCAGTAACTGTCTGTAGGACAGTTTGACTTGTCCTGTCCTGTCGAAAGCTGGCGTGGGAGGGTTTCATTCCGACCTGTACTGTCTCGTCCTAACTGTCTAACTGTCTGTAAGACAGTTCGACTTGTCATGTTATGTCAGAGGCTGGCATGGGATGGGTTCATCCCGACCTGTCCTGTCTCGTCAGTAACTGTCTGTAGGACAGTTTGACTTGTCCTGTCCTGTCGAAAGCTGGCGTGGGAGGGTTTCATTCCTACCTGTACTGTCTCGTCCGTAACTGTCTAACTGTCTGTACGACAGTTCGACTTGTCATGTTATGTCAGAAGCTGGCATGGGATGGGTTCACCTCGACATGTCCTTTCATGTCCTGTCAGTAACTGTCTGAATTACAGTTTAACTTGTCATGTTATGTCAGAAGCTGACATGGGATGGGTTCATCCGGACCTGTCGTGTCTTGTCCGTAACTGTCTGTAGGACAGTTCGACTTGTCATGTTATGTCAGAAGCTGGCATGGGATGGGTTCATCCCGACATGTCCTGTCGTGTCCGTAACTGTCTGAATCACAGTTTGACTTGTCATGTTATGTCAGAAGCTGGCATGGGATGGGTTCATCCCGACCTGTCCTGTCTCGTCAGTAACTGTCCGTAGGACAGTTTGACTTGTCCTGTCCTGTCGAAAGCTGGCGTGGGATGGGTTCATTCCGACCTGTCCTGCCTAGTCAGTAACTGTCTGAATCACAGTTTGACTTGTCATGTTATGTCAGAAGCGTGCATGGGATGGGTTCATCCGGACCTGTCCTGTGTCATCAGGAACTGTCTGTAGGACAGTTTGACATGTCATGTTATGTCAGAAGCTGGCATGGGATGGGTTCATACCGACCTGTCCTGTCTTGTCAGTAACTGTCTAAATCACAGTTTGACTTGTCCTGTCCTGTCGAAAGTTGGCGTGGGCGGGGTTCATCCCGTCCTGTCCTGTCTCGTCAGCAACTGTCTGTAGGACAGTTTGACTTGTCATGTTATGTCAGAAGCTGGCATGGGATGGGTTCATCCCGACCTGTCCTGTCTTGTCAGTAACTGTCTGAATGACAGTTTGACTTGTCATGTTATGTCAGAAGCTGGCATGGGATGGGTTCATCCAAGCTGTTCTGTCTTGTCAGTAACTGTCTGCGTCACAGTTTGACTTGTCCTCTCCTGTCCTGTCGTGTCCGTAACTGTCTGAATGACAGTTTGACTTGTCATGTTATGTCAGAAGCTGGCATGGGATGGGTTCATCCAAGCTGTTCTGTCTTGTCAGTAACTGTCTGCGTCACAGTTTGACTTGTCCTGTCCTATCCTGTCTTGTCAGTAACTGTCTGAATGACAGTTTGACTTGTCATGTTATGTCAGAAGCTGGCATAGGATGGGTTCATCTCGACATGTCCTTTCCTGTCCTGTCAGTAACTGTCTGAATTACAGTTTAACTTGTCATGTTATGTCAGAAGCTGACATGGGATGGGTTCATCCGGACCTGTCGTGTCTTGTCCGTAACTGTCTGTAGGACAGTTCGACTTGTCATGTTATGTCAGAAGCTGGCATGGGATGGGTTCATCCCGACATGTCCTGTCCTGTCAGTAACTGTCTGAATCACAGTTTGACTTGTCATGTTATGTCAGAAGCTGGCATGGGATGGGTTCATCCCGACCTGTCCTGTCTCGTCAGTAACTGTCCGTAGGACAGTTTGACTTGTCCTGTCCTGTCGAAAGCTGGCGTGGGATGGGTTCATTCCGACCTGTCCTGCCTTGTCAGTAACTGTCTGAATCACAGTTTGACTTGTCATGTTATGTCAGAAGCGTGCATGGGATGGGTTCATCCGGACCTGTCCTGTGTCATCAGGAACTGTCTGTAGGACAGTTTGACATGTCATGTTATGTCAGAAGCTGGCATGGGATGGGTTCATACCGACCTGTCCTGTCTTGTCAGTAACTGTCTAAATCACAGTTTGACTTGTCATGTTATGTCAGAAGCTTGCATGGGATTGGTTCATCCCGACTTGTCCTGTGTCGTCAGGAACTGTCTGTGGGACAGTTTGACTTGTCCTTTCCTGTCCTGTCTTGTCAGTAACTGTCTGAATCACAGTTTGACTTATCATGTTATGTCAGAAGCTGGCATGGGATGGGTTCATCCCGACCTGTCCTGTGTCGTCAGGAACTGTCTGTGGGACAGTTTGACTTGTCCTTTCCTGTCCTGTCTTGTCAGTAACTGTCTGAATGACAATTTGACTTGTCATGTTATGTCAGAAGCTGGCATGGGATGGGTTCATCCCGACCTGTCCTGTCTCTTCAGTAACTGTCTCTAGGACAGCTTGACTTGTCTTGTCCTGTCGAAAGCTGGCGTGGGAGGGGTTCATCCGGACCTGTCTTGTCTTGTCAGTACCTGGCCCAATGACAGTTTGACTTCCTATTCTTCAGGCCGGTGGCTTCGCCGCTGTCTCCCATCCTTCAACATGGGCCACTTCCACTAAAAAGTCAATTGCGCGGTTTCCTCATGTTAAAGCCGTGCGAGGCTCCAATGTGACTGCAAATGAGTGGTGTTGATAGCCGGGAATGAAAGGGCCATAATTTTAAGGGTAATAAAGTTATCGTTTTACTTTCTGGTTAGAACACTGTCTTTGCATGTTCATTTGCGGAAAATATGAGGTTTAAAGAAAGATGGAATGTCAATAAGTCAAATTTTGTCACTTTAAAATAGTTCGCAGAAGGTCAATTTGTTTAAGGAAAATGAGTTATGACAGCTAATGTTAGCCAGTTAGACAAGTAATTGCACAGTAAGTTTAATAATACTTTCTGACCGGCCCATGTGAGTATTTGGGCCTTTTTCATATAAATAATGAGGTCACAGTCAAATGTAGAAATTGTGTACCAATCAGGTGCATAAAAAACGATTTTTTGCAATGTTTTCTTACCCTTGCCTTCGACCTTGGCAGTTACCTTTCTAGTATGTCATGTAATAAGTCAAGGTTATTAACATACTTAAAGATGATGGTCATACCCAGGTGGGAAATATTTTCAAAAATTGTGGAATGATGTTTAGGGCTGTTTTGACCCCCCCCCCCCCCCCCTAAGCCTATTAAATGTGTCAGTTCGCCACTGAGGTGTAACTTCCGTATTCAAGTTGGACGCCGTTTCGTAGTTTACCCTGGTAGCGACTCCCCAGGCTATATCATAAGACGGATCCCGGATCCCTGTAGTGTGCCCCTTGTGATATGGGGGTTCTACGAAAGATACGGTAACCTCAGCCTAGTAGCAGGGGTGGTGTATGCGTGCGTGTGTAGGGGAGGGGGGGGGGTGGAGGTTGACTGGGGGTGGGGGCTGTGGAGCTCTACTAGGGTAATTACCACCTCCTCTACAGCTGAAGAGAAGCCTGCTCTGCACGTGTATACCTACCGGGTGACCTACATTCGCTGCTCTCCAACTGCAAAGCAACCCGGGGCACCTTGACCTCCCAGCCCGCGCGCACGTGCTCTATGGGCTGGGCTGACCACGCGTAACCTGATACCAGTAGACAAGCAGTTCCCTTCTACCCTCTCTATTGCCAGTACTTACAACTTTCGACTTATCCGTTACAAAGTTAAAATTAAACTAAATTTGACATTCAACCCTCTGTTTACCATCTGGTAACCATATGACAAATATCACCCGAACTCCCTCTCACGTCGAAACTGACAAACTGACTTTGACGATAATCACAAGGATGAGGCGCGGTGTTATTCTCGCCGTGGTAGGCTCCATAGGCAAAGTGTCTTCTATGGGTGCCCTCTACTATAAAAGAGAGCAACTTTCCATGAGTACGTGCTGGTAGTTGGAACTATTTCATGCACTATTTGTGTACATGTGGTATTCTGATTGTTTTGAATAATTTATTATTGATATAAAATGTTAAGTTACAGGCGCTGCTAAAATGGATTAGTTTTCATATCAATGGATTAACTCCATCACTGTATGGGCATAAACAGTTGGTGCGAGCTATATATTGTCAGCATAACCAAACGTACCGTAATACATACCGCTGATACAGCAGTATCCAGATACCTTCAAACGTTGTCGGAGCTCATCAATGAACACACTAAACAATATTGGCAATAACACTGCCGCCTATCTGGCTACGTTAAACAGTTTACCAAAGTGCGGTGTTAGAATTCTGCAAGACAACTGCATTTTTAATATTTGTATTTGTATAAGTTTTAATGCAAATACTTAACGTAAAAGCACCACTCCGGGACCCACGTTACGTATCTGGCTATCGACACTTGCCTTCCCAAAACGCGGACCTGGCCCGGGGTCCAAAAATCTAACCCAACAGCTCGCGGTGGCCCCGGACCACGGGGCGTATTAATACGCCCCGTAGTCCAGAGCATCCAGTGGATCTGTCTCCCTGACTCGCCTGTGGCCCGGGCCGTATTAATACGCCCCGGGGTCCAGGGCATCCAGTGCATCTGTCTCCCTGACTCGCCTGTGGCCCGGGCCGTATTAATACGCCCCGGGGTCCAGACCTACAAGTGGATCAGTCCTCCCGCCTCGCCGTGGACCCGGGGCGTATTAATACGGCCCGGGCCACAGCTCGGGCATTTAAACAGCTGAGTCATCCACAGGCGGGCCTGGCCCTGGTACCAGAAAACCAGACTACCTCCAGCATACGTGATTCCCACTTGGTAATAATTCCCATTTTAAAAAATAAAGTGTTTTAAACAGATGTCGCTGTCATCTACTTAACACATTCCAAACTGCTCTCCAGGCGTCGCTCTCATCCATCTCAGCGCACTCGCGCAATTTCAACACACTCGCGCAGTTTCAACACATTCGCGCAGTTTCAACACACTCGCGCAGTTTCAACACACTCGCGCAGTTTCAACACACTCGCGCAGTTTCAACACACTCGCGCAGTTTCAACACATTCGCGCAGTTTCAACACACTCGCGCAGTTTCAACACACTCGCGCAGTTTCAACACACTCGCGCAGTTTCAACACACTCACGCAGTTTCAACACACTCGCGCAGTTTTAACACACTCGCGCAGTTTCAACACACTCGCGCAGTTTCAACACACTCGCGCAGTTTCAACACACTCGCGCAGTTTCAACCGACACTCGCGCAGTTTCAACACACTTGCGCAGTTTCCACACACTCGCGCAGTTTCAACACACTCGCGCAGTTTCAACACACTCGCGCAGTTTCAACACACTCGCGCAGTTTCAACACACTCGCGCAGTTTCAACCTACACCCGCGCAGTTTCAACACACTCGCGCAGTTTCAACACACTCGCGCAGTTTCAACACACTCGCGCAGTTTTAACACACTCGCGCAGTTTCAACACACTCGCGCAGTTTCAACACACTCGCGCAGTTTCAACACACTCGCGCCGTTTCAACCTACACCCGCGCAGTTTCAACCTAGACCCGCGCAGTTTCAACCTACACCCGCGCAGTTCCAAGCTGTTTTTTTCTGTTCCACATACCTTTTGACCGCTACGGCGCCTCATAGTCTGGCGTGTACAGCCAGTACTTGACAGCGGGGCCAGTATCGAGGGCAAGGCTGCGTGGGTTAGGGTTAGCCCCAGTTCTGTGTCTGTAGGACGGGCAAAAATCTGACAGGGCCCGTCTACAGCCACAGAACTGGGGCTAGGTTAGCCCCATCAGATGGCTTGTTATGGATTTTATATTGTTCTATGTCCATAACAGCCACACCGTAAGTCCCCATGTTTGGTCCCAATCACCGTGAGAGGTCTACTTTATAAGTTGCTAGAGGTTTATATACAAAACACTCACCTTTAATTCTTACTTTTTTAGGTTCCAGAACATTATATTCCAGGAGTGTCTGACAGAAATAAGTTTCCTGCTACTAATACTCACTCAATTCTTTTATTTGGTCCGTTAACAACTTTTGCTGACAAGTTTTGTTGTCTTGTGTTGTGTCGTCTCACGAGACCGCTAGATGTCACTCGTTTCTTCCGGTAAACGCCCTCTGGCGAACTGGCTGCGCATTTCCCAAAGACCTGGTTCCAACACTCTTTCTGTTTATTAACAGTGACACGTGTTTTTCTGTCAGGTATGCAGAAAACAGCTGGGTAGACACTTGTCACTGTTGATAAACAGAACGGGAACCAGGTCTTTGACAAATGTGCAGCCAGTTCGCTAGAGGTCGTTGACCGGAAGGAACTAGCGACATCTAGCGATCACGTGGGACGAGACAACACAAGAAGATGGCAACGCTAGCCAGGAAAACTTGTTAGTGAACAAAATGAATGAGTTGAGCTAGTGTTAGTTGCATGAAACGTATTTCAGTCAGACACTCCTTGAGGATAATGCTCCTGAACTTAAACAACTAAAAATTAGAGGTAAGTGTTTGGTGTCAAAACCTCCAGCAACTTGTAAAGTGGACATCTCACCGTTTTTTAGACTGAATATGGCGACCTACGCCGTGGCGGTAAGGACGGCCTATCAGTCTGCCGTAACCATTAACGCCATCAAACGGGGCTAGGGCTAGGTTAGGGTGTGCGAGTGGTTGGGCGAAGGGAATAGTGGGCCGGCGGTGGTGGTGGCGGAGTGGGGCTTGGGGTGCGAGTTTGTAGTTGGCTGGCAGTCGTTACTCAGGCCAGCCCGGGTATATGGGGGCGATGCGGTATATAAATAACCCCTACATGGGGGGTAGGGGTTTGGTGTCGCGAAGGCGGTTCTCAGGCCAGGAGGGCTGCGGGAGGAGGTATATATACAAATGTACAGCGATTAGGGTGGGTGCAGAAGACGATGGGGGCCTACATATGGGGGGGGGTGGGTTGGCGTTGATGGGGATCGGGGAGAGAGGATGGGCCGGGGTCGCGAAGTCGCTCCGCAGGCCAGTCAGTGCGTGGGATAGAGGTAAGGGGCTGTAGTGTAGTTTTCAAAGGCGTGTGACTAAGATGGATTTGAGCAGGACTGCCAAGTGGGGGGGGGGGATGGTGATATAGCGCGAGGCCTGTATATGTGTAAATTATTCTGTGCTGCTGTCATAACGCGCAATGCAATGTGTATGGGTGGCAATGGGGCTGTAACGGGCAGTCGAAGGGAATGCCAGATCAGCTGGTTTAATGGTGTCATATCGCATGTATGTATCGATGAGAATGTCACCAATATCTGTATCTTATCTAATATGCCATTTTACCATTTGCCATGGCTACCTACTTTAAACTCATTCTGTGTTATCATATAGTAAAGATACACGTTGCGACCGTAGGTCTAATATTTCGCTTGTCCTGTTTCCTAGTGTGTTTATTGGGACGTCTGCCCTGTTGTAGGTTGCAATAGAAAATAGTTAGGCTGTATTGGTGCACCTTCCGCTCGACGCTCCCACCGATCGCATATTGTTCTATGTGACACAACGAATTTTCCGGGCTGCGGGGTGGCACCATCAATTCTTTTTAATTGTGTTACAATCTTTATATGTGCCGATATGGAATAGTGTTAAATTAAATGAACCTGTTTTCGTAATTAAAATTATCGAAATGTGTTTGAGAGGATGCTTTCGTTGTAATAAGTAATGAAGCATATTACTGTTTCATCTTGCTCTTTCGCCACATCATAATTTCTAAAGTATAATACTACAAAATTATTATACATATTACTCGCCTGAGAAAGTGAAAGGATCGATCATTCTTTCTGACACTCTTACCGCCGATGATATTATGGGCTGCCTTGCAGCTTTCACTGACGTCTAATGAATGTTGTTCTGCACTAATATGAATATTACAAAATATTACAAAAGCAATAATCTTTTCTCCAATTTGCCAATTTTTAAATCACTTAAACGAAATGCAAGCTTACATGCCGTACTTCAAATGGTCATAGAAAAAGTAAAGCCTTAGTTATATAAGGTCGTATAGTATGACATCAAACAATATAAAGCATGCAACGTAACCACACTGTTGTAAGGAGTGTGCAATACGTCATTGCGTTGCGCACAGTATTGCAGTGATAACATTGCAAAATCCGCATTAGATAATTTAAGGAATTGCTAATTAGATTGATTCAAGTAAGATGCCATTGTTACAACTAAAACACAATGTGTTTATGACAGATTTGAGCAAACGTATGTGAGTAGAACATTGGCTTTCAGCAAAGGTATATTCATATTGACATCAAGGCCAACAGAAGAGACACTGGCTCACCTGCCTGATGCATAACATAAGCCCGCAATGTGTAATCCAAGTTTGGTAGTTTGTTAATCTAATACTTCAGCACAGTATTTGATGAAGTGTTGGATTTATGTATGGATGGCAGTTGGGTGGCAAGATGGTGACCCATAATGTGCGGTAGTAACATATATGTGTATGAAACACTAGCACAACACAGTTTGCAGGATCTCTGACGGAACTATTCAAAACTGTAAGTTCCGCACTGATGAAACGGTTACTTTCTAAAAACACACATACAATAACAATATGTAATTGTCCAGTTACAAGAATGATATTTCTGAAGAATTTAATGTCAGTTCGAGCGGATGCACAATTATTCCCAATTAAAATACAAATATTACGACACATTATCATCTTACTTGATGGTGTAAAACGCACAATTAATATCGGTATGGTGCCTAAGGCAATGCTAGTTTAGCCTTACATTACTGTTTTGTTTTCCACTGCTTGTTGTTGCAAGCCTTGTTATTATTGAACACAATTCCTCTCACGAGACTTGATACTTTGCATTGCTTTTATATGTTGTAGAATATGAAGCTGACCAGTACACTTGGTGCCGGGAAGGATGTGATACAGATTATATATTCTCCCGGCGTTCGTCCCGGAATACTTGTTTGATACACGTGTGACTTTCTGGCGATCTGATTGGTAGGATCTGCTTCACTTATGGCTTCACGTACGGAAAATGACCCAAATGGAAACATGATCCACAGGGGAAAGGACACCCACGTGAAGACCAACACGATGGGGAAACCATATGTGTGCAGACTGTGCGTTGCGTCTTTCGCACACAAAGGCTCGCTATCGGTTCACATGAGGACTCACACGGGAGAAAAACCATATTTTTGCGAAGTGTGTTTTGCGTCTTTTGCAAATAAGTACCGCCTAGATACTCACATGATTACTCACACGGGAGAGAAACCATATTTGTGCCAAATGTGTTCTGCGTCTTTTACAGCAAAGAGTTCACTGAATAAACACGCGAGAACTCATACGGGAGAGAAACCATTTGCATGCAAAATGTGTGCTGCATCTTTCGCACGGAACTACACGCTAACGATTCACATAAGGACCCACACCGGAGAGAAACCATATTTATGCCAAGTGTGTTTTGCGTCTTTCGCACAGAAGTACCGCCTAGACACTCACATTAGGACTCACACGGGAGAGAAACCATATCTGTGCACAGTGTGTTCGGAGTCTTTTCCACTGAAGAGCACGCTAACGACTCACATGAGGACCCACACTGGAGAGAAGCCATTTGTGTGCGAAAGGTGTGCTTCATCTTACACAACGAAGGGCGCACTAACGATTCACCTAAGGGCCCACACGGGCGAGAAACCATATGTGTGTACAGTTTGTTCTATGTCCTTCTCAGACAAGAGTAGGCTAACAAAACACGCGACGATTCACACGGGAGAGAAACCATACTTGTGCAAAGTGTGTTTTGCGTCTTTTGCACGCAAGGACCAACTAAGGAATCACGTGACGACCCATTCCGGAGAGAAGCCTTATTTGTGCAAAGTGTGTTCTGCGACTTTTGCATTTTCAGGCAAGCTGACGATTCACATGAGGACCCATACCGGCGAGAAACCATTTGTGTGCACAGTGTGTGACGCATCTTTTGCGGTAAGGAGCACGCTAACAGGTCACATGAGAACCCATACCGGCGAGAAACCATTTGTGTGCAAGGTGTGTGATGCGTATTTCGCACGAAAGGGCGGGCTAACTGGACACGTGAGGACTCACACGGGAGAGAAACCATTTGTGTGCACAGGATGTGGAGCCTCTTTTGCACAGAAGCGCGACCTAAGGAATCACATGAGGATCCACACAGGAGAGAAACCATTTGTGTGCAAAATATGTGCTGCGTCTTTCGCACTAAGGAACACGCTAACCAATCACGTCAGGACTCACACGGGAGAGAAACCATTTGTGTGCACAGAATGTGGAGCCGCTTTTGCACAGAAGCGCGACCTAAGGAATCACATGAGGATCCACACAGGAGAGAAACCATTTGTGTGCAAAATATGTGCTGCGTCTTTCGCACTAAGGAACACGCTAACCAATCACGTCAGGACTCACACGGGAGAGAAACCATTTGTGTGCACAGAATGTGGAGCCGCTTTTGCACAGAAGCGCGACCTAAGGGATCACATGAGGATCCACACAGGAGAGAAACCATTTGTGTGCAAAATATGTGCTGCGTCTTTCGCACTAAGGAACACGCTAACCAATCACGTCAGGACTCACACGGGAGAGAAACCATTTGTGTGCACAGAATGTGGAGCCGCTTTTGCACAGAAGCGCGACCTAAGGAATCACATGAGGATCCACACGGGCGAGAAACCGTTTATGTGCAAAGTGTGTGCTGCGTCTTTCGCACAGAAAAGCGACCTAAAGGGTCATGTCAGGCGTCACACGGGAGAGAAACCATTTGTGTGCAAAATATGTGCTGCGTCTTTCGCACTAAAGAGCGGGCTAACTAGGCACGTCAGGATTCACACGGGAGAGAAACAATTTGTGTGCAAAGTGTGTGCTGCATCCTTTAGAAAAAAGTGCACCTTGACGCGTCACGCGAGGACCCACTTGTGAAAGTAACCATTTCTCTCCACAAAGCAAGCTACCGGCTAACGACCCCGTCGGTTGAGAACCCGTTTGTTTTTTAATTGGGTCTACAGCGCAAGGCAACGATTATCTGAGAACGCCCACGAAAAGAAAAGACCAAATGTCTACGTTACCTGTCATGAAGACAGCAAATTGTGTCTTGCGCCTTGAGCGCAAAACCCGTATAATCGATCACTCGAGGTTGCACATATGAGATCATCTCTTTGAGTTTAAAAATCTGTGTAAAGCGGATTGGTTGTGGTTATCTGCTGGAGATGATCCACCAGGTCATGTATGTTCAAAGTGCCCGTCCTGTCAAAGAATATTCGCAAGATGTGTTAGTTCTCGCACGATGTGTTAGTTCTATTCCGCGGTCTCAATGGTTCAGTGGAATTTGTGCTATGTGCTACGAAACAGTATTTCTTAGCCCCGCACTCTGTATGCAAATGTTTTAATATCAGTCTTTGGCTCACCTGGTTCTGTTCAAATGAAGGTGAAGTATTCTATCTAGTTGGTGTAGGCTCACCAAACATGAAATGAAATAACGTACTTTACTTGTTACATTAAGCAAATCACAAACTGCTTTTACATGATGTGGAATTTAGTTGCCTGATGTTATTTACGATTCTGGAAGCTTCAATATGTAAATAATCGCAACATATGTTACACTAAAACAATGTCCTCATTTAAAAGCTCATGATAGTAATATATCACTAAACCGTTGCAAGAAACCATTTTACATACGCGATAGAGAGTACTAGTAAGTGCAAATTGTTTCTTTCCGCATCATTATCTATGCCTCCTGGACAGTGGCTAAACGTCATGCTGCCCAGGCTGTGTGGACACGTGGTGCCCTGGAGTTCAATAATGTGTGCTGCAGTGCTCACGGCGCAATCAAGCAAATGCAACGAACACGAGTGTGGCAAATAGTATATTCAGTATTGTTCGTTATGCTTCAGCAAATAAGAGTTACATGCTTGTCAATAATAATGGCAAAACTGTTTTATGTGTACACAGTGGAGTCACACCTATCTAGAGGAGGGTTTGTTCACCTAGCCTAAGATATTCTTTGGTCGTGAATGGAAGAACAAAGAAAATGCCATTTGGCAGTGTATCCAAGGTCCATGCAGTCCCTTCGTGAATGCTTCATGGAGTTTAAATATCTTGCAAGCTGTTTATAAAAATATAGTATTTCTGTATAGAGACACGGTGTACATATTTCCCAAATACTTCATTGAACTATAAGAAAATAAATAGAAAAGCAGAAGATTTATTTTAAGGGATTTAACTTGTATATACACAAACGTTGTTGCCTTATCAAGTACCTCGACGGGAATAGTATATCTATCTAGACCAAACTCGTATAAAATAATTATCCAGTAATATATATATCATCATATAAGTCAAGTTTATGTGTATTCCGTGCATTGCAATTGATTCAATAACACTATCGCGTATACTATTCATGTATGTATCCAGCGTAGGTCCACGCGAATCGCAAATACTGTATGTATATAAATGCATTGGACGGTTTTCTAACCTTTGAAAATGATAAATTACTTAATTATTTGAGCAACCAAAATGCTGCATGACTGAATTATAACTATTTATAAGAAAGTAGAATATGCACGCTATGAAATGTATCTCCATCTGGTTTTGTTCAAGCTACGAAATAAATTCTCATCTGGTTTTGTTCAAGCTATGAAATGTATTCTCATCTGATTTTGTTCAAGCTATGAAATGTATCCCCATCTGGTTTTGTTGACGCTATGAAATGAATCTCCATCTGGTTTTGTTCACGATGTTCCCTCAAATTTCAAATCACAAAATACTTTTTGGGGAAATGTACTAAACACATGGTCTGATTTATTAATGTGTTAACTTTTAACGAAATGTTTTCTTCTATATACGTGTTTGTATTAAACATCTAGATGATGAATTTTGATGACAGACTAAACACCAACCCTTCGTATAAAAAAGTTGTCTTGTTTCTTGTTTTTTATATTAGAAACAGAAAAACATTATTCGCGTTGACTTCTCATCAAACAATATGGTGCATGAGCAAGAAAATGTAACGTGAAAGGGCCAAAGTAGCAGCCTTTAAACAGATTTTCCGTGTGAGAATACTTGATAACACCTGTAATTAAACAAAGAGCCTATTTATGCAAAATACAAAATGGATATAAATAGGACTGATAAGCCGCACCCTAAAGTTTTTGGGCGTACGAAAGATTGGTTGGTCAAGCAGAGAATACTCGACAATCGCACGATCTCACCCCGCACATTCTTGCAAGATAGACAAGAAAAGGCGCAAGGCGAGAAGACGAAACAGGCGAGAACGCTAGAATGCCAGATCACAAATTCAAGGCAATATCGTGAAGGCGACATTGATGGCGAAATTATTCCCGAGATATTGCGCTCGTGTGCGCGCCATTTCGCCTTCTCGCCCCATGAAACGCAAAAAAGCAAAAAAACATCTTGTAATCATTCGAATAAGTTAGAATTGTGACTAAACTTTTTCTTTTAATCATCTGATACCGTGTGTTATTAGGCTCATAAGCTGGGTCCCCGGCGCATTTTTCCTATCGAATTGCGCGGCGCCGCCATGGCGAGCTAGTGTGAAAATGCAGTGAGGCTGTAGGCGACAACAGAGATATAATGGAGCCCTAGCAGAGTGAGTCGAAAGCAGAGTGCTCCAGCTGATGTCACCAAATTCTTCCGCGCTAAATGTGATATAACGATACCTTTACGTGTCTAGTTCGCAGTGCCAATCATCCTGCGAGAGTAGAAGGTCATAACGCAACCGTTTTATTATCGCAGCAGGGCCATCGGAGAATGGTCGTGCGAAGGATCCGTTTTTGATCAGTTCACATGTGTCTATTTCCTTCGTACCTCACACCTGGATTAAAGCGCTCAGTTGCAATCTTTAAAATGGGGGGTTGCTTCAAATGGCATCAGTATAAAGGCCCATAACGTTAACATGTGATTAGGCTATAAATTGCCCGAAACAACGGTATTGTTGGTATTATTTCACATAGTGTAATACTATGACATGCATGGATACTTACTGACAGCGCGGGACGCACTCGGAATGACGTCACACATCACCAGTAACAATGTGAAAGTTGAAACGTAACGCGCCATTAAGAGGGTTCTTCCCTGACGGCAAAAATAGAAATTATATGTCAACAACTTAATGAAACAAGAAATCAGTGAGACACTCACAATGATGAAATATCAACTGTCAATATTAATAATGTGCATACTTACGGTTCATATAGCGTGTTATTCTCAACATTCAGATTCACACGCGGGGGTTGGTCGAAGGGCGGTTGAAATACGTGCAGCCGGGCGAGGTCATTTGACACGGCGTGTAACGATCTCCCGGCAGAGGGCATTACGCGAACGATATAGTCCGGCCCCACGTCAGATTTAACAGACAAATTAAAATTAATCTAATCTAAGATAAATTGGGAGTGTTGCATGAAAGACGCATCTGTTTAGCAATTATACTGTTCTGCTGGGAGCTTGAGGCTTTAATGACACCCCCTCGTTGTGAATCGCTAACTCAAAAAACTGACTAATATTTATATATTATTATATATATATATTGCCCTGAATGGTAACCACTTTGTTAACAGTTGCCTCTATCTTTACGCATCAGAGTCTGTTCTCCACCGATGAGTGCGACGCTCACTGTCGGCTAGGGTTCATCCACATCGAATTATGTTACGATCACGACGACATACATCCCCTGGACTGACGAGTGGACCAGGAACTTCGGATATAGGATAGCGCGGAAATAAGCGGAGGCATGCACGAGGCAATGTTGACCGTTGCTGGTTTGAGCCAACATAGCATGTAATTAACGCCTACATAAACGACCAGATCCGCAGGCTGAGGTCTGCGAGGGTGCGGGTGGCTCTACATGATTTTATCAGCCTTTCGGTAAGTACAGGATAAATATGTATCGGAACCTGGAAATATATCTAAATCCGCTATTGACGGGATGACGAGCTGATCTAACGGTTTATGTTTGAGGAAAGTTCTCTTGTACACGTGTAACGGTGCTGGATAAGATCATGTATCACGGTGCGCCTTACAGAAGTGTGACACCACTACTTTTACAAATTGGAGTTTATAAGTAACTTGCTGTAGACTTAAAGCTTCGTGGAAACCACCGCAGAGAATGGCCGAACCAATGATTTGAAGAAAGAGAGAAAAAATTACGGGAGGTTAATTTTTTTGGCGGGGTGGTGGTTATAAGAACCGGAAGGGGGGCAATGGTGGGGCAAGCCTCCCCACTCCCACCCCCAGCGCCCCCCCCCCCTCCCTTCGGCCGCACCGATGTCACTGCATGTTCCTTATTGAGAAGTAAAGTTACTTCTAGCAGAGATGAAAACCCCTAAATAACAATAGTATCTCACAGCCAGATGCAACCATTCGGGATCATTTCCACTGTATATAATTTTAATAACGACTGTTTCCACTTCACTAAATAACAGTAGATTTTGTAACCATGTTAATTGGTTCTTGGCGTCTGAGTCAGAATGACATTGTTTGTGCTAAAGTGCGTATTCAGCTATGTATTGTGTATAGCAGCTGTTTATGGATGTGTTCGCCTCATGGGTAACCGTTTGACACAAACCCGGAATGGACATTCAAATATATTTAAGCAGGCGTACACTAAGCCGACATCAAGCAAATAGTTGTACAAATATGACATTGTTATAACAACTGTCGCGATCGTACATCCCGACCTCTCTGACATGTGTTAAACACTTCCTGGTGCGAACAAAAACTTTGATAATCGCGCTCAGCAGCATTCGACACACGAGCCGCTGGTACTTATTACACACAGCCGTGTACGGGCTGGCAGCCGGCAGTGATAGTCACCCACATCAGTGAGAAGGACGTCAGCCGACAGTGAGCGTCACACTAATCAGTGTGGGGGACGTCAGCCGACAGGGAGCGTCACTTACATCAGTGTGGTGGACGTCAGCCGACAGTGAGCGTCACACTAATCAGTGTGGTGAACGTCAGCCGGCAGTGGGCGTTACACATCAGAGGATAACCGATCCCGAGGCAAACTTTTTAGCTAAGGTGAGCAAAGCATTTACCATTATCTGTCGTTTGAATTCATAGCGAAGAGTGCGGGTTTCGTTATATTATATGTTACCATTCCTCACACGGCCAGGACGCTTTTCCCCATTTTCTGCAATTAGCGAGATGGGCGTTGAGCCAATGAATGAAACAGCCTTGGTGTTCAGTTAAGGGGACTGGCCAGGATACTACTGGCCGCAGATGCCTTTGGCAGGGAGAGCAGGGTAAATACAATGTAAATAGTACTTAACAAGGCAGGACGCATTTCAATGAGGCGCCTCTTCACGCAACGCGCTCCGCCTTGTTGGAGTGGAATGGGTGTGTGGCTGGGGTGAGGGTGGAGATGGGGGTGACCCGCTGTGGTAGCGTAAAGGGAAGGGCGGGAATCTTGTCGGAGGGGAATGGGTGTGTGGCTGGGGTGGGTGTGGAGATGGGGGTGATCCACTGTGGTAGTGTAACAGGGCGGGCAGGGATCCTGTCGGAGTGGAATGGGTGTGTGGCTGGGGTGAAGGAGGGGGGAGGTGGGTGACCCACTGTGGTAGTGCAACTTTAATGGGCGCAGAACTTGTCGGATTCGAATGGGTGCATGGCTGGGGAGAGGGGGCGGATAGGGTGATCCACTGTGGTAGAGTAACGGGGCGGGCGGGGATCTTGTCAGAGTGGAATGGGTGTGTGGCTGGGGTGGGGTTGGAGATGTGGGTGATTCACTGTGGTAGTGCAACGGGGCAGCCGGGAATCTTGTCGGAGTGGAATGAGTTTGTGGCTTTGGTGGAAGCGGAGATTGGGGTGATCCACTTTGGTAGTGTAACGGGGCGGGCGGGGATCTTGTCGGATTGGAATGGGCGTGTGGCTAGGGGGAGAGGGGGGTGGGGGGCGGTAGATAGGGTTGCTCCACTCTGGTAGTGTAACGGGGCGGACGGGGATCTTGTCGGATTTTAATGGGTGTGTGGCTGGGGTGGGGGTGGAGATGCTGGTGATCCACTGTGGTAGTGTAACGGAGCAGGCGGGCATCTTGTCGGTGGAGAACGAGTATATGGTTAGGGTGGGGCTGGAGATGGGGGTGATCCACTGTGGTAGTGTAACGGGGTGGCCGGGGATCTTGTCGGATTTGAATGGGTGTGTGGCTGGGGTGGAGTGGAGATAGGGTTGATCCACTGTGGTAGTGTAACGGGGCGGGCGGGGATCATGACGGAGTGGAGTGGCTGTGTGACTGGGCTAGAGGTGGAGATGGGGTGATCCGCTGTGGTAGTGTAACGGGGCGGGTGGGGATCATGTCGGAGTGGAATGGGTGTGTGGCTGGGGTGGAGTGGAGATGGGGTTGATCCGCGGTGGTATTGTGTAACGGGGCGGGCGGGAATCATGCATAGCAATGGGAATGTTTCATGCCATCGGTGTCACGCCGCTCTCACTCCACCCACACCCACTGCCATTAACAGTTCATTGCGACCTTGGGGTGATCTGCTTCATTTGCCCAATTGTACTGCATATTTTACATATCCTTTATATTTTTGCCATCAGGGAAGAATAATTACTCTTGAGATGGACCATCACGCTGCGAGGTTCCTGGTATTTCTGGTGATGTATGACGTCATTCCCAGTGCATCCTCCACTTTCAGTGCGTATTACGACTTCTTGCTAGTCATGCAATATGGTGAATACATGTACTACCAACAATGCTTTGTGTAATTTACTACTGTCGTTAGCTTGTCTGAATAATCGAAAGATAATCGCCGGCTCGAGCGTATCACCTTTTGTTGTAATATTAAAATTGTACCGCTCGCTATGTGTACATATGAAATGTTGTCTTTCCTCGACATCCGTAGTTGTGGTTGTCGCCGCCACTCGCCTTCAATAAGCGTCAAGTTTGATAATTCGCCACGAAAATTGATAACGATAATAAAAATATATAGTGCAGCGTATTGCCTTTCTACAGCCTTTGTGAGTGAACCGTCCCTGACTAGACGTTACGTGGGGGATGATGCCACCATGGAGTGGACGCTGAGTAGTGACCGGGGCGATTTCTTTGATAGCTCTTTCTTCAATGAAAATGACGTTCGTATTTTCCGCCACACACAACAACGCGTGGGACAGACAACCAGTGTAGCCTACGTGGGTCGCATGTGGTTCTACAGCACGTCACCACGCGGCGTCGGCTTCACACTGACTCACGTTACGCTGAGGGACGCCGGACAGTATAGATGTCGCTACCACGCTTTCCCCGACCGGATTGACTCATCACCATCTGTGTTATTCATATTCGGTAAGTACGCCTAATTAATTAGGTTTAAATGACAGATAGGCCGTATATGTCACTGACCGAGTATTGCATCTGTTTCGACCGTGTCATTCATATATTAGATAATTACTCACGTGTGGGTAATTGTTAGCAAAGACACATGCTTAATGTTTCGTAGAAGCATACTTGTAATGTAACTGTTGCATAATTGTAATTGTAATACATGTCCATTTTTCAAACTGTTTAGTATGGAATGTTGATTTTTGTCGACATTTCGTGTCCTTTTTTTGTAGAATGCCACTATATGTGTCGATATCGCCTTTTCAAAAGCTCAGTGACGGAATTTGGGGGTCAATGTCGAATGTTGATTTACGAAATATGCCTGCGTCGCCTGTCGCCATTTACCTCGTCCCGACCCCACAGGACATGTCCCGTGTCACATCGTGTCGCTTATCGCTGGCACGCGCGCAATGTATTTATGATCTTTACGCCTTGGATCTCTTCGCAATATGCTGTCACTTTACATTACATTGTGGCACGCATATCTTTGCCACATGCAACCATTTTACACTACATTGTGTCTCGCGTCTCTTCGCAATATAGTGACACTCCCCATCACTAATTTGTTGGGGGGTGGGGGGAAGGAGTATTTCCGTTTCTCGGGAATGGGATTTTTATTTCCCCGTGAACTGGGAATGAGGCAAATAATTCTTCGTGAAATGGGAATGAGGTATTAACCGACCGTCGTCGACAATTTTTGTCAATCCTGAATTGGGAATTTTAATATTGGATTGCCGTGCATCGGACAATCGTCAGTTTAGTATCACGTATCCGACTTTGCTTTGTATGCGGGGTGTACTCCTTTCAATCCATCGTGTCCTGGGAATACAGAAATTAATTCTTCGTGATCTGGGAACACGACTTTCCCTTGGGTTTGGGTATCCACTCGATTCTATATTGATAAGTGCATGGACATCATGAGATGGTTAATTTTAAGTTTTATTTTATGTTTCAATAGTTATGTATGCTTCATACTGTGTATATTACATAAATATAGGTAAATACACTTTGACACCATAAAGCTTACATATATTTAGCATTGCGTGTTTTGAGGCTAACGTTTTGAGTTCAAAACACATGCAAATAAGTAGTCATAGTTATCGTATTAAGATTGTAATAGAACGAATATTTACTTTTAGTTTTTGTTCTCCCAGTGGTCTTTAGTGATCATATTATTGCACCACAGAGTAGTCATAGTTATCGTATTAAGATTGTAATAGAACGAATATTTACTTTTAGTTTTTGTTCTCCCAGTGGTCTTTAGTGATCATATTATTGCACCACAGATGAGCCGTCTACTCCGGTGATATCGCTCAGACAATACGGACAGATCAGTGATCCTTTCACGGGTGACTTAAAGGAGGGTGACGGTGTGAGTCTGCTGTGTGCGGCCAGCTCCACGTCTCTCCCCGCGGCCGACAGACCCGCCATGACGTACACGTGGACCAGGAACGGTCAGCCCATCGACAGAGACAACCCTCCAGACAGACACTCAGTGTTTCCCTCCACAGGACGTCGTCTAGACATCAGTCCGGCCAGCCGCGATGACGTCACATACGGCTGTACGGCACAGGAGGAGGGATCTACGCTAAACTCACAGGCAACACGGAACCTGAACGTCCTATGTAAGTGGGATCCTACTCATACCAGAAATAACGTGGCGATAACAATAAATAACTTTTTCAGTCGTTGTATCTCTTTCTACCTGTGAATTAATCATGTTTCTCCGCACAACTGCCAACACGATGACTATTCGTATTAGTTTATTTAGTTCAAGGTTACACAATTAAGGGATTTTCGCTTCTGTTCCTTTCCTGTTCCGACTTCCGTATTCCGCATTATACGATGCCGCCCTCTACTGGCTGAACCTGCCAACGTCACCCATGTTGAAGGCATATTGTTCTTGTTACGCATGGGTGATTCTTTCGCAAGATAGCGCCACTGTTTCATGTTTTATTTCTACGGCATTCGGCACCGAATTGAAAGTTATGATCATATCATTGACTGCTATTGACACAATATACTTTATTTTATTTTTTACTTTAATTTATTATTATTATTTTGTATTATTGATCTGTGGTTCGAGCCTTGCTGTGGCCATGTCTCTGGTCGCAGGATAGAGACCACATTGTCTTATTCGCAAAGAGTAGGAAGTTGCCCTGGGTATATTGGTCCGCTCTTCCCTTTCTTCTCCCATTGACGCCATATGAGCATAATTGGTTAAAGCGTCCTGAATATACAACCAACGACCAACCATATACACGAAAACGGCTTTCCAACGCTTCATATATTCTTTACACACTATGGTAGAGAGTTATAAGCGACTATTTTCTTCACACTATTCCATTGGGGGATATTACTATATGCAGTATGCAGTCTCGCATTCCACCACTGCTAGACGTACACCGGTAGTCCTAGGCTGTAGTACTAACTCAAAATTCACAAGTTACTACCGCTACTTTACGCAGTACACTTGGCACCTAAATTACGACGTGCAATAGATATTTTCATTTTCAATGAATCACATACAGTGTTAAGATAATATCTAGATCCCTATCCTTTTCCCATATTGAGCGCGGTCACCCTGTGGTACAGTTGGTAGGACCTTCGGCTATTGTCGCGTGTGCTGCACTGAGCCAGCCCAAGCGGCCGGTGCGTAGTTCGAATCCCACCTGTGTATATGTCTATGTGAAAATCTATATATGTGTGCAGGGTAACGATTAGATGTCTTTCTTTGCATTGAGTAAGGGTTACTCGTGGGTACATGGCTCCTTCTTACCTTCACCCTTCCTAGCGTAGGGATATGACCGACAGGTTAAGGTTAAGTGTCCTAATTACACCTACCCACCAAACCTTACCGGGTTGTCGGAACACTCCACGAGGCAGCACGAGGCAGTTACGTATGCCGTAATTACTCCGATTGACGACGTCGAATTTAAGGAGGGTTGTTTTCAGGGGCCGTATTCATAAACCACACGTAGCTTACTTAAACAGGGTCTCAAGTAGTGCCCCCCCCCCTTTCTCCCCACCCCCCCCACCGAACCCAGAAATTGAGACTCACTCCGTCCAGTCAGAGCCAATAATGCAACCTAGAACAATTCACACAAAGAAGGCCACGTATATAGATACATTAGGCGCCCCTCCCCACCCACCTCCCGCTCTTCTTTCTAACTCGTACCCATGTTGTAGCCGAATGTGACACCGATAGAGGTGTCTGCAACAAGATTTATTGTATTATATGAGAAAATATATGGGAATTTGTAATGTAATATTTACTATTCACAATTATCTATAGTATTCCATCATATATAATGATTACTTTATCAGACGCAGGATCACGCTCACATGATTTCTTCTGGTGTAGATCTATCAATTGAATTCAATTCAAGTGAAACAAAAATCATCGCATAATCGTTATGGAACATGTATGGGACAACATAAATGGAGTTATATTGCACTTATATGTGTGTAAATGTAGGAATCTTGCGATAGACAAATAAAAGATTTACACATAGCCCATTTCTAGAGATATATGAAACAGAGGAGGACCTCTAATAACCTAATCATTTTTTTAAATATAACAATTAACTAAATGACATTCCAGTAAATACCTCTTTGACTAAGAAGTTTTTGATATATTTTGAAAATCCATCCAGTACATGTGTCTCAATCTTATTCAATATAATATCTGGCATTTGGTTTATACATCTAGCAACGCGATATCTCAAACATTGTTCGGCAAACTTATGCTTCACACGTGTAACTAACAGATCATCCTTGTGTCTTGTGTTGTAATTATGCAGATCCGACAATTTAGAGATAGACAAATCAGTTAAAAAATAATCTGGCCGATCACCGTGGAGATACTTGAAATAGAATTTTAGTTGGTGGTAAATCATTATGTCAGGCAACTTCAACACACTAAATTGTTTAAATAATGGTTCCGAATGAGAAAGGTAAGAGCTCTTGGCTATGATACGAGTCGCCTTTTTTTGCAATAGCCTTATGCGATCAGCTTGGTAACCCCATGCTAGAACATTATAATGTAAATGGGGTAGGATTAAAGAGTTTTTTATAAGTTTCAGAACATGGGATGGTACGGTATGTTTTAACTTGCACATGACTCCAATAACCTTAGATATTTTAGAAGATATCTTATTAATGTGACCGTTCCAGTTAAGATCCTTCTGAACTGTCAGTCCCAAAAAGTCAAACTCATCTACGCACTCGAAAGGTATATGTTATTTATAGACAAGTGCGGAATTCTAACAACTTTGCGCGGCATACAAAATATCATAAATTTGGTTTTTGAAACGTTAAGTGATAACCCGTTTGCACACAGCCAACCGTATATCTTAGAGAGTTCATTATTTAACACATCATCAACAAGCATATTATCAGACGATGACGCAGTCAACGTGCTACACAGAGTTGTATCGTCAGTATATACAATAGCTCCAAACAGTTGACTAGCGTGTGACATGTCGTTCACATATATAATAAATAGCAAGGGACCCAGAATAGAATCTTGAGGTATCCCTCGAGATATTTACGTTACCGTTGATTTAACATCTCCCAAGTGTACATACTGATGATGATTTGTTAGATAACACTTTAGCAAAGAAATAGCTGGTTCAGATATGCTATAGTGTTTTAGTTTATGGATAAGAATATGATGATTTAAAGTGTCAAACGCCTTCGATAAATCCAGATATATACTGAGAGGAACCTCGCCCCCATCCAGTTTTTGCAAAGTTCGATCAACTAATTCAAGCGCGGCAAGCTGAGTGGAATGTTTCTGAAACCATATTGACCATTGTAAAAGGGTTTTTCTTTCTGAAAATAGTCATAGATTTGATCATAAATAATTTTTTCAAATGCATTTGAAAATGCAGGAATAACTGACATAGGTCTATAATTGTCGATATTGGAAGCATCTCCTTTCTTAAAAACAGGAGTTATCTTTGCAAGCTTCAATTCGTCGGGGAATATTCCAGTAGATAGCGATTGATTAATGATTGAGGCTAATGACTCACTTAGATTAAATTTTAGTACCTTAAGTAGTTTCACAGATAGCCCATCGTCCCCAGTACTTAGTTTAGGTTTGAGACCGTCGATGATTTTTTTCTACTGTAGTTTTAGTTATAAGCTTAAAGTTTATTTTGGAATTAACCGGTGATCCGAGGTATTGAGAAAAAGAGGGATGGTCTTCAGTTTGAAGTCCATCACAGGCTGTCGAACCAATAGAAGAGAAGAATGCATTAAAAGTATTTGTTACGACTACTTTGTCACTAATAAGTTCTCCATTTATGCTAAATTCCTCTGGCAATGATTTATTATTCGCCCTATTGTTATTCAGGACTGTGTTAATCGCTTGCCACGTTATTTTTATACCCCCCTTAAACTTATCGAAGTAATTATAATAGTCGTCTTTTTTTGCAGTACGGATACATTGTTTTAAAATATTATGTTATGTTTTAAAATTTATGTTCAACGTATCATATTGTGAACTGGTAGGCGGAGTCATCTTAAGTTTCTTATACAATCGATCCTTAAATGCAATAGATTTGATAATACCTTTCGAAATCCAGTTTGACTTTTTATGCTTTCTTTTATTAAACTTTATCCGACAAAAACGTTTTTGGGGATTTTACTAGGATATCCTGTAAGATATCATAGTTTGGGGTAGGATCAGTTCCCAATTCATGGTTTAGTCTACTAAACACATCTAAACCTACCACGATCAGGAAACAATTTAATTGCAGCAAGACTATTATTTCTAATTATGACATATGCGGGTGATTTTCTCGTTGCCTTCTGTTGTATGTCTAGGCTGAGAAAATAAGGGAAATGGTCTGATATTGATTTCACCAAAATACCAGAAACAGCTGATTGCATGGCAGGGAAGATTCGTACAAGATAATTATCTATAAGGGTTCCTTTATACTTTGAAATTCTTGTTGGAAATGTAATCTTTGGAAAGAACCCAAGGGATGTGATACTGTCCAAATAATTAGTAAATGCAGCTTTTTCATGGATTTGAAGGAAGTCAATATTGAATCTCCAGTTACTAATAATTCACCGCTCTTTCTCTCAAAGAGAGATAGCATTTCAGAAAATTCATCAGTAAATGTCGAGTAATTCTCGTTTACGTTGCATGGCGGCCTATATATATTTCCCAGTATAATAGTTCTATCAGTTCCCATTACCTTTATAAATTGACCTTCCCAAATTTTAGAGTCAATAGGAATATCTAAAACCGAGAAGCTTAGCGTATCTTTTAAATGTATCATTAGCTCACCATGCTCACTGCAAGTTTACCTTTGGATATAAGCGTATATCCACCAATATGTAATAGGGATGTATCTGACATGTCGCTTAACCATGACTCTTGTATACATAAAGCGGAAAAGTTAATACTTTTCTTACATAACATATCAATCATTATTTGAAGTACGTCGATCTTAGCATTGATGCTGGCCACATTCATAATAAGGATGGAAAAATCGCCGGTCCTGTTTTGCAGAACAGGATCCAGTTGATCTAACTCATAATAAGGAGAATGCTGAACATATTGGATATATATATATACATCTCGGATATTACCATTAACAGGGTTTAAAAGTTCGACCAATGAGTTCTTTTTTGCTCCTCCTAACTGTTCATTTACGTTCACAGGCATTAAATAAAAGCAAAAACAATACTTGCATTGCCCCAGTAAGACCAACGCGAAAGTTATGCGATGAAGTGAAAATATAATAACACAAAAGTAAAGAAACAATAACAAATTCATGAGTGGATGACTTAGTGTGACTAGATTGATTCAAACAGAGCACAGTAAGCCCAACAGAAATTAAAGCCAACATTTGCATAGTCAGTGAGACAACTAGTAACTGTGTCGTGTAGCAGCGTGGTATCATTATCATGATGTACATTGCAAAACTAACAATAACATATTCACAAGTATTGCCAACATGGCAATGTCCAATGAAAAAAAAATATGTCCAACCCATTGAACGAGAGTGGCATCGAAAAACACAATTGACATTGAAATACATCCCTCTCATTGGGTCGCGGCATTGAAAAGAGCTGAGCTACCTAACTACGCCCAAACACTCAGTGTGGTGCTAACAAATTAAACGTAGCCTGAAATACACGTCGATTAGCGGAGGCCGGCCGATAAAATTTACAAACGGAATTGGTGAAATTGGTTTTTTCCCCCCTGTATAGGGCGAGTCATTAGTCATACGATGCATCATAGATTGCTCGCGCGGAACATTCGCTGGTAGCTTATACGCTACGGTACTTATCTTCAAATGGATAATAATTGCATATGTATAATAAAAAAGAAGGAACAAATGTTCATTATTCATCAATCATTTTTGGCTTCACCTACCAATTATGTACGTTCCAAGGTACGGACTGGATCCAGCGAAACAGGGGCGTGGGGTACAGTTTATGAGGCATTTGTTTGCTTGTATTGACAAAGCGCCGAGTCCACTGCAGCTTCCATGAGTTTAAATCTGTCGCCCCTTGCCGACCTGTCAGTGAAGCGCCTGGGGATGATGATGGCCGCGTTGTCAATGCCGTGACGCCGTACGATGTACCTGATGTGTCGTCCCGACCCGTGGTCGCCGTCGTCCAGCCACCCCTCCTCCTTGGTAGGGAGGCGGTAGGCCACGACATTGTGCATCGCCCCCAAATTAATAATAATAAATCATATTCTTTTTGTTACATTTGATATTAAAGACATTACGTATCGCCGTTGACTTGTTTCACGATGTGTCTGTGTTTGTCAACCAGACCCTCCCGGTGCCGCCACGGCCCCCGACCCGCCGCCATCGCCAGTGGTTCAGGGTGCCTTCCTGATAATCACGTGTTTCCTGTCTGACCCGGGTAATCCACCGGCCCGTGTGGTGTACAGGTCTCCGAAAGGACAATTCCCAACGACAACTAGCAACACACTGGTCATCCGTGCCGTCACACTGGATCGTGACGACGGCACGTGGGATTGCTATGGTATCAACACGGCGGGTACAGCGCGTCAGGCGACATTCGACATCAATGTGCACGGTGAGCACAACTAGCCCAATTTTAAGACATTGGTTGTAAATGATCAATATGTATCGCTTATGATATTTGGGATATTATTTCTACTGTTTGTGATAACGATAACTTTATATACATGCGCCTGGTATATTCCGAGACAATCAATCAATACACATAGTAGGTCCACTGACAGTCAATCAGTACACATGGTATGACCCCTGAAAGTTAATCAGTGCAGATGTTATGGTAAGGTTGGTTGGTTATTCAGGACGCTATAACCACTTTTGGTCATATCGCGTCAATGGGCGAAGGAAGGCAGAGTGGAGCTCTGTCCTCGGGGGTAACCCCCTTTAATCTTTGCGAAAAAGTCGTGGGATCTTTATCCTACTATCACACAGACATGGCCACAGCCGTTAGTCTTCCGGGCGACCAGAACACTCAATGCGATCGCTCTAGCCCACTGAGCTATCGCACCGGCCCCATTATGGTAAGGAGAATAGTCATGTTTCGTTTCTCTGTCGATTGTTTTCGGCTATTGTGGAGTGCGTTATGCCTGGCCAATCCAAGCGACTGGTACCCGGTTCCAATCTCGCAGAGTAACTTTCTATTTTGTACTATTTTATGTATGATTTGTTTGCCTAATAATACAAAGCTACTAACAATAATCAACAAGCAAAACTACGTGACAAACCATAACATATGGTAATTATATATGGAGGCCATATATATATGAGCTTACTCTAGTGGTCGCCATTGTCGCTGAACAATTTGTTCACACAAATTAGTTTACGTTGTATTTTCTACCCCGTAATAATACATGCTGGGATTGCTCATACCATTTATATGCGATGCCTATTGTTGTGCAGGACAACAAACTAAATATGAATTTCTTCCACAATGTAAGTGGTCACTCCCGGAGCCATGGCTCTTTTCCATCGCCCTTCCCAGGGTCGCGATATCACCTACAGAAAGCGGCCTGCTTATATCAATAACAGCTGTTCTCTGTAGTAATCATCTCTTCCTGCATTCCATTCAGTACCAACCAGAGTTGTCCAAGACCTTCCTGCCACAAAGACCATGGCTATCACAGAGGAGCTGTCGGTATCGTGCTGCTTTGAGGGCCGTCCACAGCCAGCTATACAGTTGACGTATGGAGGGTCCGCAGTGTTACCTGTCGCCGTGGAGACGGTCTCCGGGGAGGCCACGGGGAACAAACTGATGACGTCATCGTCCTGGCTGCGGTGGAAGACGTCATCTACGGACTCACAGCGCCGTCTGGCGGGCGGCGTGTACCGGTGTAACGCGACCAACACGGCCGGCACTGTGACATCACAAGAGATGACGCTGGATGCGCAATGTAAGTATATGTTCTGTATTCGTTATGCTGATAAGCTCTTTGTGTGTTCGGTGCGGACCTCCTCGGAAGAAGCCTCTCCTATGGGGTATGACGTCTGCGCACAGCTCCCATCTGCCATCGTAGCTCCGTTGGTAGCGATTTGACCTCTAGATACGGGTGGGGTTCGATTCTCCCACATGCTCGGCGCCTGATTCGTGTTGCATTTCCTCCATGTCACGGTTTATTTAGTCCACGAGTGCACACAGGTGGCCTAAATCACCACCCCTATCGCCTGTACCAATGTTCACGCCCTTCCAGGTTTGTTAAAACCTTTTCAATGTACCACTATTTGCATGTATTATTATGTTCTCATATGACTCGTCCGTTTCGAGTAAACTGACCCTTATACATAAATAAATATAATAATGACCTCCGGACCATTCTTTTACTTCTTTTAATTTTCATTTCACTCAAAATGCTCGTTCATTAATTTTGTATGAGCAAAAACATGTCTCTGAAAAGCACCTTACAGCACAGTACCTGATTGGAACGGAGAAAAAACTGTTGCATTTTCATTGGACCATGATATAAGTCGCCATCAACCTTATAAACGAACTCCTTATTGATATAAATAAAAATAATGAAGTTAAAGTAGGATGTCTCAACTTCGTCCTTGTTGTGTTTGATCACATGAAACGTTTTTTACGCGTCGGTAGTCCATTATATTCTAACCGTTCTCTCTCTCCTCCATCTTGTGGTCTCCAGACGCCCCGTACGATGTGTTGGTGACCCCCAGCTCCTCGGTGACGACTGTGGAGGGCGAGCCTCTCGTGCTGGAGGGACGCGCCGACTGTAACCCTCCCTGTCAGTACAGCTGGACGCTGAACGGCGACTCGCTGATACAGGACACGTCGGGACGTCTCCAGATTGACCGAATCAGTCGCGACCAGCACGGGACGTATTCAGTACGTTACTACAACGACTTGGGGTCATTGACCGAGAACGTGGTGGTCTCCGTCAACTGTGAGTACTAACAGCGCTCCATACGGAACGGAACCAAATGTTGTAGTAAAGATTAAGCGCGAGTCACACGTGAGTAACGCTGCACCAATGCCGCTCGCTAACATGGTATGACGGCCCATGGAGATGCATCAATGGGATATAATACGGAGTGATATGTATGACCAATGATGTTTGAGCATTACCAAGTGGGCATTTGTGATATATGTAGTGGGTGTGAGGGTCGGTCTGGCCTCAGGCGGTGCTCAGTTACTAGTCAGATATAACACATTAGTATATATATGCATACACCCATTGTTTCCTGTATGACTCACATCTGACTCACGCATACCATTAACTACAATAATCTATTTCTCGTGTTATAGCACCGTTAGTCGACCTGAAATCGTTTATCGAAAGACATGTCAAAGGCCAGACGTGAGTAATGCCTGAGCTACACTAGATACATGTTTGGCTCTGACGTAGAAGGACGACTGTGATCTGACGACCAACGAGCGTGGAGATGATGGGTCGGTCTTTGTTATATGTCTATTGTATGGTTTAATGGCTTTGTGACGACATCGCAAGCTTGAATCAGGTGCGCAATTGTTTTCAGATCATCCCACTGTCAGCATGACGATCGACCCTGAGGACGGATCACGAGGTGACCGAGTGAAGATCCTGTGTGAGGTCGACAGCAGGCCGCACTCCCAAGTCACGTGGGCAAACGTGACCAACTCCGGTAGTCCACAAGGGACACTTAGCGATAGAGAGCAACAGCACCATCTCACCCTAGACCCTGTCGATTGTCTTGACTCTGGCACCATCAGGTGCACGGCAGACAACGGCGTCACGCCGACGGCCAGCACACAGAGGGACCTCAACGTCTTCTGTGAGTTGCATTTTTGCGTGGGCTCACGCCGTGGCCTAGTGGGTAGCGCGTTCGGCTACAGTCGAGAGTACTCGCCTGGGTCAGTACAAGCTGGTGCGTGGTTCTAACACACCATGTGCAAATGTCTGTGTACTCTGCTAGGCTAGCGTCTATATTTGTGCGGCATCAAGATACCATGTGTAGGGGTCTCGGTTACACTCGGAGACCTGACTGCTCTCTACACCTCGACCCTTCCCAGGGGATATCTCAAGGTAATGCACTGTTGGGGAGGTGCCACTAGAAAGGGTGCTTTTCTCGTGCATTTTGCTAGGCCAATGGGTCATAAATGAAGCGCTGTTGGTGCCTGCATGGGTCTATGTTTGGAGGCAGTTGGTCCGACAATGTTTCCGCTCAATTTTCAAGCTGGCGAGGGGCCAGTTCTAAGGATTTTCGCCACGGTGGATTTTCCCAAAGTCTTGCAACTTTCCCAGTTGGGTTACACAGCTTTTGGTACATGGATAGGTCAGATTTTCTGGCTCCCAGCGGCGCCTCCTTGTACATTTAGGTATCTGGCTACCCCCGGAGACCCTTCTCGTTGTCGCCAAATGACGTACATTGGTTAAAACATCCTGCTCAACCCGACTTTCGCATTTGTACAACAAGTAATTGAAGTGGTTAAAAGTAGTGTGCTGTTTTTTTTATTGTCCTGCCGCATGTTACCTTATCAATTGATCCAATTTGTATGGTGTTACTATGTCCTTCCGACCATGAAAGTCGCAGGTGAAACGTTTGTGATAATATGTTATGTCAGGGAAGGATTATAGATCGGGGTTATGACTCATAGCATGTGGTATGATGCCTTCGCGATAGCTAAAGGCAACAATTATACACATACTCACAAATATGTGATATTACACAAATATAAATAATACAGAATGGACGCACTTTGAACACAACTAGTTTGAGCTGTATTGTTTGTTTCAAGTTGGCATCCATTCATTCATCAGTCATTGGCCCCAGAGGTTCATTGGCCAAGTTTAGCCCCTGTGGGCACAAAAGCGGCCTAAAGCATCATTTTATCAAATGTTATTGCTCATTATAATATTTGTTTGCCCTCGTTTGTTTAACCCAGGTCCCCCGCGGTTGGATCCCACTGAACCACCAACCTACAGACAGAACGTTCGTCTTGGGGAAAATGTTACCTTCCTGGTGTATGTGATAGCGAATCCCGCCCCGGTGAGCTGGACCTACACGCTGACAACAAAAGACGGTTCTACCCATGATAACAATGTCAATGGTGTCACGCTGAGCCCCAGCGGTAACTATGGGACCTTGACGATTGCAAGCGTGCAGCCCCACCACTATGGATACTATGACGTCACTGTGACTAATGCCAAGGTTCAACAGCTGGTCATTCAACTGCGACTGGAAAAGACAGGTAAGTCTAACCTAACAAAGCAGCCTCCAGATATGTCGTATGAATTGTGTCAAGCCCGTTTACTACCGTTTGAGACTCAGTATGGTAGCTAGAAAAGTGGATCAAGTATGGGTTGTTTGATACTCTTTATGATTATTTTAGCTATATGAGCAAATTCAATATGTGTTGAATTTATATTAAAATATCAATGACGAAATAACAATGTTCAACTTCTGGTTGTAACTTCATTTTCATGATCAATTACGCGCATGTTTTTATCTGCAACTAATATTAAATTACAATCAGGGGACAACGCTGCGACAATCGCAGCCGTGACAGCGACTGTCATCGTCGTCATCATCGTCATCGTTGTCGTCATCGTCGTCATCGTGCTTCGGCGGAAACGTCGCGTCAGCAAGAGAGGTGAGCGACGTAACCAACGCGACGCTTACAATGAGGGCCGACTTTACTTCCTAACTCTGCTTAGCAACACCACTGTGATCTAACACTGGATTTGTCTGGCTCTGTAAATGGCACCCTGTGTTGTTACGGTAGATTCTTTACCAGCCCAAAGATACGAGCATCTTCGGCAAAATAATGCAGATCAGCTGAACAACAGTGTAAACACTGTAAGATGTTATATCGGGGCTTGAGTGAGCGTCTGTCTAGTCGTATTTATGTACTGGACTGACATGCACGATGTTCATGCTTCAGATGCGACGCCTTTGTATGAAAACACCGCCTGTCCGAAAGACAGATCTGCGACGGTGAGTTTCAATGGAAATTAACTCTTAACCAGAACCATTTTTCTGTAATTTCCGTAACATGTTCTTGCGCCCAGAATTACCCAAATCGATAAGGTACTAACCTAACACGATGTGCGTGGTTCCAAAGAAACCTCATGTACTGTGTTACTTGTTTATTGTAATCAATTATATTGTTCTGGTGATATGGTATACTATTCAAGGATGCAGTCCAACTCAAGTCGACAGAGACAGGAGCAGCCACGGAGTTTGAAGAAAACCAAGTTGAAATCCAAAATCTGCTGAGTGACGGGACTGGGTTCCAAGTGTATTCGGCTCAGGTCCAGATCGGCCTTTCTCTACATGCAGCGATCATCAAAAGAGTCAAAGGCGGGTAGAAATACAACACGATCCCCATGTGATGTACCTCATGATGATGTAAAGTATTATATCAAGGGCATATCTATTTACACATAAATGTGCAACTATTGTGAGCTTGACTTTTGAGGGAATTAGCTTCATTGCGTACCCCAGAGTTGATTATTACCTGTGCATCACGGAAGAGACTGTCGCCCGGGTCATCAGCTTATCGCTTGTCACTAGTTACATTGGAGTTAAATAGATGTGTGTAGGCGATCGTCAAGCATCTTTGATCGCTGTATACACCTTTTTCTACCAGATGCTGTGTCCCATGAGGTGTACAGTCGGTACCTGGCCTATCAGATGTCAGTGATGCTGAATCTGAAGCACGTGAATATCGTCAAACTGCTTGGATTCCAGAGAGGTGCGACAGAAAACATTACTGATCTATTTGTCATCAGTGTTAAACATTATGATTCGTCTAACATTCGGAACTAACAGGCATTTGCTGTTCATTAATATTTTGCTCGTAAAAGCATTATGATCGGATCATATATTAATAGGATTGGAGTTGTGTATAGAGGGTAGGTGGATGCAAAACAAGATGTAGTATTTTTGTTGTGTTTTTTGTTGTTAATGCGTGCGGTCGTCATGATGTTGCGCTGATATCATAATCCTTAATCTACTATCGAAGAAAATTAAAATCCGACGTTACATACGGAACGATTTGTATCATGGACCATATGTATCTCTCTTCCGAAGGACCCCCTCCCCCCTCTCTCCCCCCTCTCTCTGCGCAACCACAAGCACAACACTATCTCCTACCGGTCCAGCATAAGATATATTGCTTACGATGCCACTTACGACCATATTCCCTGCACCATGCGACCGTAGGTTCAGATGGAGAGTACGAGAACGCGTCCAGCATGTCGTTCACCAGTCTGGTGTTAGCACCCGCCACACAGGGAGATCTTCACACCTTCCTGACGGGACACGGAGCAGGCTTCTACCAGAAAACTGCTACCATGGAAATCATGATGGGCATGGCGCTCGGGGTCGCGACTGGAGCGCTCGCGCTGTCTAAAGTCAAGGTTTGACATAACACGTATTCATATAATAAGTAAGTCCATTGTCCCACGTTAACCGTAATTTCCAAATATTCTGGGAGTTATTTGCGCCATATGCACAGATGGTAATGTTGTTGAATAAGACTGAATAATAATAACGTTATTAAATATGATAACCACGAGAAACGGAGCCGTGTAAGATATTAGGGCGCTGGATTACAGCTTGTCTGTATGTTTGTCTGATAGTGTCCTATTAGTGGACCAACTTATTACTAACGTATGATATCCTTGTGGTCTTTTTTTCTCCTTAGCCCGCCGTATTGCACCACTATATTTGCGCCAAGCACGTGTTAGTGGACGACAGAGGAGTGTGCAAGCTGACGGGGTTCTCCTCGGCGGAGGCCGTCAGGGCCAGAGAGGCCTGGGAGGTGATACACAAGGTAAGCTGACTGGTTCTCCACGGCGGAGGCTGTCAGGGCCAGGGACGCATAGAGGGCGATACACAAGGCAAGCGGACGAGGTTCTCCACGGCGGAGGCCGTCCAGGCCAAGGAGGAGTGGGAGGCGATACACAAGGTAAGCTGGTGCGGTTCTCCACGGCGGAGGCTGTCAGGGCCAGTGAGGAGTTGGAGGCGTACACAAGGTAAGCTGACGGCGTTCTCCACGGCGGAGGCTGTCGGGGCTAGGGAGTCCTCGGGGGCGATACACAAGGTAATCTGACAGAGTTACCCACGAAGGATACCGTCGGGGCCAAGGAGGCCTGGGAGGCGATGCGCACGGTAAGCCGACGGGGTTATCCAAACGGTATTTCGTCAGGGTCAGAGAATAGTGGGAGGCGATACACAAGGTGAGATATATAGACAGTCAGGGCCATAGGTATGTGTGACTATATATGTATGTACGACCGCTATTGGTTTCAGTGGGAGCGTCCCATCCGATGGATGTCAGCTGAAACTCTGGATCATCTGGAACACACGACCAAATCCGACGTCTGGAGCTCCGCCATCTTCCTCTGGGAACTCTTCTCTCTCGGTATTAGAATATTTGTAATTATGTTTTCTTACGCAAAACATTAGATAGAACATAATTGTTGTCATTTGTATAAGGAAAACGACTTTAGAAATCGTACGCGCGAGCCTGCGATCAGCGGCGGATGCTCTGCTGGATGCGATAAGCAGTCTACATCGCAGCAGAGGCGCCGCTAAATATGGCTCATGAATTGATCACAAATCATCCATTTGTTATCAAGGAGAGATGCCGTATCCGGGACTTGAGGACGATGAAGTGCAAAGAGCCATCCAAGATCGACATCGCCTTGAGAAGCCTAATAACTGCGATCCCATCATGTAAGTATGGCAGAGCGTGACATGGCGATGTACGTGTTAATACCATGATGACGTCGAAAGGCGATGCGTCGATTAATAAATTAACACACCTAAGGCGGATCTAACAATTTGCAATGGGGGACGGCGGGGTGCCCACTGAAAACTTGCAACAAGGGGTGATCGGAGAAGTGTGCCAATCAACTTTTCCACGCCTGTACATTTGCTTTTTCTTGACACGTGTTTGAATTAAAATGGGTCTTGAATGTGTACTACGTGCGTAATGATCTTGGTTATCGGATGGAAAATGTCATTAAGTCCAATTAGTTTTGTTCGGAACTTGGCGGAAGCTCTACTCAATGACAGAAATGCCTGACAGTAATGCATTGTATCATGTCGCACTTCTGAGTTTTGAAAGAACTCCAATAGCAATGTTTATGTTGTGTTTTCGCCTTCACAGCTATGACCTAATGATAGAGTGTTGGATACCCAACACCGAAAAACGTCCAGACTTCGAATATGTCGTGAAATGTTTGATGAACTGGGAGAAGACACACGCCAGCGCCATGGCTAGCGATGAACATACGTACGAAGCTGTCGTCTGAAAACAGAGAAATGGTAAAGCATTGACCGGAATGATTGTTCCAAGTGACAGCAAAAATGAATACTGAACCCGACACAATAATTTGAGCAGACCCCGGCATTAAAAAGCATTTCATCGGCTTTACGTATATGATTTACGACGCCAATGACATTGCTAGTTCATGCAAACCATGTTTTCTCAGCAATTAGTTGGGGGTAATCTAACTTGCCAGGCCTATCACGGTTTTGCAAATCCAGCATACATATGCCTGTACAATGTATATATACATTAGCCGGGTTGTGCTTCTTGGTATAATTGGATCTTAATACGAACACGGGAGCGGTAATTCGCAAAGTCTTTCATGGCTTATGAAATGACATACCTTTCTTTTTACATTAAACAAATCACGAACTGCTTTTTAAGAATTTGCAATTTAGTTGCCTGGTGTTAGTGTTACGGTCCTGGAAGTGTTCAGTTGCGTGGTGTTGCCTAAAAAACTTACCCGAAGAACGCACTTGCAGTAGATATATAGCTTCAATATGTAAATAATCGCAACATGACATGTTACAGTAACACATTGTCCTGACTTTAATAGTTTATGATAGTGATGTATCACTAAACAGTTGCAGGAAGCCATTCTATATATGCGCTGGAGATATTGTTCAAGTAAGTGCAAATTGTTTCTTTCCGCGTCATTATCTATGCCTTCTGGACAGTAGCTAAACATGCTGCCCAGGCTATGTCAACACGTGGTGCCCTGCTGTTCAATTATGTGTGCTGCAGTGCTCACGGCGCAATCAAGCTGCAACGAACGCGAGTGTGAAAAATAGTGTCGAATCAGTATTGTTTGGTACTCTTCAGCAAAAATAATTACTTGTTTGTCAAAAAGAATGAAAAAACTGTTTTATGTGTACACAGTGGGGGCACACCTATCTAGAAGAGGGTTTGTTCATCTAGTCTAAGGTTTACTTTGGTCGTGAATGGAAAAACAAAGAAAATGCCATTTGGCAGTGTATCCAAGGTCCATGCAGTTCCTTCGTGAATGCTTCATGTAGTTTAAATATTTTGCAAGCTGTTGATAAAAATATAGTATTTCTGTACATATTTTTAAAATACTTCAACTAAAAGAACATAAATCGAAAATCAGAAAATTTATTGTATGTGGTTTAACTTGTATATAGACAAACCTTGTTGCCTTATCAATTGTGTCGAAGGGAATAGTATATATATTGAGACTAAATTCGTATAACTTAATTATCCAGTAATATATGTCATCATATAAGTCAAGTTTATGTAGTTTCCGTGTATTGCAATTGGCGCGTATAATGTTCTTGTATATACTCAGCGTAGGGCCATGCCAATCGCAAATACTGTACGTATATTAATGCTTTGGACGATTTCCTAACATAATAAAATTTCATAAAAATAATAAATTACTTGACGCCCATAGCATATATCCAGTCATACACAAAGGTATAATCACCGTCAAGAGACCTTATTATCTAGTTATTGTATTTCAGCATACAACTATTTGTTGCCGATAAAATACATGTTCCTTTATAAGAAAATTGCAAGGTTCAAACGATCTTGTCAATGTTAACCTTTTTAAGAATATGAATGCCCTGTTGTATATCTCGTCAGGAGAATGTCAATGCCAGTAAAATCCGATCCTTGATTATAGTTCACATGGTAGTCTTACTTTCTCGCGAGAAATGGATCGGTATGTCGAATAATATCTTGCAAACCATTTAATTAATTTCATCTTGAATATGAACATTGATGCAGTAAGTACCCCACTTCCATCTGAAACAGTGTACGTCTATTTGAGCATCCAAACATGTTGCATGACTTAATTATATAACTCAGCACATATATATAAGAAAGTATAATATGTACGCTATGAAATGTTTTCCCATCTGATTTTGTTCAAGCTATGAAATGTATCTCCATCTGATTTTGTTCACGCTATGAAGTGTGTCTCCATCTGGTTTTGTTCACGTTGTTCCCCGCAATTATCAACTCACAAAGTATTCTTTTGGGAAATGTACTAGACACATGGTCTGATTTATTAATGCGTTTACTTTTAACGAAATGTTTGCTTCTATATACGTGTTTGTGCTAAGCATCTAGCAAACTGAAACATTGCAGAATTTTGATGACAGGCTAAAAATCAACCCTACGTATAAAAAAGTTAATATCCCAAATAAATGTGTTCATGTGCATTACATTTGTCTTGTTTCTTTTTTTTTATATTAAAAACAGAAACACATTATTCGCGCTGAATTACCATCAAACAAGATCGTCTATGAACAATTTACGTCATACATATTTACGTAGTTGTCCCCGCCCTTTGCGTTAGTACCTTAGTGGAGAAACTTGAACACTAAATCAGTGCATATCTAAAGATTATATATATCGTAACCTTGTCTTGTCTAGTACATTTGGATAAATATGCATCTTGATCATTTTGTCTCTTCGATAATCACCACACTATAATGTGTATTACGTATCAACAGTCAAACAAAACTAGAATGCACGGTGATATATGTCATTTAACACACCTTCATGCTGTGACTGGTTACATTTCAGGTGTTAAGTCTGTATTGGTATTCCTATGTTTATTTGTACCTTGTAAACCGCTAGAACTAGTCTACCGTTGCATCCTTATGTGGTGTGCAGTTGCATGTCTCTGGAGCCGGCGATCTGACTGCTTTAGAACCGCTGTTGCGTCTTCATGCAGTGTGCATGCGCTGAACCCATGATCCCCGACATTTGGCTATTGATAGAAACGAATTAGTTCTCACTGGCTGTTCTACGCATTACAGAGCAATGAATATTAATAGGATATATCTATATGAATGCCGTTATCCTTTCAGACGGATTTAAGCGCGGTACAGGTGTCTAATTTGGATTCAGACATGACATTTCTGAGGTTAGAGACCTTCTATATATATGGGTTCACCGGTATAGAATGACGTGGGGCTAGCGACAGATGCAAACTTCCACATTTGCTGCTTGATGTGTTCACAATCGGGGCGTCACTCTGCTTGGGGCATCCAACAATCCAGAATTAGCTCATACCTATAAGAGCGAGAAAAACGAACCAAATCATGTTTCAATCTGGTGAGCGATAGTGCCAGGACGCTGATTGCAGTAATTACGTATACATAGAATATCTATGTAAACTACTTTTTTAAAGCCAACTATCTTTCATTTAACCCCGGAGTTAGCGGCATATGTAAGCTAGAGAAGGTAAGCGTAGTTCGGTCAGTTACCCAGCTAACAAAAAGAAGCCTTAAAAACGTCATGCTTAAGTTGTGAAAACAGTTTTTTAAACGGTTTAACAATGACTTGCCAGAACATGCTTAAAACCTTGTGAAAATATAAAGAAGACGTTTTGGCAACGTTTTAACGACATTGACAAAACGTTTGGAAAACGTATTAACGATATGGACAAAAAGTTTTGAAAAACGTTTTGCTGACGTCACGAAAACATTGACCAGTAAGTGACCTAGAAAAATAGTCACTAGTTATAACCATCCTTTATTAACAAAGCAAAAAGATACAAAACATACAGAACTGATGCGAACAGTGAGGCTATTGTACGTCACGCACATGAAAAATGTCAAATCTGAATTTAACAGGGGCAACGGTTAAATGCAACAATATAATTATGAACCTCTCTAAATATGGTGTGGTTTCTTTCAATGATATGTACTGGCTGCCGTACAAAATGATACCAATGGTAGAAGATGCCACACAGTACACACAGTGGGCTATACAAGTGTGAAATCGGACAAAAGTTAACAGAGGAAGCTGTTAGACCCAACCATACAATTATAAAGCTCTCTAAATATGGCCTATTTTTTTAGTGATAGCATAGAGAGAAGCCCCGGGTTGGGGTGATATCCCCAAGTTAGGGGAGAGGAGAGGCCTCAAGTGAGGCATTAGAGCGGGAGTATAAATAGAGGGAGAGAACGAGATGTTGTTAGGCAGAGAGAGGTGGATAAGGAAGACCAGGGAAACCAGAGATAAAGAGAGAGGGAGAGACATGACACATCGAATGATCATGAATTCACACAGGTCAGATACATAAATTGAAGTAAAGTGTAACATTAGATAAACAGCAAAGAAAATGAATGATATGTGTTATGTCATTCACTGCACGAACAATAGATACTGGTTGCCGCCCAAAATGATGCCAAAAGAGTAATCGATAATCGCTTTCTCGGCGAACACATCCCGTTCTCATCGGTAAACATATCGTTCTCGGCGTTGAACATAACGTGTTCGGCAGGGAAAATTCAATGCTCGGCGGTGAACATCCCGTTCTCGACGGGGAACATTCCGTTCTCGACGGCGAACATCCCGTTTTCGGCGTTGAATATCCCGTTTTCGGCGGTGAACATTCCGTTCTCGACGGGGAACATTCCGTTCTCGACGGGGAACATTCCGTTCTCGACGGGGAACATTCCGTTCTCGACGGGGAACATTCCGTTCTCGACGGGGAACATTCCGTTCTCGGCTTTGAACATCCCTTTCTCGGCGTTGAACATCTCGTTCGCGACGGGGATCATCCCGTTTTCAGCGTTGAACATCCCGTTCTCGGCGTTGAACATCCCGTTCTCGGCGTTGAACATCCCGTTCTCGGCGTTGAATATCTCGTTCGCGAAGGGGAACATCCCGTTTTCGGCGGTGAACATCCCGTTCTCGACGGGGAATATTCCGTTCTCGACGGGGAACATTCCGTTCTCGGCGTTGAACATAACGTTCTCGGCGATGAACAGTTCGTTCGCGACGGGGATCATTCCGTTTTCGGCGGTGAACATCCCGTTCTCGACGTTGAACATTCCGTTCTCGGCTTTGAACATCCCGTTCTCGACGTTGAACATTCCGTTCTCGGCTTTGAACATCCCGTTCTCGACGGGGAACATTTCGTTCTCGGCTTTGAACATCCCGTTCTCGACGAGGAACATTCCGTCCTGGGCTCTGAACATCCCGTGTTCGGCGGTGAACATCCCGTCCTCAGCGGAATTGAGACTCTAAATATTCAACCTGTTAGTTATCACGGTCTGACGAGATATTCCATAGAATTAGCCCTTGAGCGGTTTTTCCACCGCTGATGTCTCTATTATTCAAATTAACAATGGTTTGGGGTAATTTGCGATTGTACTATGATTATAGAACTTATAAAACCCAAACAGATTATCAGTCTATAAAATGTGGTAGCGTTTATATAGTTCTAGTTAATCCACTAAATCAGTACCCACCTATCGCCCCCTTCCCACTGTCTGATTACCTCATCCCGCGACCATGTACCTTAATAGGGTTGTATTCAATTGACTTGGCGTCAGTGGTGATTTACAGACACGACTGGGGTGAAATGTAGTTGACATTCGCAGGCGTTGTCACATACGAAGACATTAGAATATATTATTTAGAGGAATTAAGGAGAGTAATATCGAATCTCCAAATTTAGAACTTCTCAATACTGGGCGCGAAAAATAAACACATTAATAGTAATATAGCGAAGATCGAGGAAGTCCGGCCAGACTGCTATAAATGATCGAGCTAAATACTGAAAGGGTCTTTGCGTTGAATCAGGAAGCGTTAGATAGTTTATTTCGTACTATATACTGGCCTCCATCCAAGGTACATAAACAAAACACAAACAAGAGAGCAAACGCACAGTCATGGCAGTACATACAAACGATATGAAAAGCGAATGTGAGAAACTTCAATAACCACTGTGGTATTTTCTTTGGAGACCCAAGCTTACAAATTTACATAAATTAAACATAACTTGCTCGTTGTTTGTGGATATCAGCTCTGCAAATTTATCCACTTTTGGGAACGTATAATAGTTGTTATGTGTGTACAGTTTACGAATATCGTCATACAACGAGCACTTTAGTAAAAAGTGAGCTTGTGACTGGACTCCGTTCACCCCGACGGGTTAACAATGGATGCATAGCCTTTCTTGACTATGCATCTTAAAATTTTTCGATCATCAAGTTATGATTCGCGCATCGGAATCTGCCATACACGCTACGCAAACGTTTGAATCGTATACATGTGAGGTAGCGCTCGAGGTTTAACAGAGTTTTATAGCAGCACTATTCTGGTGCCAGCTTTGTATTGTCACATACATTGGAATACAAATTCTGTCAGAGAATATCCCTGGCTCGCTGAGAAACCTCTCGCATGAAACAAATTGGGTCCCCAACTATCTGCGTGATCCACGCATAACCGAAACCATGTCTGAATAACCAAATCTTCACCTGCGTAGCCCAGTTTTTTGTGGTTCTCCCAACATCGTCATGTTGATATAACATGTTATATGCAGCTTTGACCAGTCTGTTATATTTAATGGCTCTCTTATCCCAGTGATATATGATCGGAAGTCTACCTATTTCTCCTAGGACCGCTTGGTTCGGTGTTGCAACTCCTACCCCTAAGATATATTTACAAAGTTTCATTTGAACTTTTTCCGCTACATCCGCAGTATGGAGACCACATATTTCCGATCCATATACTTGTACTGGGAGCACCATAGTATCAAACATTATCAGCAAAAGGTTGATGTCCAGACCGCCTGATTGAATATCTAACTGTTTAATTACATTTGCAGCTTTCCCAGCCTGATCTGACTGATACCTTTGAGTGGCAGTCCATATTAGTTTAGGGTTGAAATGGAACCCTAAGTAGTCATACATAATCAAGAAGGGTATGGATAATGATCCCCCAGAATTACCAACAGCTAATCTTAAATCTCTAAGAATTCCTGGATGCCAAACGCGGCGATCGGAAAAGGTTCCACCCCTACACTCAAACATTTGAAGTACGATATGAGCTATGTATTCCATCTAGATCAATAGGATACTAAAGGAATAGTTTCTCTTTCTTAAGCGCCCATGTGTGATGCATTTGAAGACATGTGTCGGATACAGTTACATTTGTGAATCGAACTTGCCATTCAAACCATTGTGTGAATATTGAGTACACAAAAGCAACAACATACTCAATAGTATATATTGAGTTTATGTCAGTATAAAATGGGTGGATGTAGATCGTCTTACTATGCTCCAGGGTGTTCCACATCCGAGAAAAGGATGATTGATTACCTCTTGTGACATTATAATTTCATGGTCATTGTCAGTGTAAGGTCTGGGCCAACGTAGCTTCATTTGTTCTTCGAAATCATCTTCGTAATATCGACTTCTCTAGCTGATAAATTTAATCATGACATCGTCTTTAAATCGACTGATATTATATTGTTGCTTAGTTTTGTATAGTATTTGCTAGTGTTCGGACCCAGATGCCAAGCCCCCTTCTAGTCGTAGCGAGCATTATTTAATTTTCATTGATTTTATTATTAATCTTCTGGCATGCCACCTGCGCATGCCATAAGTTTTTCTTGCGTGTTTACAATATCTGGCATTCATTCAGCGATTGTTTCGAATATCACGCACATGGCAAATACCAAAACAACAGCCTAATTAGTTCAACCTGACTTTCTATGGACCGTTCCAAATAACCCAGGCGACATGTATCGTCAAAGATTTACATTGCGTGCTTCGGGTTAGAAAACCGATTCTCGCATGCTTTTGCCATGCATGGCTATGGAGTTGGTTCAGGTGCCCGGCTTCAACGTTTCTTTTGTCAGAGCTAGGTTGGTTCTATGACATTGTTCTTCATGAAAAAAACCCACAAGATGTATATATATACTTTCCTGTATGCATTATATGATATAATGGAATCATAATTATATTTCACTAGATTAAGAACAGTTGAACAATCCTATCTGTTAGGCTCCCCCTTCGACATTCCTTGATGCTACGCAAAAGGGCTACTTGAGTGCATTCTCATTCGTATTGAAAAGACAGTGTATACCGGTCCATATCATTGCCTTATAACAAGTTATAATCGGTACACATCTGGTGACAAGTTATGTATTATGTACAGGATATTTCCCGGAGTCGGATTTGCAATATATCTAGACAAAATAGGCGCCAGAACTATCATTATTTGCCTCCATCTCGTTCTTAATGGCGAGAGCTAGAGACTAGTGGCGCCACAGTGTGCAGTAATGCATTACGCCGTCTGGCGAATGCATGGGAACAATTATTGCAGCGTGTGATACGAACAATAAAAGGCGACAGTGGCGATCTGCCGCGGAAAACGGTCGGGCATTATTTTAGCTGTGAAAATATTCATGAATCTTCAAAACCGCAAGTTACGGAAAGCTAATGGATCGGCGGTTGTTGCGATTGGCAGCGATGGCGGCAAACTCGTTTAAATTCGATTCGACTGAAGAATTAACTGCCTTTTGGGCATTGTTGCTTGGATTAGCAGGGTGGGGGGGGGGGGGACAATGGTTATTGGCGTTCCTAACGATTGAGCTCATTTCACCGTGACCTGAGAATAAAGAAATTTATTCTTCGTAAATTGGGAACAAGACCCCTCCCCCCCACCCCAACACCTTGCCCCCCCCTTCCTCTCCTTTAGGAGACGGCGGGAATGTGACAGGACTTGGCAGACGATGTGGAGGCCTGGACTTGGTAGACAATGCGAAGGCTTGATTTGGCATGACCGTGGGAGGCCGTGACAGGGCTAATGTCGAGGTGACATGAGATTGAATAACCAAAAATGCCATCAACAACATTAAATCAATGTTTGCAGAGGGTGCGGGTATCCAAACTTACATGCCCCCCCGAAACAAGTTTACAAACATTTTCTTGTGTTGCAATTAGTAACGAACACTAAAAAGTACTCTAAAGTAGCATAGATATACTATCTTACGGACAATGGAATGCCTTTCTTACCAGAAAAATCAAGCCCTCTGAGGTGTGACCTGCCCTCCCTCTGCGCCCCCCCCCCCCCCCCCCCGTTGTAAAGAGGTTGATACCCGCGGTCCCTTTCACTCCTCCCTAACACCTGGTCGCAAAGGGGTACTTAATATATTGCTGGGTTGGGGGCAGGGGCGGGTGGCGGTAAAGCCCCTTTTTTCACCTCCAAAATCCGCTCGGTAGGGACATTTTACCCTAAAAATCCGGGGTATTTCTTTTTTCGTGGACCCGCTCAATGTCGCACATTTTCAGAGAACCCCCCCCCCCCTCCCCAGTCGCAAGTTTTAAAATATCCGTTCTATTATAGGTGTATCTTATTCATCACAAGTGTCCGCTCCCTCGGGCATGTCAAGGGGCACACGCGGAACCCTCCCACAGCTTCGTATAAGAGTGCCCGCCCCCCTCCCTTTCCCGGTTTAGATAGTGTAATCTAAATATTAAGGTATCCGCCTGACGAAAGTATGTAGTAATATAATTACATACATTTATCACAAACTTCAGCCAGTTGTACTATTCGTTATGCAAAGTAAAGGAAGGGGTGTTCTGACTTCTCTTATGCATATATAAGGCAACTCCGAATATGACGCAACGAAGGTTGGCAGATTTCATAACACATGTCAGATACATTTTTTGTTTTTAAAACAAAACTGCTGTATAGAAGTCGGACCTTTTCCATTGACAGTTTGAGCAATCATTGGCCAAAACTGGCCGAGTCATAAACAGGCTTCTCGGTTCGTTGCCATGATCTCCGTTGCGGAAGGGCATACGGGCCGACATACAAGGATTGGGACTTGGCGGATTGGCGAAGGATCGACGCAAACAATTTCAAAAAGGAAAAGGTTTTTAGTACGCCGCAAGCGACAGCAGTCCCACATCATAATATTAAACTCTGAACGACGATTCTTCTGAAGTACGTGGGGATAACCCGTACGTATCGATATATAATTATAATACTTACCCTTCATTGGTCAACAGTTTACACTCTTTAAATTGTGCTGTTATTTTCGAAAGAAAATAATTTGCTGCGGCCACCGTCGTTCTGTAGCGAGATCAGAGTGACCAAAATTGTTTGTGGTGGTCAAACGCCAACCGGACTGGTGAGGAAATCGTTCGAATCACGCCATTCCCCAGTGTAGCTGGACAGTTCATGCTGCTGGCGATACATTGCTTGTCATTACGCGCCCATTGTCATAGCGTCCCCATGCAATGTGTATGGTAATCACTGTGAGGCGGTCAGTGGTACGTGTGATCTGCCATATAAGCAGGATATTGTTTACTCTCGCAACTTGTATGCATTCCTTTGGTCTTGGTAAACGAGCTGTAACCCAGTTTGGTATGATCGAATAAAGGGGTGCAACATGTTCTCTCAGCTTGTATGTGTACCGTCTCAGCAATATCCTTCGTAGGCACAGTAAAAGTTCTTGGAACTGTTGGACGACGGAACTGTCTCTCATCGATTGATTTATGGGAGGTTGTCGCTTTAGGAAATATCTGGATTTATTGTCTGCAGTATCCTTCCCATGACCCGCGGTGTGAATCATGCTGCACAAACAGGTGTTTAATTGACAGTAATTTAAAGATGGCATAGGTTCTATTATTCGTATATTTTATTAAATTGTACACACGGAAACATACATGGTGGACTAAGACAGAAAAGATACGCGTTAAGCACATCTTGTGGTGAGATGTATATACATATCTCTAAATAAAAAGACGGCATGACATTCATACACCACTCGTACACAACTTATACGCCAATATTATAAATCAGACATACCTTCCGCCACATCCAGCCCCAGAAGTTGGTCCCGTGGTGGGAAACGAAACGGATAACGCTATACCTACAGCGGCATCAAGCCTGCTTTTATTGGGTTTCCCAAATTGGGATGGGCCACAAAACGCTAATTCGGATGGACAGACAGGACAAACACATGACACAAATAACGCTCCTCTAAAATAACTATACTCATTGGTGGACAGCACGACAATATGCTAATAAACCGACACTCCTACACATACAAACGAATCTACTATCAGTCACAGTCTCTCGTCAACAGTATGGAAGAGCCTATTGCTGTCACACATGAACTTGTGGATTAATTGCGATGGTTCTTAACGTTTAACATGCAGGCATAATCCTATTTAAGTTGTTTCTAATGGCATCGAGCAAATCAACCTTAAGAAATCTGTTCGTGGCCCCGAACCTGCGAGGCCAACCGTTAGACTGGACATTACGTGTAACACGTGTAACGTTATGTGATGAGCGCACCATGCAGGGAGAGGAGAAAACCGTTTGCCTTGGCTCACCAGGAGTATTTCAACGTCAAGCAGGTGCTCGCCCAGATGACTATACTCCCTTCCGCACCCTTATACCCCAACAGTGGCCTCCCATTACCCGCCCCCTCCGTGCACCCCATAGATAGGCTGGCCGGGCCGCAGTCTACGACCCCCTCCGTACACCTCATAGAGAGGCTGGCCGGGCCGCAGCTCCTGACGCAAGCAAGCGTGACGGCCGCTGACACTGTTCCCAGGGCAGACTGCCTCTCGGCTCCGACTCGTATGGCCGTTTGTTGGTAACATCTGCACACATTCAAATGCCCCGCCATTTAGTCAGTGTTGATCAGCGAACGTGGGGGCCTGTGAGACCAAAGGAACTGGCGTGTGGAGTCAGTGGCGGGATTGTGTACGCCATGGTTATTGCAGTTGATCAATTGTGATTGCCAGCAGTACAAATACGGTTACAACATAAACTTTCGGGTACTGGAATCCCTTCCTGTTCACTGCTTTCAATGGTAGGTGTATACTGTTTGAATGAAAAGGCAGCAAAACACTTGCATAATCAGAAATGTCGTGTCGTTCCGGCACATGTATTCGACAGTGCACTGACCGCCATGTACCAGGGCCAGAAGGCACTTGCCATGTTTACAGTGGTTACAGTGGTGACCACACGGTCTGTGCAATCTAGGAGCAAATGCAAAGTTCTACGCTGTGCCTCGATCGCCGTGCAATGTATACTGGCGCCAGCATTGAATATATGAGGCAGTAACTCAGTTTCAGATATATATAGGGGCTTTCATAAAAGATTCAATGTGTGTATCACCCCGTTCCCTCCCGGGAATATCTCTTGAAACCATAGATTTATTTGTGGTTGAATTCAGACATAGTATAACTGTTTATTTCATTCTACCACTGTCTTAAGTTTTCGTAACTTTGACCCTTTGGGTTCTAACCATCCCAGAACCCTAGGCTGTGTGTGGGCTGAGACACAGCTTAGTCGCATTCTATAGTAAAATTTATGGGCATCAGTGACATACATGCCTTCAATTCCATCTAAAGGCGGTGAAGGAAAAACCAACGCTACGTAGAGGTGGGTATTGTGTGTGAAAGTTCTCGATTATGCTGTATTTTTAAGTGGGTACGGCTCCGGTCTGATCCAGCCAGGACCATCCTACATCCAGCCAGCCTTGTTACATCTGTTCAACGTGTAAATGTGCCTCGCATACGTGCCTTTTGTGCAGCCGTTTAATCAGCTGTGGTATTATGTACGTGTTTACGTTAACCCCATGCTCGCTTTTTGTGAAGTCTAGCGTGTTCACTGTGTTTTTGGCTGGTTATTTGAATGGTTTAGGGGGCCTCCCTGGTGTAGTGGTTAGCGCACTACACCGCAGATCAATAGGTCCTGGGTTCGAACCGGGCTCGGGCATCTAATCTGGGGCATGTTTCATTCCTTCATCCTTCATCGTCCCGGGAGCTTCCTTGGCCCAATTTAGCCTGTATGTTGTTGTTGAGCTCTAACTGCGGGCGGCCGTGAGTGCTGGCCTGTCTGGTGTGTACAGCCAGTACTTGACAGCGGGGCCAGTACCGAGGGCAAGGCTGCGTGGGTTAGGGTGAGTGAGGTGGTTGGGCGAAGGGGATATATGGGGCTGGCGGTGGATGTGGATGGGGCTCGGGGAGAGAGGACGGGGGCCGGGGTCGCGAAGTCGGCTCTCATGTCAGTCAGTGTGTAGCATAGAGGGAAGGGGCTGTAGTGTAGGCTCTTCCACAGCCCCACCTCCGCTCGCTCCATGTGAGGCTGTAAACGGCTATTCTAAGGTTGGCAGGGATTGGTCAACGCGTTCTGCCTGTTTCGAATATTATCATTGGCTGTGCTAACTTTAGCTCAGCGGGTGCATCATGGCCGCCGTTGACAAAGGTTTGGCGAAAGTGAAAGAGTTTTGGCTGAAATAAGATTTAAACTTGCTCCTGAATTAGTTTTAACGCATATAAACGAAACAACCAGGAAAGAAAAGCAGACGCATGGCTATTTAGGAAAAAAATAATGTGATTGTAGGCGAAAATACGTGGAAGAAACCTCCGATCGGGCGGACGTTTCGCGAAAATCGAGAATGTTTACTTTCCAGTTCAGCGGAGGGGGGGGGGGGGGGGGTGCTGATCAGCTGATGCCTTCAGTGACCTCCCAAGAGAAATGACAGTGGTGTCACTGTAAATGCGGTTATACACCAGCGAAGAAATAAGCTGGCAGAAGCAACATCTATGCTGGAAATTGCAGGTAAATTTCAGTTAGATCTATATTTAAATTCTTTATGTTTTCATTAAATGATTATGAGTAAGCTTCATTAGGTATACAGATGCAATTAACTGGGAAGTGCCTTTGATTAATTTGTGCCAAATTTTGCATTTTAAATGAATCATGTTTTTTATGCAGCTGTAATATCAATGGTGTGTCAATATGAAAGGGCCAGCATATGACTTACCTCTCCCCACCAAGAAAATTATTGCAACAATTTAATAGGCTTTAATAATTTAATAATCTGTGTTTTTGTCTTTTAGATGCATGAAGAGCTAGGCTGTAGATATTTGCAGACCTCCAGACAATATTCATTTGCCAAATACTATTGAGGCATTTAGAATAGGTGTGGATATTTATATATTCCTGCTATTTATTACTTGAAGAGTTTTAGCCTTAATTAATCATGTTAATTCCTTAATTCTTATCTAAATTCGGTAGTGTTATAATCTATTTCTAGTATAGTCTCTGTGTAAGGACTTTATATGTACATGACATGTACATATGCACATGAGTGAAGTGTATAGAACATGTAATTTTTGTCATTCATGTGAAGTACAATTAAGCATGATTTTTAGGCAACTGACTGACCAATATGACATATGAGCCCCATGAGAAGATTATGGCTCTGTATAGTAAACTCAGATGATCAAGTATTAAGCAGCAAGTATTACTTTTTTCATCTGGGTAATTTACTTTGTCTGAGAGAATTGTACATATGTGTCTGCTTTACTTAGATACCTTTGTTTAATCATTCACTGCATCTCCAAAACTCCCATGATGGGAGCTTGGCCCAGTACCTTATTATATATAATCATGTATCGAATGTATGATCAATCTGTCAAACCCCTAATATATAAAAGTTATTTTTATATTCACAGCATATTGTCAAGAGGCTGGTTGAGGCACTGGACTATTGAACACATGGAGGAGAACCAACTCATGTTAACCCTTTAGTGTTAGTGTTTCGTGAGAGGTCAAACTTGCAAGAATGGTGCTTTGTCAAGACCAGGACACCACATCTGGAGCCATCACAGGATGCTGTTTCATGACTATCACAGTGAAGCACAGTTCGAATGCATGCTAATGCAAGATTTTGAAATGAAATAAGCCAGGGATTTTTCAGAATTATGAGCTAGGTCATTATGAAAACTTGGTAGCCAATGTTGATTTACATCAATGCTACCTACCGGTAAGCATATGTGGACTAAATGTATTTCATTCAGTTTCATGAAATAATACTTATTAATACTTTCAATAAATGTGTTTGTCATTCTTCAATCGAATATGGCTGATGTTTTGTTAATACAATTTTTGTCTACACGCGCACATATAAATCCCCTAAACTCTTGAAACTTCAGGAGGAATTGCTGCAGCACAAAGTACCTTTCTAATTACCAGTATTCCCAGGGGAACAGATATATTCCATGTTATACGTGCAGCACACTTTTTTTGCTGCAAAACTGTCCAATAATGTTCTCATGCAGTCACTTTTCTCATTTTTATGTATATATGTAGTTACAGTTATAAAAATACATTTATAATAGGTTTTATTTTATTATTTGTTACACTCTTTGAAGCAAATACCAGTATTTAGTACTAACAATCTCATATTGATGATTTATTTGATATTTGAGGCTTAAGTTAATGTCTGGTAGACTGAACTTAATTATTATATATGTGTGACCATGAAAGGTTAACTCCCAAGATTATTTTTCTAAGTGATGAGAAGCCTGCATAAACATGTACAGAACTGTTAATGAACCTGTAATTTTATCCGCTATAGAACTATAATAGTTTTTTTCTCTAATCAAAACCTATAATTTTCACCAAATAACATAATACAAATTTCTATTTCACCAAAAGATAAAATCACCTAACAAACAAAAGCTTTTTCACTATAAGATGCAGCATGTGAGAGGAGTGATACAGTAAAATGTTCATTGATTACTTTAAACAATTAAACGTAATAGTGTGCAATAAAATATATCACAGGCTTATGATGATGCTTAATATATGATAATACTTATAATGATACTTAATAAAAGTGAATTTTTACTTTAATAGGTTGATACAGGTAATTTTATATCGATCTTTATGACCTAAATGTTGCTGAACAATCAAAGTTTACATGACCAATGTTTAAAAAAAAAGTCAGGTGACCCATTATAGCTTTAAACGGGGCATACCATTTGATTCCAGGAGGTAGGGTGGGAGGCATGGTTGTGAGCTTATCAGGCCTCAAATCCCTCTAAGCAGGATGTATGCTGTGGTGTAACAGCACCATGTGACCTTAGAGCCAGGTAAGGCTTTTAGCAGGACAGATATTATTATGATATATATTATACATGTATATATAGTGATGGAAGAAAATGTTCACCACATTAATTCCAACTCCCTTTCTTCAACTTCCAACAGGAAGATACTGCTAAATCAGGGGCGGATCTAGAGGTGGGGTCAGGGGGGTTGCAACCAACCCCCCCCCCCTCCCTTGGGAACTTAAACATACACTGTAAAAGTCGGGTTCTTCGAGTACCTCCCCCCCCCCTTACAACCCGGTCGCAAGTTTTTAGAGAGCAACCCCCCTCCCCCACTTACAACCCGGTCGCAAGTTTTAAGAGAGCAACCCCCCTCCCCTTTCCAAATTCCTAGATCCACCCCTGACTGATTTAATGCCGTTTTAATACTTTTGCAGTTAAATAGAGAGATCACACCTTGAATGCTAAATTCACGGGCATCGTAAAGTGACAGAGGGAGCTAGGGGCGGGCGGTATTGGGCCGCATAGTCGCACCCCTACCCCCTCCCTCACCCCTAGTCCTGAAACGAGTCTCTCTGACTTGCAGGCCTCACACGATACGGAGACGAGAGAGCCTGCTCCGGCGCGGTCCACAGCGGAATCGCCAGGGGGGGTTATGCAACGGGGCTACCCCATTTCCCCTCTTTCCGTCGCTTTACAGTGCCTATATAGCTGTAACTAGATTTTAGACATCTACATTATGGACATTACAACTCTTTGCATCCAAAGATAGATCGACTTCTAGATTTAAAGTTTAAAGTGAAACAAAACCATCGCCCCCTCTCGCCCTTTGGATCAAATGACCCGTCCCTTAGGCTCAGCGACTTTCCGACATATTTTTGCCGAGTTGGTACCTGCGCCAGTAAACCAAAGATAAAGCCGACTGCAAAGTTTCAAAAAATGAAGAAACTGTGTCTTGTCATGATCAAAAAGTGATACCATAACATCAAAACCGTCTTGTTTTACCTTTATCGTGTAGTGTAATGACGCATTATTGTGTTCTTACGCCATGCACCACACAGCTTTGCATTGGAATGGTTATGTCGACCACTTGCTCTCGCCATCTTGTTTGGTGAGATGCCGCGGAGGCTGATGGGATTTTTGTGACGTCACTGTACGGAATTCCTTACAGTGAAATTAACCGTTTACAGACCCAATCTGAGTGAGCTGGCCACGCAGCAGGGGGCTGTGGAGGAGACTAGGCTGTAGTGTAGTGTTTAAAGGCGTGTGACCTCCATTTGTACTAATGCCTTTTAGTGTTGTAAGATAGATTTGATCAGGATTGCCAAAGTGGGGCGGGTGGAGCGGGGGCATAGCGCGAGGCCCCGGAATGCATGTACATATATATATACTAGCCGTCTAGCGCTCGTACTAATAAGCGAAAGAAATAACAGTATTTTGTTTTATACGTCAAATAGTAGCAGCCACAAGGTAGACAGAAATAGCATACACGAAAATCAGTCCAGTAAAACTAAGGCCCAAGATCCTACATTGATTGAGTAAAAAACGGGCAATTTAAGCTCGTATATTAATTTTGTAAAAAAAGGAGTGGATTGAGTGAAAAAAGGGGCTGTTTCCCGCCCGTTGTTCGTCATTTGACGTACCTTCACTGGACAAAATATGCCTGGAGTCATGGTTGAATCTGTAGACATCATAGTTTCTGAGGTATAATACTACAACGTTATTATACATATTACTCGCCTGAGAAATTGAAAGCATCGATCATTATTTCTGACAATCTTACCGCCGATGATATTATGGGCTGCCTTGCAGCTTTCACAGACTTTAACAAATGTCGTTCTGCGCTAATATGAATATTTAAACTTTTGTTCTAGCAAAAATCTTCTCCCCCATTTATAACTTTTTAAATCAGATATACGAAATGCAAGCTTATATGCTGTACTGCAAATGGTCATAGAAAAAGTAAAGTCTTATTTATATAAGGCTGCATAATATGATGTCAAACAATATAAAGCATGGAACGTAACCACACCGTTTTAAAAGTGTGAAATACGTCATTGCGTTGCGCACAGTTTTGGAGTGATAACATTGCAAAATCAGCCTTAGATAATTTAATGAACTGCTAATCAGATTGATTCAAGTAAGATGTCATTGTTACAACTAAAACACAATTTATTTATGGCAGATTTGAGCAAATGTATGGGAGTAGAACATTGGCTTTTAGCAAAGGTATATACACATTGACATCAAGGCCAACAGAAGAGACGCTGGCTCACCTGCTTGATGCATAAAACGAGCCCGCAATGTTTAATGGGGCTCTTCAGCACCACCAAAGCCTTCGTTATGCGCTTAGAACTTCGACAAAGTCGCTGAAGACGGGTCTCATTATGTCCGATGCAATTATGATTATGTGGTATTCCGTCTAATACTTCAGTACAGTCTTTGATGGAGTATTTGATTCATGATGCAATTATTTGGTATTACGTCTGCTCCACAATGAAAAACATGCTCAGCAGGGTCTGAAATAGTAGCTAATCAGGTTACATTTAGATTGAGTCAAAATGTTTAAAGTTGACAATTGCCCTGGTAAGGTAAGATAACAGTAGTTTGGCAATCTAATACTTCAGTACAGTATTTGATGAAGTGTTGGATTTGTGTATGGATGGCAAGATGATGACCCATACTGTGCGGTAGTAACATATGTGTATGAAACACTAGCACAACACAGTTTGGAGGATCACTGACGGAACTATTCAAAACAGTTACTTTCTAAAAACACACATACAACAACAATATGTAATTGTCCGTTTACAAGAAGGATGTTTCTGAAGAATTTAATGTCAGTTCGAGCGGATGCACAATTATCCCCAATTAAAATACACATATTACGTCACATTACTGTCTTACCCACTACCACTACCCCTCCCCCTACCTGCATGCCCCCCCCCCCCCCATACCCACCGCACGCCAGTCATAATGGTAGTGTTAGTTATTTTTTGGGTTGGTTTGGTTTGGTCAGTCGACTCTCCCAAACTTACATGTGTTACTCGCACCTTCCGTGATTTCTTAGAACATGGATTGCATCCTGCGTGTTACTTGTACATCCTGAATGATTTTTTATGTCAACTGCTTTTTACTGTGTACCATCTTCTTTAATAATCGATACGAATAAAGATAATAATAATAATAATAATAATAATAGCAATAATAATAATAGCAATAATAATAATTACCTTCGTAGTATGTGCCCTTATTTCTGATTGGTGGATACGAGACCAGGAGAAGCTAAATGTTGGCGCCCACCAAAATGACTCTTATGGGCGGCAATAGGTGTTAGGCAATAGGTTGCCTTGACTATGTTTTTAAATCCACGAGTTAATTTGAATTTTTCATTTGTTAATAATCGCTCCGCAAATTCGCCCTACTCGCCGTTTTGGGTTTCGCCTATGACATATAACTTGATGGTATAAAACGCACAATTGATATCGGTATGTTGCATAAGGCAATGCAAGCTTAACATTAGTTTTTGTTTCCTACTGTTTGTTGTTGCAAGCCTTGCTATTATTGAACACAATTCCTAACGCGAGACTTGATACTTTGCATTTCTTTTATATGTTGTAGATTATGAAGTCGACCAGTACACTTGGTGCCGGGAAGGATGTGACACAGATTATATATTCTCCCGGCGTTTGTCTCAGCCTACTTGTTTGATACACGTGTGACTTTCTGGCGATCTGATCGGTAGGATTTGCTTCACTTATGACCTCACGTACGGAAAATTACTCAAATGTAAATATGATTTACAGGGAAAACGACACCCATAGGAAGATCAACACTATGGGGAAACCATATGTGTGCAGACTGTGCGTTGCGTCTTTCGCACGTAAGAACCGCCTAGAGACTCACATGAGGACTCACACGGGAGAGAAACCATATTTGTGCAAAGTGTGTTTTGCGTCTTTTGCACGTTCGAGCAACCTAACTAGACACATGAGGACCCATACCGGCGAAAAACCATTTGCGTGCAATTTGTGTGATGCGCATTTCGCACTAAAGGGCACGCTAACTAATCACTTGAGGACCCATACCGGCGAGAAACCATTTGTGTGCAAGGTGTGTGATGCCTCTTTTGCACAGAAGGGCGACCAAAGGATTCACATGAGGACTCACACCGGAGAGAAACCATTTGTGTGCAAGGTGTGTTTTGCGTCTTTTGCACGTTCGAGCAACCTAACTAGACACATGAGGACCCATACCGGCGAGAAACCATTTGTGTGCAAGGTGTGTGATGCCTCTTTTGCACAGAAGGGCGACCAAATGATTCACATGAGGACTCACACGGGAGAGAAACCATTTCTATGCAAGGTGTGTGCTGCGTCTTTCGCACTAAAGAGCGGGCTAACCAGGCACGTCATGATTCACACGGGAGATAAACCATTTGCGTGCAAAATATGTGCTGCCTCTTTTGCAGAGAAGCGCGACCTAAGGATTCACCTGAGGATTCACACGGGAGAGAAACCGTTTGTGTGCACATTGTGTACTGCGTCTTTCGCAATAAAGAGCGGGCTAACTAGGCACGTCATGATTCACACGGGAGAGAAACCATTTGTGTGCAAAGTGTGTGCTGCGTCTTTCGCACTAAAGAGCGGGCTAACTAGGCACGTCATGATTCACACGGGAGAGAAACCATTTGTGTGCAAAGTGTGTGCTGCATCCTTTAGCAATAAGTGCACCTTGACGCGTCACACGAGGACCCACTTGTGAAAGTAACCGTTTCTCTCCACAGAGCAAGCTACCGGCTAACGACCCCGTCGGTTGAGAACCCGTTTGTTTTTTAATTGTGTCTACAGCGCAAGGCAACGATTATCTGAGAACGCTCACGAAAAGAAAAGACCAAATGTCTACGTTACCTGTCAAAAAGACAGCAAATTGTCTCTTGCGCCTTGAGCGCAAAACCCGTATGATCGATCACTCGAGGCTGCACATATGAGATCATCTCTTTGAGTTTAAAAATCTGTGTAAAGCGGATTGGTTGTGGTTATCTGCTGGAGATGATCCACCAGGTCATGTATGTTCAAAGTGCCCGTCCTGTCAAAGAATATTCGCAAGATGTGTTGGTGTTAGTTCTATTCCGCGGTCTCAATGGTTCAATGAAATTTGCGCTATGTGCTACGAAACAGTATTTCTTACTCCCGCACTCTGTATGCAAATGTTTTGATATCAGTCTTTGGCTCACCTGGTTCTTTTCAAATGAAGGTGAAGTATTCTATCTAGGTGGTGTGTGGACTGTCTCAGCAATGTGAATAATATACAGTAAAACTACAACATTTAAACCGATCGACGACGGAACTGCCTCTCGCCAATTCAGTTACGAAGGTGACCATTTTAAGGCGTTGTCATTAAATTGATCATAAATCTGGTCTGCCGGTCGGAAAGAGGCAGCCGTAACTTACAGATGGACTTGCTACCCAATTGCCAGCCAACAATCTATGGAGTCTATCTATGTATTCTACGTTACTGTAGTATTGTTACTTTAATTACAATGTTAATTGCACCAAATAACAAAGGGCAAGAGGTGTGCGTGCCGCCCAAGATCTTACCTCTAGCTTATCTCTTCGTTCTTTGTAATCTAGGTCATTCCATTCGGTCGGTGTACGGTTCGTTGCCATTTGTCCAAATGCGGGTTTCTACATGATAAAGATCCCATCCCATGCCTCACATTACGGATTTACCCCCGCGGACACGACTCCTCCCTACCTTGGTAATTCCCATTGATTGTAATCTTCATTGATTAACATAGCGACAATGTTAGCCTATATGTTATACTACTACATTATTGTAAACATTGTTCTTTCATATTGTCCACGCATCTAGTCTATACATCATAGTAAAGACGATAACTATAGGCTGAATGATAAAAACAAACATTCGGTTATCAAATAACGATGCAAATACGGTTACACTAGCTAGTCACACAAATATATTGAATAATGCAACGATAATTATTGTTTATTCCGTCGAGTTGCGCAATCTGCAGCTGCTTCAGTTAAAACTCTAATAGGACAGTATTGGCGTTGGGCAAGGGGCGATATATGTGTTTTTATTATGTGAGAGTTGAGGACATCGTCCGTTTCGTCGTCATGTATTTTAGTCACCATGTTCCTCATTATCGTCTTGATGGCCGTGCTAACTAATACAATAGCATAGAAATATGACGGCTAAAACCGTATAATCGGACCCAAACCGCCTTCAACAGTCCCTTCAACAGTCAATCGTTGCCATAGTGACGTTGCGTAGAACGGTGAGACATGACGTCACGTGCAAAATAGATTTGGTTATAGATTTATCATGCCGAGAAAAGGTCCATAGCAAGCGCTACTATAACCTTTGACCGATCTGTCGCGCGTTATCTCGTAATTGATGGTTTTTCCGTCTATCTGCGGGCCAGCGCGGTGCCTGCCTGCGTGGTACGTTGAAACTTGAAACTTGGGCTCATGCTTGCTTTCTAGCGAGCGTATACACACTCTCTATGCGACCGAATCTCAACACAGCGGTGTGCGGATTGTACTGTGGCCCATAGGTACAACGGTTGCGCTGAGGGTATTTCTTCGCTCCGCGCAGTACATTTCGCAGAGAAATATACCGCGCGGAGCGGAGAAATGAACTGCGCGGAGCGGAGAAATGAACTGCGCGAAGCGGAGAAATGTACTGCGCGGAGCGGAGAAACTTGATGAACTGCGCGGAGCGGATAAATGAACTGCGCGGAGCGGAGAAACTTGACGATCTGCGCGGAGCGGAGAAATGAACTGCGCGGAGCGGAGAAATGTATCGCGCGGAGCGGAGAAATTTACCGCGCGGAGCGGAGAAATGAACTGCGCGGAGCGAAGAAATGACCTCCGCGGAGCCGTTTCACCGCGCGGAGCGAAGAAATACCCTCAGCGCAACCGTTGTACCTATGAGCCACAGTAGGATTGTCTATAGCAGCGCGCCAGCAGTGACCAGTTACATAGAGCAGAAACCAAAATCAAAGTTTGGCGCCAAAACTTGGCCGGTAAAAGAAGGACTCGAGGCTCGGCCCCAAGACATCAATCTAGTTAGGTACATGTGCAATGTAGATGGGCGACTTGGCAAGCGAACAAACTGGCACAGGAAAGTCACTGATCTCCTCAGTGGTGATATTAACAGAAAGTTTCTTCGCTAAGCACAGCGACTCCGTACGGGCCATTTGTCGCATAAAACTTTCAAATGACATATTTCACTGAACTGTGAGGGGGCATCGGGACACATGGTAAATACATAGTGTGCAGTAGTACTGCGGATTGCACCCCAAGTCCAAAATCCGCTAGATAATTTCAGTTATCCCTCTCAGTACTTTGTAAATTAGCAAGTTATAAAGAACGGAAAGGAAAGCTAGCTCCCATCTGTATCTTAATTAACTGGGGATTTCACTAGCGGTGCAAACATCTAGGTGTGAGGCGGGGGGGAGGGGGGGGGGAGTCGTGGGTCCAGAATCAAACCCTTCCTACTTAACACGGCAGGAGCAGATTAGCAATGGTCACCCAGGATCACCAGCTGATAATTCAGGTTTGACGTTCTAGAAAAGACTAACCCGGGTATTTAGGGGTTTTCCTTCAAATAATATAGCATACAGACCATGCCACGTTTCGTTTAAATTAATATCACATTATTTGTCCTTTTATGCTGGGGCCCGAACTGGGCACCCATCTACAGTATCATCGTTGAGTCACTTTCATGCTTGGTCATAGCTATAGCCTCAAACTATGGTTCACCGCATATTTAAGTGTGTATCAATACATGTAATCAGTTCCACTGACACTTTTAATATGTACGGTTCGTGAAAAATGCGCATGCGAAGTATGGAAATATATAGCTCCAATGTGATATGATCCTCGCCCGGGCGCTTAATTTTGAGGTTAGATAAGAGTTGCTATGGCGATGTTGTCACATGCTCGATCCCCAACATTTTTTTTTTTCAATGGTTTCATATTAGAAACGCTAAATAAAATCAAATAAGTTAGAGCCTACTTTAGTCCCGCTGACATTCACTTTCACTCTATGAATAGATACACTTTGTGCAAATCCTAGCATCAACCTCAGCTGGATCTGTCGCGTCCGTTATCACAGTCGCGAGTCCTGGACATTGTACACGCTAGGCGACCTCTCCAGTGTCAGCGTGCGGCAGGAACACGGACCGTACGTGTGTACGGTCTGCGCCCGCCGGCCGGGAGGCAGCAGATAATTAATGGGGTGCTGACAGGGGGGACCCTGTTCATAGAGGGGGGCGTCCGGTCGCTAAAGTAGCGGGTTTTTCTCGGCATGTATTACTACTAGCCCCCCTCCCCCCCCCCCCCCGGCCCCGACATGTATTTCATTGGTCGGGTTGTGACGTATTCGAAACCAGGGCGTGTTTCTGCTTTGGGCATCAGAAGTTCGTAGCGGTGGAACCAAATATACAGAATACTTGTACGGCCAGAACAACTTTACGCATCATTAAATTTATCACAAATCATTAAGGAGTACAATCGGTTTGCTTACAGAAGTAATATAATCTTCTTGTGCAGTAATCCCCTTCATTTTTTTAGGGTAAATGATTACAAAAATTAAAAAATCTAACCACCGGAAAAAAAATAGGCATTATACTGAAAACATCAATCGGTGCATTGCAATATAATTAACAAATACTGATGTATTACACAGTGGTGATTACGCTATGGGTGGCTTATAAAGCACACACCAATATTCTCATGCTAAAATATGGACTTGGCGAAAGGACCGTATACATGCAAGGTGCGAATACATTGTATTTAAGATGATAAATTTATGAATCTTAGTAAACAAACAGACAATAATAGCGTGGCAGGGCCAACGAGTTGTTCTAGTGGCGCCATCTGGCGAATGAGGAAGGAGCTGGGGGACCAGCATCATTGCGCCTCCTAGTGGAGAACGGTCCTTACTCTTGCCGGAAACTGAAGGCCTCGTGGTATGTTTTGAAATAGGGATGCCGCCCGGGTCAGTTGTGGAGAATCAAAAACCGCCTTATTTCTCGGACATCAGTGACATACATAGCATTTAATCCCATCGAAAGGCGGTGAAGGCAAAGCCAACGCTACGTAGAGGTGTGTATTGTGTGTGAATGTTCACGATTATGTTGTCTTTTTAAGTGGATACAGATCGCTCAGATCCAGCCTGGACCACCCTGCATTCAGCCAGCGATGTTACATCTGTTCAACGTGTAAATGTGCCTCGCATACGTGCCCTTTGTGCAGCCGTTTAATTAGCTGTGGTGTTTTGTACGTGTTTTGTGTTCACCCCATGATTGTTTTTTAAGTCTAGCGTGTTCACCGTATGTTTGGCTGGTTATTTGCATGGTTTACGCGGGTAGGGATTAACCTAGCAGACAGTCTTAGCGTTGTTGTTTATCTCTGGCTGCGGGCGGCCGTGAGTGCTGGCCGGTCTGGTGTGTACAGCCAGTACTTAACAGCGGGGCCAGTACCGAGGTATGAGGCGCCGTAGCGATCAAAAGGTATGTGGAACAGAACAAACAGCTTGGAACTGCGCGGGTGTAGGTTGAAACTGCGCGGGTGTGGGTTGAAACTGCGCGGGTGTGGGTTGAAACTGCGCGGGTGTAGGTTGAAACTGCGCGGGTGTAGATTGAAACTGCGCGGGTGTAGGTAGAAACTGCGCGGGTGTAGGTGGAAACTGCGCGGGTGTAGGTGGAAACTGCGCGGGTGTAGGTTGAAACTGCGCGCGTGTAGGTTGAAACTGCGCTAGTGTGTTGAAACGGCGCGAGTATGTTGAAACTGCGCGAGTGTGTTGACACATATGCCATCACGAAACGGAATTTACGCGCACATATTAATGTTCGTTATAAAACTGTGCTTTCCTCAACAGTTGTATCGAGCTTGAACTTTTCGGGATAAGTAGTGACAATATATACCTTGGCATAAACTGGGCCGTTTGTTCGAACGTAATGACACAGCATCACATATGCGCAATTCAATTACACAATGTAACCCAATTGTGCAATTCAATTACACAATGTAACACAATTGCGCAATTCAATTACACAATGTAACACAATTGCACAATTACGCAACACAAATAACACTATTAAGTTACAGCCTCAGTGAAACCTTAAAATAACTATTTCAAAACGAAGGAAACATTGGAAGAGCAGAGCCTTACAAATATGGCGACAGCGGTTTCATGAGTTTAGAAGCAGTTCCAACACACTCGCGCAGTTTCAACACACTTGCGCGCGGTTTCAACCTACACCCGCGCGACGTTTCACCCTACACTAGCGCAGTTTCAACACACACGCGCGCGGTTTCAGTTCCTGCATGCGCGCAGTTTCAAGCTGCTTTTTCTGTTTCACATACCTTTTGACCGCTACGGCGCCTCATACAGGGAAAGGCTGCGTGGGTTAGGGTGGGTGAGGTGGTTGGGCGAAGGGGATAGTGGGCCGGCGGTGGCGGTGGCGGAGGGGGGCTTGGGGTGCGAGTTTGTAGTTGGCTGGCAGTCGTTACTCAGGCCAGCCCGGGTGTATGGGGGCGATGCGGTATATAAATAGCCCCTACATGGGGGGTAGGGGTTTGGTGTCGCGAAGGCGGTTCTCAGGCCAGTAGGGCTGCGGGAGGAGGTATATATACAAATTATGCGTCAACTAGTAGCAGGCAGAAGACATTGGGCAGAAAAACATCGATAATTATATTGATATAAATTGAGACCGGGAGCTACGGAAAACGGGCGATAAAACATATTTTTGCACAGGTTGTTCTCTGTCCTTCGCAGACAAGAGTAGGCTAACAAAACACGCGAAGATTCACACGGGAGAGAAACCATATTTGTGCAAAGTCTGTTTTGCGTCTTTTGCATTTTCAGGCAAGCTGACGATTCACATGAGGACCCATACCGGCGAGAAAACCATTTGTGTTCAAGGTGTGTGATGCGTATTTCGCACAAAAGGGCGGGCTAACTAGTCACCTGAGGATCCATACCGGCGAGAAACCATTTGTGTGCACAGTGTGTGACGCATCTTTTGCAGTAAGGAACACGCTAACAGGTCACATGAGGACCCATACCGGCGAGAAACCATTTGTGTGCAAGGTGTGTGATGCGTATTTCGCACTAAAGGGCGCGTTAATCACCTGGGGACCCATACCGGCGAGATACCATTTGTGTGCAAGGTATGTGATGCGCATTTCGCACTAAAGATCGCGCTAACTAGACACATGAGGACTCACACGGGAGAGAAACCGTTTGTGTGCAAGGTATGTGATGCGCATTTCGCACTAAAGATCGCGCTAACTAGACACATGAGGACTCACACGGGAGAGAAACCGTTTGTGTGCAAAGTGTGTGTTGCGTCTTTCACACGGAAGAGCCACCTAAAGGGACACGTCAGGACTCACACGGGAGAGAAACCATTTGTGTGCAAGGTGTGTGATGCGCATTTCGCACGAAAGGGCACGCTAAATAATCACCTGAGGACCCATACCGGCGAGAAACCATTTGTGTGCAAGGTGTGTGATGCGCATTTCGCACTAACGGGCGCGCTAACTAATCACCTGAGGACCCATACCGGCGAGAAACCATTTGTGTGCAAGGTGTGTGATGCGCATTTCGCACTAACGGGCGCGCTAACTAATCACCTGAGGACCCATACCGGCGAGAAACCATTTGTGTGCAAGGTGTGTGATGCGCATTTCGCACTAACGGGCGCGCTAACTAATCACCTGAGGACCCATACCGGCGAGAAACCATTTGTGTGCAAGGTGTGTGATGCGCATTTCGCACTAACGGGCGCGCTAACTAATCACCTGAGGACCCATACCGGCGAGAAACCATTTGTGTGCAAGGTGTGTGATGCGCATTTCGCACTAAAGGGCGCGCTAACTAATCACATGAGGACCCATACCGGCGAGAAACCATTTGTGTGCAAGGTGTGTGATGCGTCTTTCGCACGGAAGAGCCACCTAAAGCGACACGTCAGGACTCACACGGGAGATAAACAATTTGCATGCAAAGTGTGTGCTGCGTCTTTCGCACGGAAGGGCGCGCTTACAATTCACGTGAGGATTCACACGGGAGAGAAACCATTTGAGTGCAAAGTGTGTGCTGCACCCTTTAGCAATAAGTGCACCTTGACGCGTCACGCGAGGACCCACTTGTGAAAGTAACCGTTTCTCTCCACAGAGCAAGCTACCGGCTAACGACCCCGTCGGTTGAGAAGCCGTTTGTTTTTTAATTGTGTCTACAGCGCAAGGCAACGATTATCTGAGAACGCTCACGAAAAGAAAACACCAAATGTATACGTTACCTGTCATAAAGACATCAAATTGTGCCTTGCGCCTTGAGCGCAAAATCCGTATAATCGATCACTGGAGGTTGCACGCATGAGATCTTCTCTTTGAGTTTAAAAATCTGTGTAAAGCGGATTGGTTGTGGTTATCTGCTGGAGATGATCCACCAGGTCATGTATGTTCAAAGTGCCAGTCCTGTCAAAGAATATTCGCAAGATGTGTTGATGTTAGTTCTATTCCGCGGTCTCAATGGTTCAATGGAATTTGTGCTATGTGCTACGAAACAGTATTTCTTAGTCCCGCACTCTGTATGCAAATGGGTTAATATCAGTCATTGGCTCACCTGGTTCTTTTCAAATGAAGGTGAAGTATTCTATCTAGGTGGTGTGTGGACTGTCTCAGCAATGTGAATAATATACAGTAATACTTCAGCATTTAAACCGATCGACGACGGAACTACCTCTCGCCAATTCAGTTACGAAGGTGACCATTTTAAGGCGTTGTCATTAAATTGATCATTAATCTGGTCTGCCGGTCGGAAAAAGGCAGCCGTAATTTACAGATGGACTTGCTACCCAATTACCAGCCAACAATCTATGGAGTCTATCTATGTATTCTACGTTACTGTACTATTGTTACTTTAATTACAATGTTAATTGCACCAAATAAAAAGGCGAAGAGGTGTGCGTGCCGCCTAAGGCCTTACCTCTAGCTTATCTCTTCGTTCTTTGTAATCTAGGTCATTCCATTCGGTCGGTGTACGGTTCGTTGCCATTTATCCAAATGCTGGTTTCTACATGATAAAGATCCCATCCCATGCCTCACATTACGGACTTACCCCCGCGGACACGACTCCTCCCTACCTTGGTAATTCCCATTGATTGTAATCTTCATTGATTAACATAGCGACAATGTTAGCCTATATGTTATACTACTACATTATTGTAAACATTGTTTTTTCATATTGTCCACGCATCTAGTCTATACATCATAGTAAAGACGATAACTATAGGCTGAATGATAAAAACAAACATTCGATTCTCAAATAACGATGCAAATATGGTTACACTAGCTAGTCACACAAATATATTGAATAATGCAACGATAATTATTGTTTATTCCGTCGAGTTGCGCAATCTGCAGCTGCGTCAGTTAAAACTATAATAGGACAGTATTGGCCTTGGGCAAGGGGTGATACATGTGTTTTTATTATGTGAGAGTTTAGGACATCGTCCGTTTCGTCGTCATGTATTTTAGTCACCATGTTCCTCATTATCGTCTTGATGGTCGTGCTAACTAATACAATAGCATAGAAATATGATGGCGGCTAAAACCGTATAATCGGACCCAAAACCGCCTTGTGGCCCCTTCAACAGTCAATTGTTGCCATAGTGACGTTGCGTAGAACAGTGAGACATGACGTCACGTACAAAAGAGATGTGGTTCTACTATACCTTCCCCCTCCCCCCCGGCCCCGACATGTACTTCATTGGTCGGGTTGTGACGTATTCGAAACCAGGGCGTGTTACTGCTTTGGGCATCAGAAGTTCGTAGCGGTGGAACCGTATATACAGAATACTTGTACGGCCAGAACAACTTTACGCATCATTAAGTTTACAAATAAAGTTAGATATGGGACCCAGTGCAGCAACGTGGGCTAAATGCATCAACGCGGGGTCATTTGCGTTTGTTATCTTTTGTAATACGGTAAAACCTCCCTGCCCGACCACCTCCCTAACCTGATCGCCTCCCTAACTCGATCGATTTTTTCGAGTGCCGAAGGTCGGCATATGTCTTAGCATTGCAACAGTATTCTATAACCCGACCACCTCCCTACTCTGTAAGCCGATCGATCATTTTGGTCCCAAAGCCCCATTTCATATTCCTTCAGTCGATCGATTGTCGGCTGGCGGAAGGATTAGTGTCACCGGCTGATTGCAATTAGTAGAACACACACATTCAGGCCATAACGCCTGTGAACTGGATAACACTCTAGAAATGTGTGAAGTATGTTTGCATGTTCGGGCGATATACCGCCTGTGAACGGCATGAGCTTTGATGAACTTGTTCACAAAGCTCCCTCTTGTTTTCACACACACGTGAGATACAAGTAGCGGCTATATATGGTATGGATATTGTCTTATGAGAAAGAGTTTCCACTTTCACGGAAGGTAAAACTCAAACTAAAGGTCAATACGAAGGAACGCGAGGGCAAGTTCAATCAAAACAGCTTGCTGATATCTTTGGCATCGGAAAATCAACAGTTTTTGCTATGTTGATTGGTTGATATTCTGTAACCCGACCACCTCCCTATACGCTTGTTTACAGTTTCCATCATAAAATATTTTATCTCAAATCGCTTTTCGCCCATTTTTACATATAGTATGTAATATATGAACAATAGTGTTACATTATAATCCTAAAATGTTTCAACGTTCTCAGAACGTTTTTGGAAGGTTACATTATAACCTAACATTATTCATCATTCTAAAAACGTTTTTGGAAGGTTACATTATAACCTAACATTATTTATCGTTCCCAGAACGTTTTTAGAAGGCTACATTATAACCTAAAATTAATCAACGTTCTCAAAACGTTTTTGGAAGGATCCGTTTTAACCCTTGAAATATCCACCGTTCCCAAAACGTTTTTGGAAGGAAAGATTATAACCTAAAATTAGGCAACGTTCCCAGAACGTTTTTGGAAGGATGCTTTATAACCGTAAAGTTATTCAACGTTCGCAGAACGTTTTTAGAAGGTTACATTATAACCTAAAATTAATCAACGTACTCAAAACGTTTTTGGAAGGATCCGTTATAACCCTTTAAATATTCACCGTTCCCAAAACGTTTTTGGAAGGAAAGATTATAACCGAAAATTAAGCAACGTTTCCAGAACGTTTTTGGAAGGATGCATTATAACCCTAAAATTATTCAACGTTCCCAGAATGTTTTCGGAAGGTTACATTATAACCTAACATTATTCACCGTTCCCAGAACGTTTTTAGAAGGTACATTATAACCTAAAATTAATCAACGTTCTGAAAACGTTTTTGGAAGGATCCGATCTAACCCTTGAAATATTCACCGTTCCCAAAACGTTTTTGGAAGGAAAAATTATAACCTAAAATTAAGCAACGTTGCCAGAACGTTTTTGGAAGGATGCATGATAACCCTAAAATTATTGAACATTCCCAAAACGTTTTTGGAAGGTTACATTACAACCTAATTTTAATCAATGTTCCCAAAACGTTTTTGGAAGGTTGCATTATAACCTAACATTATTCATCGTTCTCAAAACGTTTTTGGAAGGTTACATTATAACCCTAAAATTCTTCAACGTTCCCAGAACGTTTTTGGAAGGTTACATTACAACCTAAAAATAATCAACGTTCTCAAAACGTTTTTGGAAGGATCCGTTATAACCCTTAAAATATTCACCGTTCCCACAACGCTTTTTTGTGGAAGGAAAGATGATAATATAAAATTAAGCAACGTTCCCAGAACGTTTTTGGAAGGATGCAATATAACCCTAACATTATTCATCGTTCGCAGAACGTTTTTAGATAGTTACATTATAACCCTAAAATTATTCAACGTTCTCAAAACGTTTTTGGAAGGTTACATTACAACCTAAAATTAATCAACGTTCCCAAAACGTTTTTGGAAGGTTACATTATAATCCTAAAATTATTCAACGTTCCCATAACGTTTATGGAAGGTTACGTTATAACGATAACGAAGTGATAACTTTCGGGTAACGTTAGGTGTTTGCTGGGGGGTGGCTTATAAAGCACACACCAATAGTCTCATGCTAAAATATAGACTTGGCGAAATAACAGTAGAGAAGCAAGATGCACATTGTATATATTAGCGAGCGTAGCGAGCTCTTTAGATAACACACACGTAAAAAAACTGACAAAATCTGTATCTCAATCCCATATTGTAAAGAGCGAAAAAAAAAAAACGCAAGTCGACCCCGGAAAGCGGAAGCGGAAGATGTGAAACATTGTTTACGCATGCGTTAACTGCCTTCTGGGAAACGTCATGTTCATTTTTTTTGGTTAAAAACTTACGCGCAGCGAACCGCAGGATATTTAGGAACGAATTACCAACATTGGTACATAATCCACAAGTTACTGGAAAACATAACCAAGGAGATGAAGGGCTTATTATAGCGACAACATGTTTTCATTCTCCCGACAGAGTGCTCGCTGTATTCGCCATGTGGCAGCACAAGTCGAACGCGCAGACGACGGTTCACGGCAGACTGGTCAACAGTTCACAGCTTCGTTGACGTTATAACCTTTTTTACATTATTATTTAGTCTAGCTTTTGTAAATTTAGATCAAGGTTGATAATACATTAGGTGCTTAGGTCTCATTAGAAACATTTCACCTTACCACATAAGTTTAGTTTGTGTCACATTCAACTGGGTTTATTCGACAGTTGTCAGTTAAAGTCCATCTCTTGGGGGGGTATTTGTTACTAAACCACTTCAAAATATACATTTCCCAGTGGTTACTAAAGCCATTTATTAGATGCAATTATTTTACAATGTCTCTTATGCCATAAATATTAATATCTAAAGTCACCAAAATAAACTCCAGCAGCGAACGATCCATTTCCAAACCCCCGCCCAGAGCAGAGATTTGTGACGTCACAAGATGAACCGGTTTGAGTGCGCCTCGCTCGCTTCGACTGCCCACGGTGTTTGAATGAATGTACGTGCAGCAGGGAAGCTCTAACTTAGAGGTTTATTTCGGTTAACATTAACTCATGATGAACATTTGCCACATGTAGGTCTAGATAGACCTAGATCTATGACATTAGAGGTGTGGCCTTGTTGGTTAGAGCAACATTCGTGACAATGACTCACAGACTGCTACTAAAAACGGGCTACGTTTCTTCCCAAAAATGGAAAGGGTGGGCTAGGCTACAGGAGGGGACGGGCCGTCTCGGGGACGTCCGTCCAATCGTAGACATACAATCTAGATCCAGGGTTAAATGTATGTACTAAAAAAAGGTTTTTATGCACATCAAAAGGGAGGGAGGGCGGCATTTATCGGCCTAGCCTAAAAAGCACGCAGCGTACTAATCTGGTCATACAATTCATCACGTACATTTTATAGTAATACTTGTGGAAGCCCGAATGTTATGGTGTCCGGTTGGGACAAATCACTAAGTAGCTTTCACCAATTTGTCTGCTGGTCGCCCAATTAATATTGTATTTGATTATAAGACATATTTGTAGGTTTTGATATAGATCCCATGATATAATAAGCATCACTTTTTATGAATGAGGCGTTCGCACTACTGTTTTGCGAGGGGCGTTTTGAGGTTTTCAACTTTTACAGTTCCTTAGCAATCTCCAGGCGAGATGGCTCGAAGCGATACGTACGGCGGCAGACCACATGCTCCGGTTGCCCGAATACCTCCACTTGTTCTTCTTCAACCTCACCATCATTAATTACAAATAATCGCGCTGGCATAGCTGCATCCCGATCGATGCGGAAGGACGATGGCCCTCCTATAGACGCCATGCTCAAAAGTCTCGTTTACCGTAATGCGCAACGAAACCGGTTCATCTTGTGACGTCACGAATCAATGAAAAAGTTGCCCCTGTCTATCTTCTACTTTTTTGGGTAGGTCTGTGATAAAATGGCTAATATTTTTAATATTGGTGGCAAATAAATTCAGTGCGTATGGAATTTCGTTAATATAGCGCAAATGGATCAAATACATGCAAAGTAACATAGGACATAAGAGATGGACTTTAATCACTGATATCACGTCATCAGGCGTCCGTGTAGGATGCGTCGAACACGGTTGACCGATTCCTGGATTTGGACTAAGTTAGGATGACTTTCTTTTCGCCAATGTTAATCTCAGCTACTGAAGCAGCAGAACTTAATGTACGAAATTGGATTTAAGCTTAAACAAAATTCAGACAAGAATAGGAAGTTATTAAAACTAAAAATTGTCTTAATACCTGGAGCTATTATTGTAATGGTTGTCTCAATACCTGGAGCTATTATGTAATAGTTGTCTCAATACCTAAATACACACCTGCAGATGAACTTGAGACAATTAAAAGAGAGGTGTTTGCTATAGTACATGCATATAGCTTCCCTAATGGGAACATCAGTTTGTATAGATCTAGTTATAGCTGCAGGTAGTTATGACCTCAAAACTACAAAAAAAAAAATATTATTATTTCTTTTAGCACAGAATTAGAAAAGCAAGACATGCAAGTTGATAGTCCTACATGTTTTAATTGACCGGCCATTAATGCTGGGGTTCTGTCAGCAGATCTGAGCGCCTGGGGATTAATGAGTTATGTATAAGTTATCAGGGGATCAGTAAATGGTTCTCACTAAGCAGTGGGGGTTAAGCAAATGGTACCAAACAAATTGTATCGCTATGGTATGGATCATTGGAGGCTACACTCGCCGTTAGGTTTTACCTATGACATATTATTAAGATGATAACTTTACGAACCTTAGCAAGCAAACAGGCAATATATAGCTTTCTTAACTGTGACAGGGCCAACGAGTTGTTCCAGTGGCGCTTTCTGGCGAATGAGGAAGGAGCTAGGGTACCAGCATCATTGCGCCCCCTAGTGGAGAACGGACGTTACTCTTGCCGGAAACTGGTTTGTTTGCCGTCTTGGTTTCGCTGGGAACCAGCCTGCCTGTCCGAAACAGACCGCTGGTAACGGGTATCCTCCATTTTAGAAAGGGCCGGAATTCCGGCCTTTATCCTTAGTCGCAAAATTTAAAAAATATAACTGATGTTCCCATACTGCACCTCATAAGTGTTTCTATATACCTTCACGAAACCTCGCATTGTAATTTATCTAAGGAAATATCCAATTACGACATATGCTGACTTATAAGACGGGGTCTGACCTCGAAACTATGGAAAGCCAAAGTAGAAGGTAATCGACTGATGAATGCAACTGATCGTGAAACCTTGCGGAGAGGAGACAGTATGAACATGATCAAGTTCGAGATTGCGGGTAGGTGTCAGACGCCTTACCACGTGTTTTAAATTATGAAAAAGAAAGAAAACAGTTACATACGTTTGTACGTGCGTGCGCGTCCGTCTTCCCTCCTTTGCAGTACTACATTTCAATAATGAACGTGTGTACAAACGTGTGTTTTAGATCTTTTCTATCTGACAATTAAAACATGGAGCATTACCGAATTGTAGTACAGGATGTCATGTCATTTTGTGGTAAAAGGATGAAATTTGGCTCACATGTTAGAAATTCATATCTAATCGAATTTAGTTAAGTGTCGAGTCAGATTTAAATGGTGGACAATGTCACCAATTATAAGCGATATCTTGGACTCACAGTAAGAAGGATAAAACTGCTATTTTGATGTCTGTCCATAGGTTTTTGTGTAAGCAAAGGTAGAATAAGTCCTCACTGGATATTCAAGAACAATGCATGAGCCATTTCCCTATATAAGGACCCTGCACCTCTTAGTTTTTAAGATATTGAGCATGCTTGCTGGCCTTAGTCCGCCATCGTGGAACTAGAGTTGCACCTAGATACACACAAATATCTTCTGTATAATTCAGCGACCCCGAAAACCTATGCATAAACATAAAATATTATTTCGATCGTCGATTTGCGAGATATTGAGCTTTTTTTGGGTAGTTTTGCCCGTCTAAAGCCGCCAGGGGTAAAGTCGACTTGACATTAGCTAAATTTAAAGTTGCATGTGGAGTTGTTTCGCTGTTTTTGAATGCCAAATTTGCGTATAAGAACACAAACCTAAGGCCTTAAGCTTCATAACAGACAATAAACACCTACCATATCGCTCACCAATTATCTGCCAATGAGCAAAACATTTCAAATTCATGAATTGTCCGCCACAAAAATGAAAACCTGTGCTGATTTGAAACGTCATAAACGTGTGTACACAAGTCGTTTACCGGTGGCACCGACAGGGGGCCCAGGCGCTAAATTATATGAGACAACAGAGGCGTCCGGAGCGCCACTTTTTCTTTGGCGGTGGCCGTTGACACTGCTTGTGGTCAAAGATAACATTTCCTGTTTATGTTTATTTTGGTACAGCCGTTGCAACGGTCAGCTCCACATGTAACTTTAAATACAAGGATATTAAGGACAAGTGTGCTAACTTTCATGCTTTTACCACCAAATGCACAACTCGACATAATTTGTCGTTTAGCCGCTGAACTATTACGGAATATAGGAAATGTTTCCGTTTCGTCAACACAATTATAACCCGTAATGTCGACGAGGACGACATCAGCTGCGTATAATATTTGCCAAAATATTCAATGTCTCTCTATTCCTAATCTCTATGTTTCATATGCTATGTGAAATCCAAATTATTATCCAATTTACTTCACATTGTAATCTGTTTTTAAATAATAGGACCAACTCATGTAAAGACGTGTATACAACAATATTACGGTTAATTTCTTGAAGATATAAAAATTCATTTTGGCTTGCCATAGCATCTGCACGACAACTGGCGCTCGACCAATCACGGAGGCTTAAAAATTACTAGTTACCGGCCTAGTATACTGCGAGCAGCTCTAGGCCGGTTCCCAGCCTACGTCTTGGTATGTTTTGAAAATGGGATGCCGCCCGGATCAGTTGTAGAGAATCAAAAACCGCCTTATTTCTCGGACATCAGTGACATACATAGCCTTTAATCCCATCGAAAGGCGGTGAAGGCAAAGCCAACGCTACGTAGAGGTGTGTATTGTGTGTGAACGTTCACGATTATGTCTTTTTAAGTGGGTACGGCTCCGTTCTGATAAGCCAGGACTAGCCCTGGTACATGCCTCTCTAACCACGCCCGTAAACGGAGCAAGGGTAAGAGCCATGCCGCTCACCAGGCCTAAAAGTGGAAATCGCGGACCGGTGGCTCAAGTTGAAGGTCGTAACAGAATAAATATCCAGCGCCTACCCATCAAGTTGCTCCATTAGGTAGGTTAGCTGTTATGACTTTTGTCGGACAGTCGTTTCTTTGGTCGGTAAGCTTAGTGTATTTTCTTGTAATCCGGGCGATTATTGTCCCCTCTCGCTTCGTTTTCCATGCTTCGCCGCTCGCCGGAAGTAAACAAACTTAGCATGAGCACTTGTAGTTTGTAGTTGGCTGGCAGTCGGCAGATTGACGCGGTCATCGCGCAAGTCGTTACTCACGCCCGTCTGGGTGTAGCGGGGCGATGCAGTATATATATATATATCCCCTACATGGGGATCCCTTAAATAATTAAGCGGTACCCCTTTTCAATTATTTAAGGGATACCCCTTAACCGACCTCTTAATTCTGACCAATGACAGAACTTGTAACATGTGCTGTCATGAACCAACGCTAGGGTGCGCTAGGGTCGCCTTTGTGCCAGATCCGCCCAGTTTAACAACCGTTAGCGTTCCCGATACGGGGGGAAACCAAGCTGCGGACATACCTGTATCGCACTGGCAACAGATCAAGTGCAATTGGGCCAAAGCCGGGGGGGTGCGACACAGGTATATTTGAAAAATCTGCATTGGGCATGGACCCCCAAATTTGACACTGAAGATCTAAAAAAGTGACAGACACAGATTGTTGACCCGCTAAATGTCAGCAAATTTGAAGACAATTTAGAGTCTTGAGCCATGGATTACAATATTACCAGGTACTAAGTCAGCAACCTTAAACCAAGATAATTAGTCTAAATATGGAATCTTCAGTGGTGGCTCAGAACCAGTACGGCTATTAACTTATACACTTGGGAGTATTTTTAACAATAATATTTCTAACCGTAAATTGAGTATTCTTGAACATGAACTGATCAAGTTCAGTAAACTGTGAGTGCATTAATCATAAATTGTATCTATCTGTGGCAGAGCCACGGAGTTGCTCCAGTGGCGCCATCTAGCGAGTTAGCAAGTAGTTAGGTTGACGGTAGCGTAGCGCCCTCTAGCGAACGGCGGGTGGTCCTCGCCGGAAACTGGATTGCATGTGGGATTCATTCGAAAATGAGATGCCGTGCGGATCAGGTGAAACCATATGTGATCTGGAAAAATCTGCAACATCCGCGACCGACAGGCGTCCACGCTAATCTCAACACAGAGAGGAGAAAGCCTACGTTACGTAGAGGTGTGTATTTTGGGTGAAAGATCCCGATTACGTTATATTTTTAAGTGTGTACGGCCCGGCCTAATCTAGCCATCTTTGTCACATGTGGTTAACGTGTGAAACCGAATTTAATGTCTGCTTATATCGTGGGCTGGCATTTAGTCCACTGCGGTGTATTTGCACGGGTTTAAATGTACCCTAGGATCTTTTATGTGAAGTCAACGTATTTTAGACAGGTTATTTACGTGGTTACCGCGGACAGTTTTAATAGTTAGATTATCGTTGTGCTTTATCTCTGGCTCTGCGCGGGCTGCCCCTGTGTGTGTGTGTATACAGCGGGCTTGACCGGCCTGGCGAGCGGGGTCACCAACGGGTCAAACAATTTTACATTTGCAGTCTATTACTATGCGTGGTGTTACGAAAGTTATAAACTATCTATACGTGTATTTGATGTATCGTGTTACCAGCGGAGACCGTTAGCCAACTGCGGTTAAATACAGTGAGGGGGCGCGTGGGTTTAACGCCAGGCCCCAGATTATATGTATGTTTAAATCAGTTGTGTCGCTGTGTGGTATTCCCCGGCCACAAACCCGTTGGTTTGTTGACCAGGGAACGCCTTTCTACTTCTCGTTTTAACCCAGGTTCTGGGCGATCAGTTTGTGGAAATTGAGTAACAACAAAAATGGCGATGTCAACAAGTGGCTTTAATAATATCTAGATCTACAGCAAAACGGTTTTTGGGTCTAATCTAACTAACGCGTAATTGAAGACCCACAGATTGGGCACTTACAATTGATCGGGGCCGGAGCTGAGTCGAACTTTATGAAAAAACCCAAATATTACATCCCCCCTCCCTTTAAGTCGTTTGCCCTCAAACGAAAATCCTACGTAAAAGAGGAGCTGAAACATTTTAACGATAACGGCTATGTACAAGGTTAACAAAACTAAAAAGTTCATCTTCGCTGTGCGTTGCAGCGGCTCCAGGTGTGGTAAAGGCCCGCGATGTGGCAGCGGCCCGCGATGTGGCAGCAGCCCGCGATGTCGCGATGGCTTTCTGGAAGACATCGCTGGCGACTGGGCGGTCGTGGCGTTTGTACCGCCCAGTCCGACGCTCTAACGGTATCACTGTCCGTTGTCAGAGCGCCGGGCTGCGTGGACGTCGTTCCAGAGACGCCGCATCTTTACGTAGTTGGTTTCTACGTCCGGAAACTCAGCATGGCTGAGCTCCCGACCATTGTCGGTGATGCGGGTCTCTGGAAGAGCTGGGATGGGGTCCCGGGCCAAGTTGAGTGTCCGCGCGGCTGCTCCTAAGAGCTGGAGTGGCGCCGTCGTCGTTGGCGGAACGCCACTCGCCGCCACAGCGGCGCGCCCGTTGGTTGTTGCTGCCGCCGCGGAGTTGTGTCCCCGGTTTTCCGCTTCCAGGGCCCTCGCTTTCCAGGACGCTGTTTCTGACTGGGCGTCCTGGAGCTGGCGGGTCAGCGCCCCCAGTTGGCTCTGACAGTCACGAAAAGTCTGGTCGGCTGCGGCCGAGGCGAAACTGTGACCCGCCTGGTAACCACTCTCGAAGGCACCTTGGCCCCGCTCAAGAGTGTCCTGGGCCCTGGAGCACAACCGGCGGAAGGAGTCCTGGGCTTCCCGCATGGATTGCAGCAGGGACTCCCTCAGATCCGACGGCGGCATTTGGTCCTCGCACGGACTGGGCGCGCACGCTGCACCACTCTGGCCAACCACTGGCGGCGTCAGTTGCCGCGAGACTAGGGGTTCGGCGGGCTGCTGATCGGTTGGCGGCGGCGGCCGCGTCTCATCCATGGGCGTCACCGGTTGCTCCGATCCGTTCGGCTCCTGAGGCGAGAAATAATGCCGGCGTTCGCCGCCACCTAAACGGCAGACGGTTACCGCTGGCTCATTAGTAGTGCCCGGGGAGCCGAGATCCACCGTGGTTGGGGCCACGGCCGGCTTCCCCAGGTCTTCCGTCGCTTCAGCGCCGGTAGCAAAAGCTGCCGCATCGGCCCGCTGGTTCACGGCAGAGGAAGTGACCTTATCCTTAAACCGGATGTCGGTGGCAGCGAAGGAGCCCGAGGCCGTGGACGTGAGCTGACGCTCAGGCCTGGTCCTCGGCCCACGCGGCACACTAGTGGGGCGCGCCTGGGGCTTGGGACGGCCAGCCGACCGTTGACGCTCGTACTCCCGCCAGACCGGCTCGTACCCATAGGGAGTGGCGTAGTACATGACTTCGGCTTCACTAGCCGTTGTCCGACCGCCCTGGAACAAGGGTCTGACCTTCTGCACGGCACATTCCTCGTTGCACCGTGCGCGGATCCGGGCACTATTCAAGTTGAACATGCCTTTCACCAGGCACGTCACGGAGCAAGATCCCCGACCAGAGGCCACGCATATAGTTGCGTACGGCCGAAGTCTACTGTCATACTTGACAAAGCCACCGGCAGTGGACGGAAGGGCGTCGTAGTTAACATGACCGGAATAGGCCATGCTGTACAGGTACAGCCCCGACGAAGTCTCAATAGGCTTCTCGGGCTGATCCCTCAACAGCTTACCGTAGTCAGTAAACCCGACATCCTCACCGTCCTCCCACGTCTCACCTGCCCCCCCCCCCCCCTGCTCGACAGGCGGCTCGTCACGTCCCTGCCGGTCACCACTAGGCTCTCGGTGCGCAATAGGCCCTGAATCTGCTACGCACTCGCGGCGAGATTCACTCCTCAGAACAGGAGTTGGGGTAGCAAGCGCTCCGGCCGGCCTGTTGGCTTGCGGAGGTTTCGTAACAGCCCCTGCATAGGACATGGTCCTAGCCTGGTAGGGTGCCGGGGAAGGAGACGCGCAACGCCGAACCCTCTTACCTCTAGGGCCACGCTCTCTCGACAGTCTACGCCTCCCCTTAAACGGAGGCGCCTTCACCGACGAGACCACCGGTGGAAGGCGCACATCCGCGACCACACGCTGAAGGTTTCGTCCCAGGGCGACGTGTATCTGCCCTGACTCCACCTCCAGCCCCTGCTTCGCCAGGTAACGCCTCGCTTCATCATGGCGTTTGAAGTAACGTTCCCCGTCGGGGCTGATAAAGTAGATTATCAGCCCCAAGTGAAACGCCCGCCAATGACGTCGCAGGGCCGCCACCCGCGGAAACACATGGTCGGCCATAGGGCAGCTGCTGACCCGACAGCTAAACCCTTCACCACTCTTCCACTGCGAGAGAGGAAGGATCTTACCAGTCCCTTCCTCCTCCTGCGCAATCATCCGCGCCCTCGCCTCCACGGTCCTGGGCTGAACGATGCCATCAAACATGGGACCGTTCCGCTCCATCAGGCTACGTGCTCCCAACGGAGGACACGACGAGCCCGAGGACACCACCTGCAGAGGGCCGGTACTCTCCATACAAACCTCATCCGGAATGTCGATGAGGACCCCGGACGGCGCGACGACACAGAACGTAGCGGCCTCGGTGACGGTGGAAGGAGACTCCTCCATCCTCTCAACCGGGGCGGGGTCCTCATCGACCAAGGCCACCAACTGAGCCTCCAGCGCCTCCATGGCCGGTACCTCTGTGACATCCGCCTCCACTCCACAGCAGGTGGGTGGAGTTCCATCGCTGAGCGGTGCGACTAGCTGACTCAGGGCGTCGGACCCACAGCAGGGCGCTGACGTCGCTGATCTCTCTGTCGTCTGGGCCGCAGCGGACATCTCGGGCGGGTCTGCCACCCCTGGGGGGTCTGTCATCTACAACGGCGCCTGGAACGAATTTAATAACTAGGATGTTGAGGTACAGATATCTTTAACCAGACATTTGACACTGACACAGAGACATTAACCACACCGGCATACTCGGTTACACACGGCTGAGCTCGACATGACACAGTATCGCTCTCATACTGGCGGATGAATCAGCCCTCGACAGACGGTTACTACTTGTCATGTCTGCCACGCTAGGTGCAACAACCCGAATGCAGGGGTTGAGGCCTCCCAACTGTGGCGTGACAAGCCCTCTCCCTCACAAGTGGGGAGTGACATCGTCCTGCGTCCAGCCGCGGGTGCGGGGATCTGCATAGACAATGTGTCACCCATGGCCTCCGAGGCACCGCTGCCGGTTCTAACCATCGCTTTCTACCACTCAATAGGCAAGGCTATACCCCATGTGTGTTTCCCGCAGATGACAAAACCAGTGGCAGGCGGCTACTACTTATCATGTCTGCCACGCTAGGTGCAACAACGCCCTTCGTCAAGGACGCTGAGGCCTCCCTACTGTGGCGTGATAAGCCCTCTCCCTCACAAGTGGGGAGCGACATCATCCTGCGTCCAGCCGCTGGTGCGGGGATCTGCATAGACAATGTGTCACCCATTGCTTCCGAGGCGCCGCTGCCGGTCTCATCACCTTTCTCTAACTAGGGCCAGCGCAGTGTAGGACTCCAGCCACCTGCCTTGCTAACCTCACACTCTAGGGACACTTCCAGCCACACCTTACTCTCACACGACTGACGACTGGTGTTACCTGTGTGCCTCTCACAGATCCATGCGGACCGGTGGTCGCCGCACGCGCTCGCCGCGGCGGGGGACAGGCTCTGCCTCTCCCGTGTCTGACGTCTCAGCCTCACTGCCTGACACACTGTCAGCAGGCGCTGTCTCGTCCGGTACCTCAGCAGAGGCGTCATGGCCGTCAGCCATACCCGTCTGCTCATCCACAGTCTCATCATCACCAGTTGCCGAGGGCGTTGACAGCCAACTGATCAGCGGTTCTTCCGGGTCCTCCACATACTCCTTCAGGTGATCGACATGTTCTACAATGGGCTTATCAACGGAAGATCGCTGAATAGCTACATTGACAGCCGATGGACGGCGGACCACCAGGAAAGGACCAGACCACCGGATTCCCCCTTTAACCCTTGCAGTGGCTGTACAGTAGCGCCACACCCAGCTACCTATCGGGAAGTTGACTGGGGTCGCCCTCATGTCATAGTGAGTCTTTTGGCGCACAGCTGCCTTCCGACTTTCTCGTCTGGCTATGCTATGTCCAATTTCCATTGCATCCCGCAGCCACTCACCATAGGCGGTGACACAGGCTGGGGCGCGCTCCCTGGGAGGACCTTCAACCTGCAGGTCCAGTGGGAGGGTTATGTCCCGACCAAACAACAGTCTGTAGGGCGACACTCTGCTACTCCTGTGCTCAGTCGAGCGATAGGCACACAGCACATACGGGAGGTGATCTTCCCAGTCCTGCGGGTGCAGGCGAGCATAGGTAAATATCATGTCCTGTAAGACACGGTTGAAGTTTTCCACGAGGTCGTCCGACTGAGGCCGGTATGGCGTGGTCAAGGTTCGTTCAATCCGCATCAAACGACAAACCTCCTGCATGAGTTGGTTGTCAAACTCCCTGCCCCTATCAGAGTGAAGTTGGCGAGGGCAGCCAAACCGACAGAACACTTCTGTGACGAGTTTGTCTGCTACCGTCTGTGCCTCTTTATTAGGCAGAGCGAACCCTTCAACCCACCTGGTGAAGTAATCCTCTACCACAAGAACATACCTCTTCCCAGTGCCAGCATCTGGCATGGGGCCAACTAAGTCCATCGCAATACGTTCCCATGGCTCTCCTACTGGCATCTGCGTGAGTGGAGCTCTGTGTGGGACTGACGCCGGCTTCCGCTGCCCACAGTCCCTACACAAAATCAACCAACGACTCACGTCAGCTGACATCCTTGGCCAGTAGAAACTCTTCTGGAGCGATGATAATGACTTCGTATGGCCCATGTGCCCGCCCAGGCGGTCACAGTGTACGGCCTGGAATAAGCGTCGCCTTAACGGAGGTGGCACTACCAGCTGCAGTGCCTCCTCAACGTCGCAACTCGCTTTCTTTCTGCGATACAAGACCCCATCTTCAATGGTTAGACTATCCCACTGTTGCCACAGGCACTTGGTCACGCTACTCTGATCCCGGATTTCAGCGAATGGAGGTTTGTGAGCCCGGCTCCTCTTGTGATTGAGCATGCATTCGATACTCTCATTCTCGCTCTGCCAGCGACGAATGTCACTTAAGGTAACTTCCGGCACCCACTGTAGGGCACGCACACTCGGCGCCGCTACTGCCTCGCACCCTGGACCAGTAGTAGTCGACTCCTGGGATACAGTGGATGGCAACTGACCTTCACCCAGTGGTTCGGCCAACAAGCTATCGCTTGACGCTTGGGACACAGCCGCTGTCCCAGCATTAGCGACCCACTGACTGTCATTTGACGTTTCACAGACTACAGCCTGTATGCTGGGCATTGTCTCCGGGGCCGGATTGTCAGTCACTGGCTCCGCAGTCACCCTGCGTGGAAGGCAGTCTTGACACTCTGTCCGTTTACATGGGCGTGTTAACTTACGAGACAGAGCATCTGCATGGCCAATTGCGACTCCTGGCTTGTGGACAATATTGAAATCATAAGTCCCCAGTGTAGTCAGCCATCTAGCTACCATTCCTTCTGCATCTCGGAAGTTCAAGAGCCAGGTGAGAGAAGCATGATCAGTAACAACAGTGAACGGCCGACCCCACAAGTAGTGACGAAACTGCTTGATAAATGTCACCACTGCAAGAAGCTCACGATGGGTGGTGCAGTAGCGGGCTTGGGTCCGACTGAACGTCTTGGATGCATACGCTATGACCTTCTCCCCACCTGCCTGTTTCTGGGCCAGCACGCATCCCATTGCATCAGCACTAGCATCAGTGTAAACAATGAAAGGGTCGTGTCTGGTAGGGTAACCCAGCACTGGTGATTCACAGAGGGCCTTTTGTATGGTTCTAAATGACACCTCCCTAGCTTCTGACCAGCTGAACGTTACATTCTTACGAGTCAATGCAGTCAAAGAACTCGCAATCTGTGAGAATCGAGGGATAAACCGCCTGTAGTAGGAAGCCAACCCAAGAAAGCTACGCAGCTCCTTCACAGTACTGGGTCTGGGCCAGTCACGAACAGCTGACACCTTTGCAGGATCGGTTGCTATACCCTCACGAGAAACCACGTGACCTAGGTATGGGACCTCTGTCTGGAATAGCTTGCACTTGACAGCCTTCATTTTCAATTTAGCCTCTCGCAGCCTGTCCCACACAGTTGTCAGACGGCTTAGAGTTTCTTCGAACGTCCTGCCAAAGACAATGACGTCATCAAGGTATACAAGGCAGCTCTTCCAGCACAACCCACACAGCACAAGTTCCATGAGTCGCTCAAAACTGGCAGGCGCGTTTGCCAAGCCGAACGGCATCACCTTCCACTGGAACAGACCCTGACGTGAAATGAAAGCAGTTTTCTCTTTATCCCGCTCATCCATCTCTACCTGCCAGTAACCAGAGGCGAGATCCAGTGTACAAAACCACTGCGAACCAGACAGGGCATCCAGTGTATCAGAGATCAAAGGAAGGGGATATGCGTCCTTTCGTGTGACATCATTCAATTTACGATAGTCGACACAGAACCGTGTGCTCCCATCCTTTTTCTTAACTAACACCACTGGACTGCTCCATGAACTGGTGCTTGGTTCGATTACACTTCTCTCCAGCATTGACTTAATCTCCGCTGCTTCTACTTCCTGCTGGTTAAGGGGGAGGTGGCGAGCACGTTGACGTGTGGGATAGGCTTCACCAGTGTCAATGCGGTGCTTTACTAAGTCCCAACTCATCAGTAATTTCAGCGAAAATTCCCTGATATTCTGTCACAACAGCCCTGACTGCTTGCTTCTGTGCGTCAGTCAACTCGGGTGAGACATCAGTGCAAAGCTTTTCAAGGGAGGGTGGGAGGTTTACATGCCTTTGGTCTGTCATACCTGTGCCCTCGACAAAATCACTGTCGGGTACCTGAATAACCTGGTTACAGGGAAGGGATTCGAGCACTCCCACAGTGCTGCCCTTACGTAAGTGTACAGACTCATCAGTTGTGTTCAACAACACGACTGGAATGTGTTTCGTGTCAGGGGCAACAAGTGATGACGCTACCACCACACCTCTATCCTCATGCAGGTTACGAGTTGGCGTTAACAGTGCATTGCTTCCATTAAGGTACTGCAGCTTGTTCTCTGCCCTGGCTGTCACCACTACCTCTGTACCTGGGGGAATCTCAATAGATTTCTCCAACCGGACACGAGCGACTCGATCTTGTTTACCTTCCTTCCTGAGGGCAAAAGTCAACTTTCCTACCGTGAGAAGGCCATCTCGCATTGACATTTCACACCCATGATCCCGAAGAAAATCTAATCCAAGGATCCCACCACGCTCAGGCAGTTTGGCAATGACAACATCTTGAGAAATACACATCCCATCAAGCACAAGTTCAACACATGTCTCACCCATTAGACTCATGTGTTCCCCATCAACCATGGAAAGCTGCGCACTTGCAGGCTTCAGAGCAGGGCGTTGGCTAGGATTTATTGCCATGTAAGTCTGGTTATCAATCAAGGAAACTGAAGCACCAGTATCCAAGAGCAGGGGACAGTCAGCACCATACATCTGGGCATGCAACATCCAACCCCTTGCTGGCTTAACCCTAAAGACATGGGTGTTTGCCTCGCTACCAGAACTTACCTGTGGCTGCTTCATAGATCTTGGCGAATCAGATTCGCCTCCCGGATGGATTTGAAGTTTTGGAGTATCTTTAGGGCCAGTGTCTCCCGGGTTATCACTAGCCCTCACTAGTTTGGGTTCTCCCTTACTTTATCCAGGCCAACACCCTTCCCATTACTGCGCTGGTATCTGGGCTTTTTACAGCCCCTTGCCGTGTGCCCATACTCTGAGCAATTGTAGCATCGCACGGATGACATGTCACGGGTATGCCTTGACTGACGTGGCTGCCGGCCATTATTACCTGTTTGATGGCTCTGCCCAACCACACGCTGGTTACTATTGCCATCTTTCAGGACCTGGTTAAGGCGTGCCACTAACCCTTGGATACTATCAGCCCCCATCTCTTCATCAGATGGTACTGTTTGTTGAGCATTAAGCCTCAAAACTTGGGGCTTCCCCTTTCCCATAGGGTTGGAAAAGTGCTCACTCCTTTCAGCGATATCAACTAATCGCTCCAAAGAAGCATCACCTTCGACAAAACACAATCGTCTTGTCATGTCATCAGTCAAGCCATTGATGAATTGTTCCCGGATCATGACTAAACGACCATTCTCATCTGACCCGGGGTAAGCTTGTCTGGATAAATCACACAGAGCTCTGGCGTACGTTCGCAATGTCTCACTAGGTTTACGCATACGGCTGCGAAACTGTCGTAAGGCACCGTCAGTACCTCCCGGTTGGGCATATTGCCATAGCAGGGTGGACCGAATGGTTGCGTAATCACGCCTGGACTGACCCTGAATCACCAATCGATGGGCCTCCCCTTGCAATGCGATTTCTAGATTAATTGCCCTTTGCACTGAATTCCAACCACACAAATCAGCGATTGTATCAAACCTGTGTAGAAAATCTTCTACACCTAGGCTATCTCCTTTTCCTGTGAAGGTAGGAGGTTTCGGGCATTTTTCTAGTCCAGCACGCCATAGACGTTCTTTTAACTGGGAAGGAGTCAAAGGTATCTCTGACATACCTGCCCTGTTCAACCTCTCGACCTCATTGTGTCTACCCCTGTCACTGCAGCCAGTGTGGGATAGGCCTACAGACTCTCTCTCTATGGGCTGGTGAGGCCTATCATGGTTAACTCCCAGATTGGAGTGCCTGTGAGGGTCGTCTTGATACAAGTGGCGGTCAATGGGAGGTACACGCAGGTCCTCACAATTAGAGGGTGCTGGTGTGGAGTGATAGAGAGGGGGTTGGCTAGGGAACTGGTGGCAAAACCCTGTGTCCCTTCCCACGTCAATGCTGTCAGTGTCCTCCCTCAAACAACGCGCCTCATCTCTCATCCGCATGTTGTTGACACCGGTACAACTGGTTCCCTCTCCTTCCCTGCGACTACGGTACTCACCCCAACCACGCTGTGGCACAAACAGTCCCTCTGCATCACATTCTGACATATGTCTGTCCGAGTATAGCGACTTCGAGGGAGGATCAGGCGAAAATCTAACTGATTTTTCGCATCTGCCCGCCGGTGCGGCCATGTTTACGCTTCTAAAGTCACGTGCCCCGGCCGACCAATCACCGTGCGGCATCACGACCTTGTCCTCAGCAGGACAAGTCGTGTTGTAAACTTTAGTTTTACCGGATCTCATATCACGGTCAAACTCTCCGTCACCCCTACAACCGGGGAAACCCTGCTCTCACTTTCCCCATTCTATATCTACAGAGGAGTCAGTGCTGCCTCCTTCAACCGGGGGGTTTGACCGCAAAGCCGGTTGTCCACCACGCCGGGGCTGGAAAGTTTCGTCAATCACGAAAAATTCAGGCCTAGACATTTTGAACTGAAACTCAACAGTGACAGTTCAAACACCCAAGAAGTTACTCAAAATCCAACGAAAACCTGATCGTGGTCACGGTAACCAATTATGTGGTATTCCCCGGCCACAAACCCGTTGGTTTGTTGACCAGGGAACGCCTTTCTACTTCTCGTTTTAACCCAGGTTCTGGGCGATCAGTTTGTGGAAATTGAGTAACAACAAAAATGGCGATGTCAACAAGTGGCTTTAATAATATCTAGATCTACAGCAAAACGGTTTTTGGGTCTAATCTAACTAACGCGTAATTGAAGACCCACAGATTGGGCACTTACAATTGATCGGGGCCGGAGCTGAGTCGAACCGCAATGGCCGGTTACTTCGCGTTTTCAGTTACTCTAACGTAAAACTGATCCGTCTCCCGATCCGCGTCCCCCCGGACTCTCTGGCTCCGCTTCCCGCGCAAAACCCAGGGGGCCTCCCTGGTGTAGTGGTTAGCGCACTAGACCGCAGATCAATAGGTCCTGGGTTCGAATCAGGGCTCGGGCACCTAATCTGGGGCATGTTTCATTCCTTCATCCTTCATCGTCTCGGGAGGTTCCTTGGCCCAATTTAGCCTGTATGTGCACAAAAGTGGCCTAAAACACCAACATTCCATTCCCGCGCAAAACCCAGCGTCTCCAGAATGACGTCACTAACTAGCGGGTCGTGCGGCACGCTACTGAAAAGGGAATGACTAAATGTACCCGTATGTACTACAATACAAACTAAAGACCTACTTTATGGGAAACCCCAAATATTACAGCTGTAGTGGCGCGCGGAGGTTGTATGTAGTGTACAGTGTGTATGCGGCTACTGGGCTCCAGCGGGCAGGCGCATGCAGTGGGGCAGACCACTCCTTGACCTGAGGCCTTACAGCCCAGGCTCATGAAAGAGATTCTGTGATACACGTGTATGCAGCGAGGACATATGGTTATGCGCCCGGGGGCAGTTATTTATAGACCTTTGTGTAGCATCAGGGAAATGTTAAGCGCTGACTGGGTAATTCCACCCCTGTTGGATTACGAGTAGGTTTTTATAGATTTTTGTCTGTTGATCTGCAGGTAGCTGTGTGTCCCGGTATATCCGGACGCAGCTGACAACGAGCACCCGCGGGTCGATATGCGGTTAGTAGTGGCATAACACGCCTCTCTACATACGCTGATTTACTTTATATATATGAAGGTCAAATACGCAATACGTTATGATTTGTAATACGCCACGATTCATACACGTTATGATTTTATGACAGATTTATACATAACTACACATCTTCCAATTGATCTTTTAATAGCAATGGATCATATAATAACGCCGTCCACGTAAACACATTACCTATATAACTCAATTCGTATCTTTTATAACTCAATTCGTATTTGTATCTTTTATAACTCAATTCGTATTTGTATTTGCATCTTTTTATCCTGTTTTCACACAGGGTGCTTGGTTAGGACTGGTGTCCAACGCAGCTCACAATAAAAGCATGAACATGGCCAGACTGTAGTTGCTTCTCTTTGCCCAACCGACGCTCCCACCAATCGAATCTTGCTACATATCAATAAATATCTATATACATCTATCAGATGTTTATTATTTACAAAAGAAATGTAGATTTAACATTCTTCGGTATATATAAAATTTAACATTATATTCAAACATCCGGATTAGCTTATCAAGCTTAATGTACTACCAGTAGGTATACGTGAAATCAGAAAATAACAAGGGAGGTACAAAAAAACACAAGATACTTTATTGATACATATGGTCTTAGGCCCATTGTACAATATACACAAAGTTAACTCATAAAAATGACAGATTTTTTTTTCAATATTAATCAAATATACAGACACATAACTTTATTGTTGCTTTGTTTGAGATAAAATAGACAAAGATGCATCCATGACTGAAATACAGATCTTCAGAAAGTTTGGCATGTGCTGAGTTCAACCATCTGAACTCAAATGCTGTTATCTGTTTCACTCCATTTCCTTTTGCTAAATAACATCAAATAATATTTATAATATATATTCCAAGTAAACTGCCTCTAGTCAAAGCGTAATAATGCAAATGATTATAAAAAGTAACATTGCCATCAACAGATTAGTAAGTTATGCATAAAAAAGACACTTTCTTGAAAAAATTAATATAAAGGGATACAACAACTGAATGTTATAATTTTTGTTGTTGTTGCTAATATTTGCCATGGACAATTAAGCACATACTAACAAATAATATTGAAATGAGACAGAGAACACACATAGATAAGTCATTCTAAAAAAAGGATTACCGGTACATTCTTGAACTTATATATTGCATATCTTCATGAATGTAGCAATGGGCACACTTAATATTAACATATTAATAACTTTTCTAATGAGTCCCTTATGCTAATAATTACTTTTTATTGATCATACTTCCAGTGACTCACAACAACTGATCATACTTTGTGAGCGCATTTTCACCCAAGAAAAGAATTTGTGAATTTGGGACACTGGTTTGATTATTCACCATTACATTTTCAATAAATGATAGTAACTTGGTAAAGAATGTTCTTATAATAAACTAGGTTTGGCAACATGTAATAGCTCAGATGCAAGACTGCCAGTTGGAAAATGTATGGTTACTTTGCTGGAAGTCGAACAAACAAGGAATAAAGAGGTTAAAAATGCAAGTGCAAATACCTTCATACATTATGGTGTATGTCATGTAATCCAGAAATATGAAACCTGGTAAAATGTTTATTTCCACCACGCTTGAATAATTAATCGTCATATTACAACATTTGCTATTTGCATATCTACATACTGAAGGAATATACTTGTAAGACAACAGCAGACCTAGAAACTGCTCAAAGCTCAAAATGACTTGATTTCCACAGAAAGGTTTTCTCATTTTGGCAATCTATTTTGTTTAACCCCCAGGTTATATTGCAGTTACAGAGCCTGGTTCATAGTAATAACCTATGCAGCAATATTAATACAAATTCATTATTTATACAGGTGAATAATTCTATAACAATAAAACAATTTTTACCTTGGAAATAAATTATTAGAGGTGCAATATGATTTCTGGAGAGGTTTTATCAATAAAATACCTTAATCAATACATACTATGGCCCAGTCAACTATAGCATGTAATAAAGAAGTATATTATTATAACCTGATAACTGTAGAGATATTCGAGACATGATTAGTCTATAGATCTATATTTTCCATGTATATTATATTTTCGATATATATAATTCTATATAGATAAGCACAATGGCATAGCTACTATTGAAGCAGAATATACAGTATATCCCCTTTTTTCAAGGGTCATTTTTTATATAAAAAGAGCCCCAGCCCCTACTCCTCTATAGGGTGTTAATCTTCATTCCCTTAATTTTGTTACTGGGTAGGCACCGAAGCATAATAGCTTTTTATTTCAATACTTGCCAATATAATCCTAATAAAAAATCATTGGTAAAATAAATTGAGTGGGGCATTTTGACTTTTTGACAGTTGAGCTCAACAAATAGCATAATACTGTCCAGACACCACACACAACCACACCTATTAAGATAAGATAAGATGAAGTTTTATTTGACGTTGGTATGTAAAAGTCCACAATAAAAATTAGCACACATGCTATTGACCGACAATGATAAAATGACATGAGCGGATAAGATATATGTATATATGACAATGAAAATATAATAACCTTTGCATCTCATAAAACCTTATCCATTAGCTATGTTGCATAATGTGCATGAATTACAGTGACACAAGAACATATCTGAGGTTGACAGCATTGTTTTAAATTCCTTGGCAGATTTGGCACACTTTGTTCCTTGTTGAGCATGTTCCATAGCTTACTTACTTACTTACCTTGATACTTCACTGAATTATAGCCTTAAGCTGTTGATTGAATGCGTGGCATACATATATTTGGCCCATTTTGCATATAGCAATGGTCTACCCGCTCTCTTCCTCCACTCTGCATAGCCAGCAAACACCTAACGTTATGCTAACGTTACCGGAAGGGTATCGTTTCGTGATCGTTATAACGTAACCTACCAAAAACGTTATGGGAACGTTGAGTAATGTTAGGGTTATGATGTAACCTTCCAAAAACGTTCTGGGAACGTTGAATAGTGTCAGGTTATAATGTAGCCTTCCAAAAACGTTCTGCGAACGATGGATAAAGTTCGTGTTGTAATGCATCCTTTGAAAAACGTTCTGGGAACGGTGAATTATTTTAGTGTTATAACGGATCCTTCTAGAAACGTTTTTAGGATGTTGAATAATTTTAGGTTATAATGTAACCTTCGAAATACGTTCTGGGAACGGTGAATTATTTTAGGGCTATAATGGATCCTTCTAGAAACGTTTTTAGACCGTTGAATAATTTTAGGTTATCATGTAACCTTCCAAAAACGTTATGGGAACGTTGAATAATGTTAGGTTATAATGCAACTTTCCAAAAACGTTCTGGGAACGTTGAATAATTGAAGGTTGTGTTGTAACCTTCTAAAAACGTTCTGGGAACGGCGAATTATGTTAGGCTTATAATGGATCCTTCCAAAAACGTTCTGGGAACGTTGAATAATTGTAGGTTATGATGCAACCTTCTAAAAACGCTATGGGAGCGTTGAGTAATTTGAGGGTATATAATAGAAATTGGTGGATACCCTCAGTCATGTTCTTCCCACTCCAACCGATCCCCCCCCCCTCTCCGCCCCTTTCCAAATTCAAAGCCCCCCTCCCCCTGAGTAACGTTATAATAGCGACCGAACAACTTTGCAATTTGTTTCGAGTGCAAAGAAGTCTCCAAGAAGGAGGCGTTAGGGTGAGGGCAGCGTAGCGCCCTCTTCCTAACTCTCGGCTAACGTTCGCCTAACGTTCCGCGAACGTTATATTGTTAGTTGGGTATCCTGATCTAAAGTCATACCTCAATGCACGCTCCTTGATCTGTTCAATCTTACGCATAATTTTCATATCACCAAAATGCCTAAAACAGGATAATACCCCGGTAATTAAAAGGTGTACGAATAAAGGAATAAAATAACGAAATAGATCTATTACAACCACAGGCACAGTAAATCGACTAACACAGGGGTGGGGGGGGGGGGGTGGCCGGGCGGGAAGGGTCCGCACAGCCTATTAATAAACAAGTAGCCAGTGCGGACCCTCCCCACCCTCCCACCCTACCCCCCTGTGTAGGGCCCCTGAGGGGGGGTAGCCACGTCGCATGTCGATTTTAAGAAGAGGTTCATGTCGCGTGTCGCTAAGTAAAAAGCCGCGTCGGTAGTGTCGCTAAATACCACGCATGAAAAAAAGCACCAGACTAGGGGGGGGGGGGGGACGGGGAACCTTAAGTCGTGTCGATAACGGTCGATGTCGTTTGTCGGAGTTAAGTTTTCGCCCATGTCGCGTGTCGCTAAGTCTTGATGTCGCATGTCGATTTTAAGGTAGCCTCAATGTCGCGTTGTCGATTTTAAAAATCGCCGTGTCGCCGTGTCGAAAAAGGCCGTCTGGGGCCCTCTGTGTCAGTCGAATTACTGTGCCTGTGATTACAACCAATAAGTATAAGTTCCTGCCATTGAGCCTTCTGTGGCCAGTTTTATCGTGTGAAAGCAAAGTAATTTGTTTTCATTTCACCAGTCATTGGACAGTCTGTAACCTGTTAGTCTAATTAAGTGTCAACAAAAAGGCCAACGCTCCAATCGATCGACCACGATGAGCCTATATTCTCTCCTATTATCACCCTTTTCCTGTTCGCATATGACACTTCTCAAATCACAGGCACAGTAAATCACTGGAGGGGGAGGCCAGGGGGGGGGGGGGGGGGGAGGGGGCCCCACAACGCATGCTAAACACCTGACTGCCAAATAGCTATAAAAAAAGGAAAATATGATAATCGCCTAATTCTACATTACTATACATATCACACGTGTCGTGGAATCAAATATCCGTACATAAAAGAAGACAATATGTCGTGTGAGCTGTTCAAAAATCTGATGCCGTGCACTGCTTCGCTCCCCACTTGCTCTTTCAAAACCCACTGAGCCGAAATTTCCGGTGTTTCAGTGAAACGGCCAGGCCCCTTCTCGCACAGACTTAGGCTCTTACACAGCCCCACCTCCGCTCGCTCCATGTGAGGCTGTAAACGGCTAATCTAAGGTTGGCAGGGATTGGTCAACGCGCTCTGCCTGTTTTGAATATTCTCATTGGCTGTGCTAACTTTAGCTCAGCGGGTGCATCATGGCCGCCCTTGACAGAGTTTTGGAGAAAGTAAAAGCGTTTTGGCTGAAATAAGATTTAAACTTGCTCCTAAAGTAGTTTTAACGCATATAAACGAAACAACCAGGAAAGAAAAGCAGACGCATGGCTATTTAGGAAAAAAATAATGTGATTGTAGGCGGAAATACGTGGAAGAATCCTCCGATCAGGCGGACGTTTCGCGAAAATCGAGAATGTTTACTTTCCAGTTCAGGGGGGGGGGGCGGGGCTGATCAGCTGATGCCTTCAGTGACCGCCCAAGAGAAATGACAGTGGTGTCACTGTCAATTCGGTTATTCACCAGCGAAGAAATAAGCTGGCAGAAGTAACATCTATGCTGGAAATTGCAGGTCAGTTATATTTAATTCTTTATGTTTTCATTACATATGATTATCAGTATATAAGCTAGCTTCATTAGGTATACAGATGCAATTAAATGCTGTTGATAAATTTGTGGCAAATTTTGCATTTTAAATTAATGATGTTTTTTATGCAGCTGTAATATCAGTGGTGTGTCAATATAAAAGGGCCAGCATATGATTTTACCTCTCCCCACCATACCCAACAATCATAAAAATTATTGCAACAATTTAATAAACTTATCTGTGTTTTTGTCTTTTAGATGCATGAAGAGCTATGCTGCAGATATTTGCAGACCTCCAGACAATATTCATTTGCCAAATGCTATTGAGGCATTTAGAATAGGTGTGGATATTTATATATTCCTGTCATTTATTACTTGAAGGGTTTTAGCCTTAAATAATCATGTTTATTCCTTAATTCTTATCTAAATTCGGTAGTGTTATAATCTATTTCTGGTATAGTGTCTGTGTAAGGACTTCATATGTACATGACATGCACATAACCACATGACTGAAGTGTATAAAACATCTTATTATTGTCATTTATGTGAAGTACAATTAAGCATGATTTTTAAGCAACTGATTGAGCAATATGACATATGAGCAGATTATGGCTCTGTATAGTAAACTCAGATGATCAAGTGTTAAGCAGCAAGTATTACTTTTTTCACCTGGGTAATTTACTTTGTCTGAGAGAATTGTACATAGTTGTCTGCTCTACTTAGAAGTTAGATACCTTTGTTTAGTCATACACTGCATCTCCAAAACTCCCATGATGAGAGCTTCGCCCAGTATCTTATTACATATAATCATGTATCAAATTTATGATCAATCTGTGAAACCCCTAATATATAAAAGTTACTTTTATATTCACAGCATATTGTCAAGAGGCTGGTTGAGGCACTGGACTATTGAACACATGGGGGAGAACCAACTCATGTTAACCCTTCAGTGTTACTTTTTCGTGAGAGGTTAAACTTGCGAGAATGGTGCTTTGTCAAGACCAGGACACCACATCTGGAGCCATCACAGGATGCTGTTTCATGACTATCACAGTGAAGCACAGTTCAAATGCATGCTAATGCAAGATTTTGAAATGAAATAAGCCAGGGATTTGTTAGAATTATGAGCTGGGTCATTATGAAAACTTGGTAGCCATTGTTGATTTACATCAATCCTACCTAAGAATAATTAGACGAAATGTTTTTCATTTAGTTTCATGAAATAATACTTATTAATGCTTTCAATAAAATGTGTTTGTCATTCTTCAATCGAATTTGGCTGATGTTTTGTTAATATAATTTTGTTCTTCACGCACACATATAAATCTCCTGAACCCCTGAAACTTCAAGAGGAATTTCTGCAGCACAAAATACCTTTCTAATTACCAGTATTCCCAGGGGAACAGATATATTCCATGTTATACGTGCAGCACACGTTTTTTGCTGCAAAACTATCCAATAATGTTCTCAGGCAATCTCATCTTTATGTATATATGTAGTTACAGTTATAACTGTTATGAAAAGAAATTTATAATCTGTTTTATTTTATTATAATTTTTATTCTTTAAAGCAAATACCGGTATCTAGTACTTAAAACTTCCTGTTGATGATTTATTTGATATTTGAGGCTTAAGTTAATGTCTGGTAGACTTAACTTAATTATTATGAATGTGTGTGACCATGAAATGTTAACTCCCTAGATTCTTTTTCTAAGTGAAGAGAAGCCTGCATAAACATGTACATAACTGTTAATGAACCTGTAATTTTATCCGCTACAGAGCTATAATAGCTTTTTTCTCTCATCAAAACCTATAACTTTCACCAAATAACATAATACAAATTTCTATTTCACCAAAAGATAAAACCACCTAAACAAAAAAAAGCTTTTCACTATGAGACGCAGCATGTGAGAGGAGTGATACAGTAAAATGTTTATTGATTACTTTTAAACATTTAACTGTAATAATGTGCCAAAAAATATAATATGACAGACTTATAATTATGATGACACATAATCTATGATAATACTTAAAATGATACTTATTAGAGTAAAATATTAATTTAATAGGTTGATGCAGATAATTTTATATTGATTTTTATGACTTGAATGTTGCTGAACAATCAAAGTTTACATGACCAATGTTGAAAAAAAAAAAACAGGTGACCCATTATAGCTGTAAAAGGGGCATAACCATTTGATTGCAGGAGGTAGGGTGGGGGGCATGTTTGTAAGCTTATTAATAGGCCTCCCTCTAAGCAGCATGTATGCCGTGATGTAACAACACCATGTGACCTTAGAGCCAGGTAAGGCTTTTAGCAGGACAGATATTATTATGATATATATATTATAAATGTATATAGTGATGGAAGAAATTTTTCACCACATTAATTCCAACTTCCAACAGGAAGATACTGCTAAGATCAGGGGCGGAACTAGAGGTGGGGTCAGGGGGGTTGAAACCAACCCCCCCCCCTCCCTTGGGAACTTGAACATACACTGTCAAAGTCGGGTTCTTCGGACACCCCCCCCCCCCACCCCGGCCGCAAGTTTTTAGAGAGCACACCCCCCCACTCCCTGGGAATTTTCCAAATTCCTTGATCCGCCCCCGACTGATTTAATGCCGTTTTTAAATAGTTGTGCAGTTAAAGAATACAGAGATCTAAATTCACGGGCATCGTAAAGTGACAGAGGGAGGGGCGGGCGGTATTGGGCCACATAGTCGCACCCCCACCCCTAGTCCTGAAAGGAGTCCCTCTGACTTGGAGGCCTCGCACGATACGGAGACGAGAGCCCGCTCCGGCGCGGCCCACAGCGTAATAGCTAGGGGGGGGGGGGGGGTCATGCAACGGGGCTACCCCATTTACCCTCTTTCCGTCGCTTTACAGTGCCTATATAGCTGTGACTAGATTTTAGACATCAACATTTTGGACATTACAACTCTTTGCATGCAAAATAGATCGACTTCTAGATTTGAAGTTTAAAGTGAAACAAAACCATCGCCCCCTCTCGCCCTTGGGATCAAATGGCCCGTCCCTTAGGCTCAGCGACTTTCCGACAGATTTTTGCCGGGTTGGTACCTGCGCCAGTAAACTGCCAATGAAGCTGACTGCAAAATTCCCAAAAAATGAAGAAACTATGTCTTTTCATGATCAAAAAGTGATACCAAGACATCAAAACTATCTTGTTTTACCTTTATCGTGTAGTGTAATGACGCATTATTGTGTTCTTACGCCATGCACTACACAGCTTTGGGTCCATCTTCCATGTAAGCCGTCACGAAAATCGAGGGCACTCCTGCCAGTGAACAGGTATACAAAGTCTACAAACATGTACTCACAATCTGTACAGCGGCATACAGCACTGACATGTGTATGGACAGCACCTTAGTGTACAGATTGTGCAGTCACAGATGAACAGTACAAGAATGACAGCAGGCCAATGAGGTTTGGTGTGAGGGGTGGATGGTTGGAGAGGGGTATGAGGGACAGTTGGAAAGCCAACCCTGGCAAGGAAGCGACATGACGTGACAGGTCAGAAGGCAACCCTGGCAAGGAAGCGACATGACATGACAGGTTGGAAGCCAACCTTTCCCTGCATCTGAAGCGACACGACATGACAGTTCGAAAGCCAACCCTGGCAAGGACACAACAGCTCGAAACCCAACCCTGGCAAGGAAGCGACATGACGTGACAGGTCAGAAGCCAATCCTGGCAAGGAAGCGACATGACGTGACAGGTTGGAAGCCAACCTTGGTAAGGAAGCGACATGACGTGACAGGTTGGAAGCCAACCTTTTCCTGCATCTGAAGCGACATGACAGTTCGAAAGCCAACCCTGGCAAGGACATGACAGGACACGACAGTTCGAAACCCATCCCTGGCAAGGAAGCGACATGACGTGACAGGTCAGAAGCCAACCCTGGCAAGGAAGCGACATGACGTGACAGGTTGGAAGCCCACCTTGGTAAGGAAGCGACATGACATGACAGTTCAGAACCCAAACTTTTCCTGCATCTGAAGCGACACGACATGACAGTTTGAAAGCCAACCCTGGCAAGGACACAAAGGACACGACAGTTCGAAACCTAACCCTGGCAAGGACACGACAGGACACGACAGTTCGAAAGCCAACCCTGGCAAGGAAGCGAATGATGTGACAGTTGGAAGCCCACCGTGGTAAGGAAGCGACATGACATGACAGGTCAGAAGCCAACCCTGGCAAGGAAGCGACATGACGTGACAGGTTGGAAGCCAACCTTGTCAAGGAAGCGACATGACGTGACAGTTCATAACCCAACCTTTCCCTGCATCTGAAGCGACACAACATGACAGTTCAAAACCCAACCCTGGCAAGAACACGACATGACGTGACAGGTGGGAAGCTAACTCTGGCAAGGAAATGACAGGACTCGACAGTTCGAAACCCAACCCTGGCAAGGAAACGACATGACGTGACAGGTGGGAAGCTAACACTGGCAAGAAGATGACAGGACACGACAGTTCAAAACCCAACTGTGGTAAGGAAACGACAGGACACGACAGTTCGAAACCCAACTGTGGTAAGGAAACGACAGGACACGACAGTTCGAAACCCAACCCAGGCAACAAAATGCCAGGACACGACAGTTCGAAACCCAACCCCGGCAAAGAAACGACATGACGTGACAGGTGGGAAGCCAACCCAGGCAAGGAAATGACAGGACCCAACTGTTCTATAGCCGACCCTGGCAACAAAATGACAGGACACGACAGTTCGAAACCCAACCCCGGCAAAGAAACGACATGACGTGACAGGTGGGAAGCCAACCCAGGCAAGGAAATGACAGGACCCAACTGTTCTATAGCCGACCCTGGCAACAAAATGACAGGACACGACAGTTCGAAACCCAACCCCGGTAAAGAAACGACATGACGTGACAGGTCAAAAGCCAACCCAGGCAAGGTAGCAAAGTAGTCCTATTAGAATGCTTGTGATGCATTTTATACTGCTCCTCTCCAACAACACCCGTATCCTAAACTTTAAAGTCATAAATGCCGTAGACACACGTTTCGGCCTATATTTTCCGCGATTGTGCTGCGATCGCTCTACAAATCACTGATATGAAAAAGCAACGGTTTACAGATAACTCGCCACAAAACGAACTCGCCACAAGAGAACTCGCCACACTTTGGAGAACTCGCCACAAACGGACCGGTGAACTCGCCACATTTTCTGGTGAACTCGCCAATCTCGCCACATCTCGTGGTGAACTCGCCACACCTCCTGTTTAATCGTCACAGGATTAGTATATTACTATTGAGGCCTTTTTGGTACTATAGTTATTTCGCTTAGTATACTGGAGATTATCTCATTAAATTCGGCGGGGGTTCCGGCAGATCGGAAGGAGGCGCTTTCGCTGTTGGAATGTCGCCATATTGATTCATTCAGTCAGGCGTGTTTGCTATATTGGGCGAAGTCGCTGTAGTTATATATTATGCAGTCATGAGGCTCAGCGACAAATATCAAGAAATAACTGGTCCCTAACCTGGTTCCCCAAGAAATATTGTGGATGTTGACATCTTGGTAGGTCGTGAAACTTCATAATTACTGTGACAAATGTAAGATGTTAAGCAGTTAATTTAATGGTTTTGGCCATGAACTTCTACGACGATCACGTACATTCTACTTATGTATATTGTGTTCCACATAAGCGCCTATTACTGTTGCAGACAATGTCACAATCGGTCAGTACATAATGGCGGTAAATTTAAAATTTAATTAGTTTTGCGGATTCGGGCGGATCATGTTGTTATTGCAAAATGCAATCAACAATGTTTTGTGCTGTCAATTCTATATTGGTATAGGGCAAATTTCACGCTATTGCATTGATCGGTGCGTGCAATTTTTATCATTAATTAATGATTACTCAGAAGTGGGTTGCAGTTTAATAAAAGTTTTAGTTTCCAAAGAATCCAAATTTATCAGTTACCGTCATTGTTATGCGAAAATCTAATTTGTTAAATTTCTTGTCCTAACGTAACCCAGGTCAGTCCGTTCGTTACTTTAACATAAATCAACACCTCATTTCGTACGTACAATGAAAAATATTATGAAAGGGAATGATGACCATGGGAACTGCTATTAGATACAATGTAGAGGTCATTTTCGTCAGTTGTTCTCAGTTACGTTGGTCTGCGAAAGACGATGGATTTTGCTTTGTTTTCAAGTGATGCGATTTGCGTCGCGGCTTTTGCGGGATTTACTGTTCACTGGGTAGGCTAAGGGCTACGTAAGACTTTTGTGAGTTTCCCTTATAAGGAGTCACCGGACATAATGAAAAGTGTATTTGAAATTTCAAACTTTTAATAAAATCGATTTATAGAAAGTTACAACTTTTTATAGAACTTAGTTTTTCAACGATAAACTTAGTTTTTCAACGATAAACTTAGTTTTTCAACGATAAACTTAGTTTTTCAACGATAAACTTAGTTTTTCAACGATAAACATATTGAAAACTTTAAATATTAATATTAATTAGCGTTGTGGGTTGGGGCGAATCGTGTAGTTAATGCAGAACGCAATCAACAATGCTTAGTTGCTATCATTTATTAATTCCTTAATCCCATCTGTACATACTACAACACGCTATCTACAACATGAGTTCGACATTTCCAAGAGAGTTACTGATGCACACCATATATGCTAGATACAGATTTCAGGAGCTTCATGGCCGTCAGATCCCCAGCTCTGTACTGGTCCCACAGAAGCGCCAGCTTCCCCTCTCTCTGTCGGAAGCGCTGTCGCTGCATCCGGCACAGTTTCCCCTCGGACAATAGACGCAAAGTGACGGGGATGGATTCGGCCTCCTTGTGGAGCACTTCCACCAGAAGGTAGAATGGCATACTCGCCTTCCCTCGGGAACGGAGACGAGTATGCCATCCCTCTACGTCATTGTTCGTCCTGATGGCGAGGCCGAAGCCTGACCAGTGCGTTGGCGGCCAGACGGTGCTTTGAATCAAGTTCTTCCGGACGTACTCCATTAGGTCCTTCGTGGCGCCTTCATCCGCCTGCACGGCCAACTTTTCGAAGACAGGAGCGATGTGTTCAGCCGGAAGGAGGCTCAAACCTAGCAGTCGTCTCACTAGCTTGTGTGTCCCCCTGTTCTGCATGTACGCGCCACTGAGGCCAAGCTCCTGTGTTTTCCTATACACGGCCTGGCCCCAGTGGAAGGAACATCCGCGTATATGCACTTGGGGCAAAACGGACGCGAACGCCCGCCACGCTGCCTTCTCAAAGTCCATAACGACCTCCTGCACCGCCGGATCCCTGGGCAGCAGGTCGAGTACGGCTCTCACCACGGCCTTATAATCGGCCCTCCTGCGACTTGTCAACAAACAGAAGACCAGCGGGACTTGCTTGGACTTATCGCCGTCCCTGACGAAGGCGTGCAGAGACCAGAGCTGCATGAACGGTTGGCGGACGACTCGGAACGTGCCGTCGGCGTACCAAGCCTTGGCATGGAGCAGCAGATCGAGTTGCCGGGACGTCGCCAGGATGATGTGTCGCTTGCCGTCGACCGTTACGTCTGTCTGTAAGAAGTCTTCTGGGATATGCTGGTCCTGCAGGACGAAGTCCATGTCCTGTGGTTCCACAGGCCGGCTCTTCTGGCGGGCATAATTTGTCTTCCGTTGAAGCGATGGGAGTGTTGACAGCGCAGGACATGGCTCAGGACCCAAATGCGTGTCTAGAGCGGCCTCCGTCAGTTTAGATGCCGAACTGATACGAAAAAAAGCAGAAATGGAAATTATATGTATTGTATGTATATTAGCCCAATCTGTTATCAATTATACAGTATTGACCTCTTTGGAATAAAATGTTAATTATATAAATAGATAATAGTTAATCTAAAACTAGAATAAGCGGAGTATTTTTATCTTTCAGACAAGTTTTTTAGTTATACCTGAACAGGTCTCGCGTCGCTTGTTCCTTTACATCCTTCGATATCCGGGCAGCTACTGCACCTCCCAATAGCGGCGGATGGGTATGGACCTGGGGCCCTGGGGTGAAGGCACCCTCCACTTGCTTCACAGTCGCTTTACACTTCACATTGGCGTTGCGCACGCTGCAGCGCCACATTGTGCATTTATCTGAAATATACATTAATTATAATACTGCAATCAACTAATTATAATACTGCAATCAACTAATTAAAATACTGCAATCAATCGATTATAATACTGCAATCAATCACTCAAGTGTGTTATCCTTTTTTATGACACAAACAATATTTCTCCATGCTGACACTCCATTGGCAGCAGACACAGTTTCGCAAATAGACTAAATCCCAGACAATGAAAGGCTCTATAGTTGCCATGGCATCCTCGTGGCTGGTATAAATATAGAGCATGTATTGTTCAAAGCACGTTCGGCGCCATGGCAACCATCATTTTATGACGCGTGTTTTAGTATTTTGGCGACAGAGCGTCTGCTGCCAATGGCGTGTCAGCATGGAGAAATATTCTTTGTGTCATAAAAAAGGATAACATCGCAGTACGAACGTAAGTTTGGTATCATTAAAATGGTCTAGTGTTGCTTTCTCACGTCAGGTATTTTGAGAGTGATCGAGGCAAATTCGCGGAAAATATGGGCCGAAACGTGTGTCTACGGTATTTATGACTTTGACTTTTTTTTTTTTTAGGGAACCATATTCTATCTCTCTATTGACAGACAAACACTGTGACAGGTCCGCTTCACAAGTTGCTGGAGGTTTCCAAATAAAGCACTCACCTCTAGTTCTTACTTCATGCACTTTCATAGCATTAGCCTCTACGACTGTCTTAAGGAAATAAGTCGGCTGCAAGTACTACTCCCTTTACTACTTTAGTTCAGCTAGCAAGCCGCTGTGGCTACGGCCAACAGAACAGCGTCTTGCTTCCAAGCGCACCCCGCTCATTAGCAGAGGGAAGCGACGACAACACCCGGGACGTTTTGCATCGCTTAAGTGAATCTACACATTGTACAGCGCTCTCTTACCAACATAACTTGCAGGAAAAGGTATTAGCGTCTAATTTTGCGCGGTAGAATTGTTGTCAGACGTTCTGGAGCGCGAGAAACAACAACTTTGCACCAGTAACAACCGAAAACGAATCAAGCTCCGCCATGTTTGCAGTTGCACTTCCTGCCGAGAAGCGGTGCGCACTAACGTACAAATTGTGTGCTCGCCGTAACTGAAAGACTCCTCGCTGGCTTCGTGCCGCGGGGTCCCCCTGCGTGATGAATAGTATGGAGGGGGTTGATGGGGAACCCGCCCAAATGTAGCCAACATTTCCAGACGTTCTCTTCTAATGTTGGTTTTCATATGAAATGTGGGTTTTGTGGATTTACTTTTTTTTAGGAATATTTTATTTGTATAAAATCTGTAAAATAAGCTGTATTTCGATGAAAAATAAGCTGTATTTCGATGAAAAATACCCCGCCCCCCTCCGGCGGGAATAAAGGTAGCTGACGGTCGGAGCGGGATCAATTGCTACTTTTCCGGCATTTTCCAAAGGTGGATGCTCGTCTTAACTGTTCAGCATTCCCCATCCGTTTCCGAGGGAGGGGAATACACCTGATGCCGCCCAAACCCACAAAATTAGTGAGAGCAGGGGCTGACACAGGGGCGGGAGTCCTCACCCGCCCGCTTTTCTGAAACATCCCTAAGCAACAATGAATTTGGTGCCCCCCGCCTGTTTGTACTGCATCCCCTACTTTGTTGGTATCAAGCTCGGGAGGTGGGGACGGGGCGGGGGGGGGGGGGGGCAAGACTGACAAGCGTAACTTCGGCGTACGGCGGGAGCTGAAATTACGTACTCCTCGCGTTGAACCAAGAATTGCACAAACAACTTGCCGTTGGCCGTTACCGTTGGCCCGTGCATGCTCCACTGTCACCGGGCCGGGGCCGGGGCCGGGGCCGCCGCTGGGCGCTGGGAGGTTATTTAATTCATTGCTCGGTTTGGGATGGGGGGGGTCCGCGGTAAAGTCCCCCCCCCCCCGTCCGCTCGGTCGAGGTTTTACCATCGAAATTCGCTCGGTCGGGGCGTTTTAATCTTTTGCGGCAACCCGTCTATGAACGCACATTTTCAGAGCCCCCCCCCCCCTTCCACCCCGGTCAAAAGTTTTTAAACATCGGCTCTGTAGCTATAGGGATATCTTTTTCATCACAAATATCCACTCTCTCAGGCATCAAGGCACCCCACGGAACCCTCCCACCAACCCCTCCCCCCCCCCCCCCACCGGCCGCCGAGTTACTGACGGTTTAAAATATTCTGAGATCCACACCCCTCCCGCTGTCATTTGCTCAGTTAGATGGTCTTGAATGCAAATTAAACATCAATGGAACGCTGAAAGAACTTCCACTTAAGTTATGCTTTCAAAGGTTTTAATGCAACGATGTCACTGATCTGGTAAAGTCGGACCATTTGAAACAAACGACCGTTAAAGTCCATCTCTTATGTCCTATGTTACTTTGCATATATTTGATCCATTTGCACTATATTAACGAAATTCCATACGCACTGAATTTATTTGCCACCAATATTACCAATATTAGCCATTTTATCACAGACCTGCCCAAACAAGTAGAAGATAGACAGGGGCAAGTATTTCATTGATTCGTGACGTCACAAGATGAACCGGTTTCGTTGCGCAATACGGTTAGCGCGACTTTTGAGCATGGCGTCTATAGGAGGGCCATTGTCCTTCCGCATCGATCGGGATGCAGCTATGCCAGCAAGATTATTTGGAATTAATCATAGTGAGGGTGAAGAAGAACAAGTGGAGGTATTAGGGCAACCGGAGCATGTGTTCTGCCGCCGTATCTTACGCTTCGAGCCATCTCGACTGGAGATTGCTAAGGAACTGTAATAGTTGAAAACCTCAAAACGCCCTTCGCAAAACAGTAGTGCGAACGCCTCATTCATAAAAAGTGATGCTTATTATATCATGGGATCTAGATCAAAAACCTGCAAATATGTCTTGTAATCAAATAAAATATTAATTGGGCGACCAGCAGGCAAATTGGTGAAAGCTACTTAGTAATTTGTCCCAACCGGACACCATAACGTTCGGGTTTCCACAAGTATTACTATAAAAAGTACGTGATGAAATATATGATTGGATTAGTGCGCTGCGTACTTTTTAGGCTAGGCCGATAAATGCCGACCTCCCTCCCTTCTGATGTGCATAAAGAAGTTCTTTTACTACATACATTTAACCCTGGATCTAGATTGTATGTCTACGATTGGACGTCTACTGTAGCCTAGCCCACCCTTTCCATTTTGGGGAAGAAACGTAGCCCGTAGGCTGGCAACACTGGCAGTGGCTACTGTCCTGAATCTGTTTGTTTTCAGTAACAGTCTGTGAGTCATTGTCACGAATGTTGCTCTAACCAACAAGACCACACCTCTAATGTCATAGATCTAGGTCTATCTAGATCTACATGTGGCAAATATTCATCATGAGATAATGTTAACCGAAATAAACATCTAAGTTAGAGCTTCCCTGCTGCACGTCTACATTCATTCAAACACCGCGGGCAGTCGAAGCGAGCGAGGCGCACTCAAACCGGTTCATCTTGTGACGTCACAAATCTGTACTCTGGGCGGGGGTTTAGAAATGGATCGTTCGCTGCTTGAGTTTATTTTGGTGACTTTAGATATTAATATTTATGGCATAAGAGACATTGTAAAATAATTGCATCTGATAAATGGCTTTAGTAACCACTGGGAAATGTATATTTGGAAGTGGTTTAGTAACAAATACCCCCGCAAGAGATGGACTTTAAACTATAGCCCAGAACCCTAGGCTGTGTGGGCTGAAACACAGCCTAGTCTCATTCCATAGTAAAATTCTGGTCTGGAACAACCCCATTTCAGGGTTGTTTGACTGATATGATATGATACAATTCTTCTTCTATATTTGACTGTTGATCTAAATTGGGCTATAGAAGTGTGGGAATATATATTGGTATAGAATAGACTCAAGAAAGTGTTGGTATATATATATATTGAAAGCATTGCTATGTACACTAGAAGACTTCTGCGAAACAACATGCAATTTAAATAAATATTTAGATGAATCTAGAAAAAATCACTGACACACAAATCGGCACTGCTTTCCACCTCGATCCACTGGGGGGCCAAAAGGGACAAAAGCTGAGGGGTCACTGAGGCCTTGGCAATGACAACCAGGTATCTGAACCCCAATTTTTCAGGAAAAGATACATGGGCCTCATGAACCTTCACAGCAAACCAGGGCCAGGATTCCAGAGCATACTCAGCTGAGTCATGTGAAATACATGTCAAATAAAGCAAAGCTTAACTTGGCATCCTTCCAGAAGAGCTGGCAACTGATATTACTGAAGACATTCTCCACAAAATCCTAAAAAAGGGACTACAGCTATAACTAATACAAATATCTGTAACGTTGTCAGTGTAACAACATTGTAGAAAGCAAAAATCTCAGGAGAATTTAAATACTTAAGGCAACCCAGCCTGCTCCAATGACTTGCTGTGTATGGTGTGGCATATAGATCTATATAGGCAGTTCTATAGTGCCAGACAACTAATTAGAACATATTGTGAATTTAAGAATAACTGCATGGTGCTTTATGACAATAGCAGCCAGAATTCTTTTCTACCAGCGCTGCTTGCCTAGCATTTCTGATATATGATATATATGCATGCAATATGAAGAAATAACACTACATTTTTCACCTTCCCCCCCTTTGCTTTACATATAAGCCTTGTAAATGAACAGTATCAGTACTCATTATCATTTAAAATTGAAACAACTGAATTTTTAGTTGCCATATCAAGTAACTACCTGACCGAAATTTCACCCACAAATTACCTTGCATGCTGTTACCTCCCTTGTGGATAAGGGCCCATTACCATCTTTAGGGTTCAGGCGTAGGGTGTAGATTGCGCTCGGTGTCGGGTTCGGGTCAGGGTTAGGTACCCTCTTCTTCACTCGCCGCCTCACCTGCATTTCGGGTAACGGCCGCCCGCTTTGTCAATGCTACATCAGTACTATCCTTAGTGTTTAGGTACAGGGGGTAGATTGCGCTCGGGGTCGGGTTGGGGTCAGGGTTAGGTACCCTCTTCTTCACCCGCCGCCTCACCTGCATTTCGGGTCACGGCCGCCCGCTCTGTCAATGCCACATCAGTACTATCCTTAGGGTTTAGGTACAGGAGGTAGATTGCGCTCGGGGTCGGGTTGGGGTCAGGGTTAGATACCCTCTTCAACCGCCTCCTCACCTGCATTTCGGGTAACGGCCGCCCGCTCTGTCAATACTACATCAGTACTATCCTTAGGGTTTAGGTACAGGGGGTAGATTGCGCTCGGGGTCGGGTTGGGCTCAGGGTTAGATACCCTCTTCAACCGCCTCCTCACCTGCATTTCGGGTAACGGCCGCCAGGGTTTAGATACAGGGGGTATATTGCGCTCGGGGTCGTGTTAGGGTCAGGGTTAGGTACCCTCTTTTTCACCCGCCGTTACACCCGCATTTTGGGTAACGGCCGCCTGCTCTGTCAATGCTACATCAGTACTATCCTTAGGGTTTAGGTACAGGGGGTATATTGCGCTCGGGGTCGGGTTGAGGGCAGGGTTAAGTACCCTCTTTTTCACCCGCCGCTACACCTGCATTTCGGGTAACGGCCGCCCGCTCTGTCAATGCCACATCTGTACTATCCTTAGGGTTAAGGTACAGGGAGTAGATTGCGCTCGGGGTCGGGTTGGGGTCAGGGTTAGATACCCTCTTCAACCGCCGCCTCACCTGCATTTCGGGTAACGGCCGCCCGCTCTGTCAAAGCTACATCAGTACTATCCTTAGGGTTTAGGTACAGGGGGTATTTTGCGCTCGGGGTCGGGTTGGGGTCAGGGTTAGGTACCCTCTTTTTCACCCGCCGCTACACCTGCATTTCGGGTAACGGCCGCCCGCTCTGTCAATGCCACATCTGTACTATCCTTAGGGTTTAGGTACAGGGGGTAGATTGCGCTCGGGGTCGGATTGGGGTCAGGGTTAGGTACCCTCTTTTTCACCCGCCGCTACACCTGCATTTCGGGTAACGGCCGCCCGCTCTGTCAATGCCACATCTGTACTATCCTTAGGGTTTAGGTACAGGGGGTAGATTGCGCTCGGGGTCGGGTTGGGCTCAGGGTTAGATACCCTCTTCAACCGCCTCCTCACCTGCATTTCGGGTAACGGCCGCCAGGGTTTAGGTACAGGGGGTATACTGCGCTCGGGGTCGGGTTGGGGTCAGGGTTAGGTACCCTCTTTTTCACCCGCCGCTACACCGGCATTTCGGGTAACGGCCGCCCGCTCTGTCAATGCCACATCTGTACTTTCCTTACGGTTTAGGTACAGGGGCTAGATTGCGCTCGGGGTTGGGTTGGGGTCAGGGTTAGATACCCTCTTCAACCGCCGCCTCACCTGCATTTCGGGTAACGGCCGCCCGCTCTGTCAATACTACATCAGTACTATCCTTAGGGTTTAGGTACAGGGGGTAGATTGCGCTCGGGGTCGGGTTGGGCTCAGGGTTAGATACCCTCTTCAACCGCCTCCTCACCTGCATTTCGGGTAACGGCCGCCAGGGTTTAGGTACAGGGGGTATACTGCGCTCGGGGTCGGGTTGGGGTCAGGGTTAGGTACCCTCTTTTTCACCCGCCGCTACACCTGCATTTCGGGTAACGGCCGCCCGCTCTGTCAATGCCACATCTGTACTTTCCTTACGGTTTAGGTACAGGGGCTAGATTGCGCTCGGGGTCGGGTTGGGGTCAGGGTTAGGTACCCTCTTTTTCACCCGCAGCCTAACCAACATTTCGGGTAACCGCCGCCCGCTCTGTCAATGCCACATCTGTACTATCCTTAGGGTTTAGGTACAGGGGGTAGATTGCGCTCGGGGTCGGGTTGGGGTCAGGGTTAGATACCCTCTTTTTCACCCGCAGCTACACCTGCATTTCGGGTAACGGCCGCCCGCCCTGTCAATGCCACATCAGTACTATCCTTAGGGTTAAGGTACAGGGGGTAGATTGCGCTCGGGGTCAGGTTGGGGTCAGGGTTAGATACCCTCTTCAACCGCCGCCTCACCTGCATTTCGGGTAACGGCCGCCCGCTCTGTCAATGCTACATCAGTACTATCCTGAGGGTTTAGGTACAGGGAGTATATTGCGCTCGGGGTCGGGTTGGGGTCAGGGTTAGGTACCCTCTTTTTCACCCGCCGCTGCACCTGCATTTCGGGTAACGGCCGCCCGCTCTGTCAATGCTACATCAGCACTATCCTTAGGGTTTAGATACAGGGGTTATATCGCGCTTGGGGTCGGGTTGAGGTCAAGGTTAGGTACCCTCTTTTTCACCCGCCGGTGCATCTGCATTTCGGGTAACGGCCGCCCGCTCTGTCAATGCCACATCAGTACTATCCTTAGGGTTTAGGTACAAGGGGTAGATTGCGCTCGGGATCGGGTTGGGGGCAGGGTTAGTTACGCTCTTTTTCACCCGCCGCTACACTTGCATTTCGGGTAGCGGCCGCCCGCTCTGTCAATGCCACATCTGTTCTATCCTTAGGGTTTAGGTACAAGGGGTAGATTGCGCTCGGGGTCGGGTTGGGGTCAGGGTTAGATACCCTCTTTTTCACCCGCCGCTACACCTGCATTTCGGGTAACGGCCGCCCGCTCTGTCAATGCCACATCTGTACTATCCTTAGGGTTTAGGTACAGGGGGTAGAACCTGCATTTCGGGTAACGGCCGCCCGCTCTGTCAATGCCACATCTGTACTATCCTTAGGGTTTAGGTACAGAGGGTAGATTGCGCTCAGGGTCGGGTTGGGGTCAGGGTTAGGTACCCTCTTTTTCACCCGTCGCCACACCTGCATTTTGGGTAATGGCCGCCCGCTCTGTCAATGCCACGTCTGTACTATCCTTAGGATTTAGGTACAGGGGGTAGCTTGCGCTCGGGGTCTCGTTGTGGTCAGGGTTAGGTACCCTCTTTTTCTCCCACCGCCACTCCTGCATTTCGGGTAACGGCCGCCCGCTTTGTCAATGCCACATCTGTACTATCCTCAGGTTTTATGTACAGGGGGTAGATTGCGCTCGGGGTCGGGTTGGGGTCAGGGTTAGGTACCCTCTTTTTCACCCGCCGCTACACCTGCATTTCGGGTAACGGCCGCCCGCTCTGTCAAAGCCACATCTGTGCTATCCTTAGGGTTTAGGTACAGGGGGTAGATTGCGCTCGGGGTCGGGTTGGGGTCAGGGTTAGGTACCCTCTTTTTCACCCGCAGCTTAACCAACATTTCGGGTAACCGCCGCCCGCTCTGTCAATGCCACATCTGTACTATCCTTAGGGTTTAGGTACAGGGGGTAGATTGCGCTCGGGGTCGGGTTGGGGTCAGGGTTAGATACCCTCTTTTTCACCCGCAGCTACACCTGCATTTCGGGTAACGGCCGCCCGCTCTGTCAATGTTACATCAGTACTATCCTTAGGGTTTAGGTACAGGGGGTACATTGCGCTCGGGGTCGGGTTGGGGTCAGGGTTAAGTACCCTCATTTTCACCCGCCGCTACACCTGCATTTCGGGTAACGGCCGCCCGCTCTGTCAATGCCACATCTGTACTATCCGTAGGGTTTAGGTACAGGGGGTAGATTGCGCTCGGGGTAGGGTTGGGGTCAGGGTTAGGTACCCTCTTTTTCACCCGCCGCTCCACCTGCATTTCGGGTAACGGCCGCCCGCTCTGTCAATGCTACATCAGCACTATCCTTAGGGTTTAGATACAGGGGTTATATTGCGCTTGGGGTCGCGTTGGGGTCAGGGTTAGGTACCCTCTTTTTCACCCGCCGGTACATCTGCATTTCGGGTAACGGCCGCCCGCTCTGTCAATGCCACATCAGTACTATCCTTAGGGTTTAGGTACAGGGGGTAGATTGCGCTCGGGGTCGGGTTGGCGTCAGGGTTAGGTACTCTCTTTTTCACCCGCCGCTACACCTGCATTTCCGGTAACGGCCGCCCGCTCTGTCAATGCCACATCTGTACTATCCTTAGGGTTTAGGTACAGGGGGTAGAACCTGCATTTCGGGTAACGGCCGCCCGCTCTGTCAATACCACATCTGTACTATCCTTAGGGTTTAGGTACAGGGAGTAGATTGCGCTCGGGGTCGGGTTGGGGTCAGGGTTTGATACCCTCTTCAACCGCCGCATCACCTGCATTTCGGGTAACGGCCGCCGGCTCTGTCAATGCCACATCTCTACTATCCTTAGGGTTCAGGTACAGGGTGCAGATTGCGATCGGGGTCGGGTTGGGGTCAGGGTTAGGTACCCTATTTTTCACCCGCCGCCTCTCCTTTCTTGTGGATTAGGGCCGCCCGCTCTGTCAATGCCACATCTGTACTATCCTTAGGGTTTAGGTACAGGGGGTAGATTGCGCTCGGGGTCGGGTTGGGGTCAGGGTTAGATACCCTCTTTTTCACCCGCAGCCTAACTTGCATTTCGGTTCACGGCCGCCCGCTCTGTCAATGTGTCATCAGTACTATCCTTAGGGTTTAGGTACAGGGGGTACATTGCGCTCGGGGTCGGGTTGGGGTCAGGGTTAAGTACCCTCATTTTCACCCGCCGCTACACCTGCATTTCGGGTAACGGCCGCCCGGTCTGTCAATGCTACATCAGCACTATCCTTAGGGTTTAGGTCCGGGGGGTAGATTGCGCTCGGGGTCGGGTTGGGGTCAGGGTTAGGTACCCTCTTTTTCACCCGCAGCCTAACCTGCATTTCGGTTCACGGCCGCCCCCTCTGGCAATGCCACATCAGTACTATCCTTAGTGTTTAGGTACAGGGGGTAGATTGCGCTCGGGGTCGGGTTGGGGTCAGGGTTAGGTACCCTCTTTTTCACCCGCAGCCTAACCTGCATTTCGGTTCACGGCCGCTCGCTCTGTCAATGCCACATCAGTACTATCCTCAGGGTTCAGGTACAGGGGGTAGATATTGCGGTCAGGGTCGGGTTGGGGTCAGGGTTAGATACCCTCTTCAACCGCCGCCTCACCTCCATTTCGGGTATCGGCCGCCCGCTTTCTTAAGCCACATCATTACCATCTTCAGGGTTCAGGCGTAGGGTGTAGATTGCGCTCGGGGTCGGGTTGGGGTCAGGGTTAGCTACCCTCTTCTTCACCCGCCGCCTCACCTGCATTTCGGATTACGGCCGCCCGCTCTGTCAATGCTACATCAGTACTATCCTTAGGGTTCATGTACAGGGGGTATATTGCGCTTGGGGTCTGGTTGGGGTAAGGGTTAGGTACCCTCTGTTTCACCCGCCGCGTCACTTCCCTTGTGCATAAGGGCCGCCCGCTCTCTTAAGCCACATCATTACCATGTTTACGGTTCAGGCGTGCGGTGTAGACTACATTCAGGGTTGGGTTCAGGTTAGGTACCCTCTTTCTCACCCGCCGCTACACCTCCATTTCGGGTAAGGGCCGCCCGCTCTGGCAAGGCCACATCATGATTATCTTCAGGGTTCTTGCGTACGGTGTAGATGACGCTGAGCGCTGGGTTGGTGGGTCGATTAAATACTGCGTTTTTTAGGTTATTCTGATAAACCACTTGGTTGTTTATAATCGCAGTCGACCGGCCAGCCTAAGGATGGAAATTGTGACCTCATGTCCGACGTTGCACATTGCAATAACGGTATATGTCATTCCTATTACCACTATGTCCTTCGCTCCTCTTTGTGCATTATTGCTGCACTCGGAAAATCTCTCATTTGGATACCTTTCACAAACCTGGACCTCTGTCAGTACAGTTCAGTACTGGACATAGCATCTAACCACACCTGTCGCTCTCTCTCAAACTTTGTTCAACACAGTTAAGCCTATACACATCCGTAAAAGGAACTGAAATGTAGATATCCTGCGACATGTTTTCTTCGCTTCAATTTACGGTTCGCCGACACCAATACGACGTCCTGTTTTCCGTAGTGTGTGTGTGTGTGGGGGGGGGGGGGGGGGGACGGGTATTTACATTCCTCGGGAATGGACTTTTCATTTCACCGTGAACTGGGAATGAAGGGAATATTTCTTCGTCAACGGGGAAAAGGAGGCGCATGCATTCGCAGTTTGAGCCACTTCCGCAGACAGAAGACAGGGATATCTGTTATTACTGGCAGTAAATACAATTAATATTAGACGTATATATATGTGGACTAATGATACATCCAGATCATATGTGTCTTCAACATGCTAGCGACTTGGTTTTGGTATATTTATGCCGGTTTTGGTCGGTTTCGGCCGGTTTTGGTCGGTTTCGGTATAACTATGTACCGGCCTAGAGCTGCTCGCAGCCTACTGTTTCGGACAGGCAGGCTGGTTCCCAGCAAAAGTACAGACTAGACCAGCTCCCCGCACGGTGGCGCTACGCCCCGTAGGACGGCGGCGCTACGCAAGCTACTTTTTACATAACGGTGCCCTAGCGGAGTGAGTCGAAGGCAGAGAGTGGAGACCAGATAGCCACTGATAGCCGGTAAGCATTTACAACCAATGAGAACCCTCGAGAATGCTCACTGCGCTACGCCTGGTGATAAACAGAAACGAACTTATGGCGCACAGACTAGGCAAACTCGCGATGGAAATCCCACAGAGCTGCCGGAAAAAACGCCTTCAAGCAGCGATGTCAAAATGTCTTTCCAGTCGATTGCGTGATAATTTGTTGACTGAAGTGTTGCAGCAGTGAAGGTAATGTCTACTGAGGAAACCGCAGTCGTGGCACGACTTGCCAGGGTTGGGTTTCGAACTGTCGAGTGCCGTGTCCTTGCCAGGCCAGGCCAGGGTTGCCGGTTGGCTTTCGAACTGTCATGTCGTGTCGCTTCAGATGCAGGAAAAGGTTGGGTTCTGAACTGTCGTGTCCTGTCATTTCCTTGCCAGAGTTGGCTTCCGGCCTGTCACGTCATGTCGTGTTATTGCCAGGGTTGGGTTTCGAACTGTCGTGTCCTTGCCAGGGTTAGGTTTCGAACTGTCGTGTCCTGTCGTGTCCTTGCCAGGGTTGGCTTTCGAACTGTCATGTCGTGTCGCTTCAGATGCAGGAAAAGGTTGGGTTCTGAACTGTCGTGTCCTGTCATTTCCTTGCCAGAGTTGGCTTCCGACCTGTCACGTAATGTCGTGTTCTTGCCAGGGCTGGGTTTCGAACTGTCGTGTCCTGTCGTGTCCTTGCCAGGGTTAGGTTTCGAACTGTCGTGTCCTGTCGTGTCCTTGCCAGGGTTAGGTTTCGAACTGTTGTGTCCTAGCCAGGGTTGGCTTTCGAACTGTCATGTCCTGTCGCTTCAGATGCAGGAAAAGGTTGGGTTCTGAACTGTCGTGTCCTGCCATTTCCTTGCCAGAGTTGGCTTCCGACGTGTCACGTCATATCGTGTCCTTGCCAGGGTTGGCTTTCGAACTGTCATGTCGTGTCGCTTCAGATGCAGGAAAAGGTTGGTTTCTGAACGGTCGTGTCCTGTCATTTTCTTGCCAGAGTTGGCTTCCGACCTGTCACGTCATGTCGTGTTCTTGCCAGGGTTGGGTTTCGAACTGTCGTGTCCTGTCGTGTCCTTGCCAGGGTTAGGTTTCGAACTGTCGTGTCCTACCCAGGGTTGGCTTTCGAACTGTCATGTCCTGTCGCTTCAGATGCAGGAAAAGGTTGGGTTCTGAACTGTCGTGTCCTGTCATTTCCTTGCCAGAGTTGGCTTCCGACCTGTCACGTCATATCGTGTTCTTGCCAGGGTTGGGTTTCGAACTGTCGTGTCCTGTCGTGTCCTTGCCAGGGTTGGGTTTCGAACTGTCGTGTCCTGTCGTGTCCTTGCCAGGGTTGGCTTTCGAATTGTCATGTTGTGTCGCTTCAGATGCAGGAAAAGGTTGGGTTCTGAACTGTCAGGTCTTGTCATTTCCTTGCCAGAGTTGGCTTCCGACCTGTCACGTCATGACATGTTCTTGCCAGGGTTGGGTTTCGAACTGTTGTGTCCGTGCCAGGGTTGGCTTTCGAACTGTCATGTCGTGCCGCTTCGGATGCAGGAAAAGGTTGGGTTCTGAACGGTCATGTCCTATCATTTCCTTGCCAGAGTTGGCTTCCGACCTGTCACGTCATGTCGTGTTCATGCCAGGGTTGGGTTTCGAACTGTTGTGTCCTGTCGTGTCCTTGCCAGGGTTGGGTTTCGAACTGTCGTGTCCTGTCGTGTCCTTGCCAGGGTTGGCTTTCGAACTGTCATGTCGTGTCGCTTCAGATGCAGGATAAGGTTGGGTTCTGAACTGTTGTGTCCTGTCATTTCCTTGCCAGAGTTGGCTTCCGACCTGTCACGTCATGTCGTGTTATGGCCAGGGTTGGGTTTCAAACTGTTGTGTCCTGTCGTGTCCTTGTCAGGGTTGGGTTTCGAACTGTCGGGTCCTGTCGTGTCCTTGCCAGGGTTGGCTTTCGAACTGTCATGTCGTGTCGCTTCAGATGCAGGAAAAGGTTGGGTTACGAACTGTCACGTCATGTCGCTTCCTTGCCAAGGTTGGCTTCTGACCTGTCACGTCATGTTGCTTCCTTGCCAGGGTTGGATTTTGAACTGTCATGTCGTGTCGCTTCAGATGCAGGAAAAGGTTGGGTTCTGAACTGTCATGTCATGTCGCTTCCTTGCCAGGGTTGGCTTCTGACCTGTCACGTCATGTCGCTTCCTTGCCAGGGTTGGCTTTCGAACTGTCGTGTCCTGTCGTGTCCTTGCCAGGGTTGGGTTTCAAACTGTCGTGTCCTGTCGTGTCCTTGCCAGGGTTGGCTTTCGAACTGTCATGTCGTGTCGCTTCAGATGCAGGAAAAGGTTGGGTTACGAACTGTCACGTCATGTCGCTTCCTTGCCAAGGTTGGCTTCTGACCTGTCACGTCATGTCGCTTCCTTGCCAGGGTTGGATTTTGAACTGTCATGTCATGTCGCTTCAGACTGAGGGAAAGGTTGGGTCTCAAACTGTCATGTCGCTTCCCATTCAGAGAAAGGTGGTGTTTCGAACTGTCGTGTCGCTTCACATTCAGAGAAAGGTTGGGTTTCGAACTGTCATGTCGTGTCGCTTCCTTGCCAGGGTTGGCTTTCGAACTGTCACGTCATGTCATTTCCTTGCCAAGGTTGGATTTTGTACTGTCATGTCATGTCGCTTCAGATGCAGGAAAAGGTTGGGTTCTGAACTGTCGTGTCCTGTCATTTCCTTGCCAGAGTTGGCTTCCGACCTGTCACGTCATGTCGTGTTCTTGCCAGGATTGGATTTCGAACTGTCATGTCATGTCGCTTCAGACTGAGGGAAAGGTTGGGTCTCAAACTGTCATGTCGCCTCACATTCAGAGAAAGGTGGTGTTTCAAACTGTCGTGTCGCTTCACATTCAGAGAAAGGTTGGGTTTCGAACTGTCACGTCATGTCGCTTCCTTGCCAGGGTTGGCTTTCGAACTGTCACGTCATGTCATTTCCTTGCCAAGGTTGGATTTCGAACTGTCATGTCATGTCGCTTCAGACTGAGGGAAAGGTTGGGTCTCAAACTGTCATGTCGCTTCACATTCAGGGAAAGGTGGTGTTTCGAACTGTCGTGTCGCTTCAACTTCAAAGAAAGGTTGGGTTTCGAACTGTCACGTCATGTCGTTTCCTTGGCAGGGTTGAGTTTTCGAACTGTCATGTCGCTTCAGATGCGGAGAAAGGTTAGCCTCGCCAGGATTGTTCAAAAACTGCCATGTTGTATCCCTCGGGCTTGTGTGCCATGCGCTGTTCGTCTGTGACTGCACACTTTGTGCAGTGTCCTGCTGTCCATACATCTATCTGCGCCGTACGCCGCCGTATGTCCTGTGCGCGATCAGCCGTTCCGGCATTGAGTGTACACTGCCTGCCCACTGAAGTGCACACTCTTTTTCGTGACTGTTTGGAATCACGAAAACGGCGGCTGCCCGTTTCCCCCATTCCCCATCATTGCGCCGTCCCCGTGACGGCTTACATGGAAGAACGACCCAGCTTTGCATGGGAATGGTTATGTCGACCACTTGCTCTCGCCATCTTGGTTGGTGAGATGCCGCGGAGGCTGATGGGATTTTTGTGACGTCACTGTACGGAATTCCGTACAGTGAATTTAGCCGTTTACAGACCCAATCTGAGTGAGCTGGCCACGCAGTGGGGGGCTGTGGAGGAGACTAGCACAGACTTACAAGTTTAGTGGCGCCATCTAGCGAATAGCGGCAGCCTAAGTCAGGATAGGTAGAAGAGCACTCGTTAGGGGGAGTTATGGTAGCAGAACAGGACGCAGTAGCGGTAGCAGTAGGACGTTAACTCGGTAGGGGGCGTGGGTGAGATTGGGTTTTATGAACTTCCGCCAGAGTAGAAGAGAGACAGAGGCAAAGTTTAGATAAAGAAGAATAGAGGAATATAAGTTTTTATCGTGAGTATCTGTATGAATAGTTTAGCTATCTTTTTATGTAGGTTATGTAGCAGGTGTCTCCAGTACTTTGAACTGTAGTCAGGCGTATGTTAGTTCTATTTTCAAGCGTAGAGATACAGTGACTTTGATTATCGCCCATTGGCTGAGATAGCCTCTTCGGAAGAGAATTCTATATGAGTACAATACTCCTTTTCTTGGGTTACTTGCAAACTAGAGTGCATCAGAATATCTATGGAATTAAAATTAATATAAATAGGCATTGCCTAAGTTGCGAGCTCACCCAAATTAAAAAATAATATAGGCCTAGCTCTTAAAGCTGCTGTATCAACTGCGGGCCCGTGTAAAACGAGGACTTTTGCAGAAGTTTGCAGAAGTACTTTTGGTGGAAGATTTGGTGGAAGGTACATATATATAATTGATATGAGCTGAAAGACTTACTTGTTTGCATACCGTACACGTAAATCCAACTTATTTGGTATCCATTTGACCGAGATATATCCACTTCTGTCGAGGGCTGTTATTCAAATGACCAATATCGCCGTTTTGGCCTCCTGAAGTCTCGTCGGCGAACCGAAATCTCGCTCCCGTGGCTTCCAGCCGGGGTGTGAGGTGTCGGCTTGGGGTGTGACGGGAGGGGAGGGGAGGTGGGGGGGAGAATTGCTGGCAGCGCCGACATGGCTGGCTGGTTGGTGAAGCCTTGGCAAGAGTTGGCATGGGTAGTGGTGGTGGGGGGGGGGGAGGGCGGATTAAGTGCGGGTGGGTCGGGGGTATGGGGGTGGATCGACGCACAGGGAATAACACATTGGCTAATTGCTGTCTAGACCGGTTGAGCGAAGTGTCAGGTTTCACATCAAAAGCTCTCACAAGTAACCTATTAATATCACTCATTTCTCAAATTGCTAGTTTCTATTGGTGTTCAAAGACGTATCGGTCTGTTTGATGTCTGTTATGAAACTGAGTCATCGACCTCCGCCTTCTTACATTCACGCAATAAACAACTAAACCAGAAATAGGAGTGAACAATAATGAAGTGTTTAATTCCATTCAAGATGAAATGATGCGATATGAAATAATATAAACAACGAAAACATATGAGGAAAATATGAGTCAACAATAATAGTAATAAATTATAACAGCTACATCTTAATTATGTAAAAGGTAATAAATAATAATAATATCAATAACAATAATAAATAACAATAATAAATAACAATAAAAAAATAACAATAATAAAATAACAATAATAAATAACCATAAGCAAAGCCAGGGGAATTATACCTATCGGTTACACACGGAACAAGTAGGTCTTTCAGCTCATATCAATTATATATGTGTACCTTCTACCAAATCTTCCACCAAAAGTACTTCGGCACACTTCTGCAAACTTCTGCAAACTTCTGCAAAAGTCCTCGTTTTACACAGGCCCATCAACTGCAGCAGCCAGCTGTTCTAATCTTATAGGTTTCTAGACAACCAGACCCAAAATCAACACGGGTATAATTGGTTTGAGGTTGAGTTAGCTTGGGGTTGAGTAGGTGATGGGTCGGGCGTGTTGTGGGTCAAGTTGACTAGATGCTGTCTTATATCTGCTGTATTAGCTGAAGTAGTTTATATTCTTAAAGCTGCCTGAAGTGAAATATTTTATTTAAGTTATAGAAATGATGTTTTTATCTATTTCTTTTAATTAAAAAATAAGATGGATTGCTTAGTTGTTTAACGGTAATATATGCAGAGAAATACAAAAATAAGTAGTTGCTTGAGTCTATAATTAATCATATTAGATCTATTTTATGATAATTAATATCTTATTCATTTTTAATTTTCTGACCCTTTTTTCTTTTTGCTAAAATCATATATAGATTGATGAGATATTTTTAAATCAAGTTTAAAGCTGGTCATAGATTTATAGCAATCTATACCTATCTATGTACCAGGTATATGTTCATAACAAAGCTACACCCTTTCACAGAAAGTGGCCCAATATGGCGAAAACATAATTGATGACAACATGTCCATAAATATTTCTATTTATATTAGAAGGACTTTAGTAGATCTATATCCTTTCTATTTTCTATTTCTATTTTTAAAACTATTTTCGGAGGTAACTCCTTCATGAAATACATATTTTCATTGCCTGTTGTGACCTATCCATGAGAACAGATACTGAACAATTGTTAAATACACCATGGGTAAGCTTCTTGAACACTCACACCATGTCAGAAGTATGTTTTATCATCATCCTTCTTCTTCTATCATTCTAGCAACCTATAACATGTTTTATAACATGCTTTATGCGGTTGTGACTTGTCCATGAGAACATATACTGAACCGTTGCTAAATACACCATGAGTAAGTTTCTTGAACACTCACCACATGTCAGAAGTACAATGTATGTTTTATCATCATCCGTCTTCTTCTATCATCCTAGATCTATACAATTTGCTACCAATGTAATACTGGTATCTCTCACAAAAAATGTTTTTAGAAAGTAAAGATGAAAAAAGATAAGTAAACTGGGCATATGTTACCAAATTATTCCAGTGTATATAAGTCACACCCACCGACTTTGAGAAATAATTAGATCTGAGCCATAGATAAGTCGCACCAGTGTATAAGAAAATGAAGTAAACTGACCATATGTTAGTTGCCTATTTACTGGTAGACACTTTTACATGCTAAACCCTGTTTATTATGTATACTTGGTATCTCTATTTGAAAGTAATACTGCTTGAGTAGGAGTAGTCCAAACAGTTTTCTGATCCTCCAAATGGTACACATTTGTGTTGCTTATCAATATGAGCTACTTAAACCGTTGTTTCTATAATTGTTGCCTTTTTAATTAAACTTTTAATTCAATAATTGTTGCCTTTTTTATTAAACTTTTTATTGAATAATTGTTGCCTTTTTGATTAATATTTTAATTATTTGTCAGCAAGGGGATGTTGACAATACAAAGTACAACCATTTTTGTGTGAATATACTCAAAGCTTGACATTTTAAGAGGGGCTGTTTAGTTTCGGGAAAACGGATTTCATTCAGTATTTGTTAAACTGTTGATATCCTAGCTATTTTTCCTATATTGTTTTGTGATGGTTATCTAGATCTATATTTGTCAGGCAGGGAAACCAGTTTTTGACATCTGACATTGAAAATTATTGTATTGGGACAATTTTAAACTTAAATGTTGCTTTAAGAGGAATAAAATATATACATTCTGCATTTGATTAAAAATCGTAATAATGGCATTAATTTAAATAAGTTGTAAAGATTAAAATCATTTGAAAATTAACAAAAATAGCACTGAAAAACAGCTATTTTTTCAAATCATAGATGAGTGATATGGTTGTGAATAAATCTGAATTATCCTGGGGTGTCAAAAGTAGGCAAAATGTGTCAAAAATAGGAAATAGTAAGTCATGTAAACAATATATAATAAAATATTCTTAAAATATTTACAGTTTGGGTTTAAACTCCTGTTTAATTTTTCTCAATTAAACTCTTCAAATTATATATTTCAGGGGTGGAGGCATTTGAATTATAGGTTTGGAATCTAGAAACCAGAATTAAATTGTTATATTTAAAAAGGCAAAAACTGCAGCTGAAATGTTGATGTCCTAGAGATATGTGTCAGAATTAGGCAAATGGTGTCAAATGTTAGGAAATAGTAGATCTATGATCAATATATACCGGCAATAAAATATTTACAGTTTTCGTTTAAAGTTGCATGTCGAGTTCTTTCCCGCCAAGACTAAGCCCAGGCGAAATTTATATCAAAATCTGCAGAAAACTCGATTGTTCCATTCCATAAATTCAGAAACCTAATAAACCTCGCCGTTTCGGCTGTGATGTGGCAAACGTGTCTATCCCGCGACACCACAGCACTCTGTCGCGGCACTGCTACTTATACCAAAGCATCGCAAAGCACACAAACTGATGACGTTTACCACTGAAATGAAAATTTGTGGTAAATTGATATCACGGGCAAGGCTAAGAGACACTATTTGGCAGTCTGGCATGGGTGGAGGTTAGACAAAACCAATCTTGAATGATTCAAGGGCTGATTCTTATTGGCATTTTGACCTCTTTAGTTTTGGCGGGAAAGAGCTCCACATGCAACTTTAAAATCCTATTTAATTTGTCTCATATAAACTCTTCAAATTAGAGCTATATATATTTCATGGGTGGAGGCATCTAAAATATAGGTTTGGAATCATAATAGAGACCAGAATTAAATTGTTATATTTAAAAAGGCAAAAACTGCAGCTGAAATTTGATGTCGTATGGAAAATTTAGTGTTTACCCTACCTACTTTTTAGTTTTAATAACTGTCTAAACATGATTCCAAATCATCAAAGTAAAATCTGCATTCCAAATAGCAATAGGCCTACTTCTGTCAGGGTCACTGACACTGGTGTTGACCACAGCTATGCTTGTTCTTTCAACCAGTTCAGATTGATTTCATTCCTGTCTCCCTGACCATATCCATATGATATCTATGGCTAGCCTGAATGTTCAGACGTTACAGTTTGACAGTCTGAGGCTTACTGTTACAGTCACAAGAACAAGTGTCAAGACTGTACCGTCTGAACATTCAGGCTAGTAAACATGCAGACTTTATCTGACTTGTTACAGCTTGGACTAAAACTTTAGTTCAAGATAAAAATTAGCCAAAGCTGTCAAGTTAGATGGTTTTAACTTATATCAAAATACCAACCTCAACAAAACCACAGGCGCCGCAGATCGACTGACACAGACCCCTCCGCCCGCCCCCCCCCCCCCCCACGCCCTGTGTCAGTCGATCTGCGGCGCATGTGAACAAAACGTACTGACAAGTAGACGTCAACAAATCAACGACTAAGTCAGTTATTTGTCTAATTTGACCAGGGTTGACAGTTTGACAGACGCGAAGACGACACTCGACTTGGTCACTTGTCTGACTTGAAAAATTGAAAACCAGGGCCTGAAATATTCATGAAAACTGTCATAGCAATCAGTTGAAATAAACAGATGACTTTCAAAAATAATACACACCTTGTCTAAATTTCTAATGACTTAGATCTATGCCAAACAGCAAAAAAAAAGTTGAGATTCGAACGCGTTTGCCAAATTGAAAAAAATTTGAAAAGAAAGGTATCATTTTCATAATGTTTATTTTCCAATAATACGAGTAACTGCACACAAATCAGATCCTAATCATATACACATATTTCTTCTCAATACTTCTTAGAGGTCTTGGCCGCCTAGTCTGATTCGGTTTCTTTCCAGCAGATGGGGTGCTTGGTAACGTACTTTTTTTTTAATGTACGTTATACATGTCATGAAGCTGACATTGAAGGCAACTGGGCCTAATCTTGTTGATACTATTGTAAACTTCTAATGCTATGCAGCGCAATCGTTCAACATATAGCAATGGTCTACCCGCTCTCTTCCTCAACTCTGCATATTCTGATCTAAAGTCATACCTCAATGCACGCTCCTGTATCTTTTCAATGTTACGCATATATGCCTACAAATAGGATAATAATTATCTCATACCTCAATGCACGCTCCTGTATCTTTTCAATCGTACGCATATTTTTCATATCACAAAAATGCCTAAAACAGGATAATAATTAAAAGGTGTAAGAATAAAAGAATAAAATAACGGAAATAGATCTATTACAACCTCAGGCACAGTAAATCGACTAATACAGGGGGGGGGGGGGTGGCGGGAAGGGTCCGCACGGTCTATTAATAAACAAGTAGTAGGGTTAATAAACAAACCCTCCCCGCCCCCCCCCCCCCCCAACCTTACTGTGTCACTCGATTTACTGTGCCTGTGATTACAACCAATAAGTATAAGTTCCTGTCATTGAGCCTTCTTTGGCCAATTTTCTCATGTCAAAGTAAAGTAATTTGTTTTCATTTCACCAGTCATTGGACAGTCTGTAACCTGTCAAAAAGAAGTCCAATGTTCCAATCAATCGACAACGGTGAGCCTATATTCTCTCCTATTATCGCTCTTTTCCTGTTCGCAGTTGACACTTCTCAAATAGCTATAAAATAAGGAAAATATGATAATCGCCTAATTCTACATCACTATACATGTCACACGTGTCGTGGAATCAAATATCTCTACATAAAAGAAGACACGACAATATTTGATAGAGTGTGAGCTGTTCAAAAATCTGAAGCAGTGAGGCGGCCATGCACTGCTTCGCTCCCCACTTGCTCTTTCAAAATCCACTGAGCCGAAATTTCCGGTGTTTCAATTACCAGACAGCATTGAATGAAACGCGTTCTGTGATTGGGTACAATTAAGGGATACCCCTTAAAGTTAAGGGATACCGCTTAACATTAAGGGGTACCCCTTAAATATTTAAGGGGTATGGCTTAAATAATTAAGGGGTACCGCTTAAATAATTAAAGGTGAGCCTGAGGTGCGGTCATAGCTGGACAGTTCATGCTGTTTGCGATACATTGCTTGTCATTACGCGCCCCATTGTCATAGCGTTCCCATGCAATGTGTATGGTAATCACTGTGAGGCTGTCAGTGGTACGTGTGATCTGTCATATAAGCAGGATATTGTTTACTCTCGCAAATTGCATGCATTCGTTTGGTCTTGGTAAACGAGCTGTAACCCAGTTTGGTATTATCAAATAAAGGGGTGCAACATGTTCTCTCAGCTTGTATGTGTACCGTCTCAGCAATATCCTTCGTAGGCACAGTACAAGTTCTTGCAACTGCTGGACGACGGAACTGTCTCTCATCGATTGATTTATGGCAGGTTGTCGCTTTAGGAAATATCTGGATTTATTGTCTGCAGTATCCGTCTCATGACCCGCTGTGTGAATGATGCTGCACAAACAGGTGTTTGACAGTAATTAAAAGATGGCATAGGTTCTATTATTCGTATATTTTATTAAATTGCACACACGAAAACATACATGGTGGACTAAGACAGAAAAGATACACGTTAAGCACATCTTGTGGTGAGATGTATACACATATCTCTAAATATAAAGTCGGCATAACATTCATACACCACTCGTACACAACTTATACGCCAAGATTATAAATCAGACATACCTTCCGCCGCATCCAGCCCCAGAGGTTGGTCCCGTGTTAGGACGAAACGGATAACGCTATACCTACAGCTAGAGGCATCAAGCCTACTTTTATTGGGTTTCCCAAATTGGGATGGGCCACAAAATGCTAATTCGGATGGACAGACAGGACAAACACATGACACAAATAACACTCCTCTAAAATAACTATACTCATTGGTGGACAGCACGACAATATGCTAATAAACCGACACTCCTACACATACAAACGAATCTACTATCTGTCACAGTCTCTCGTCAACAGTATGGAAGAGCCTATTGCTGTCACACATGAATGACACCAACTTCAATTCATGAGACAGATAAACAAAGATGCTCAGGTGTAGCTAATGGAATTAATTAATGACATACGTGTTAAACACATCACACAACTGACCTGGACTGACCTACTGAATCCGCACTGCGACTCGTGGTGTGGATTAATTGCGATGGTTCTTAACGTTTAACATGCAGGCATAATCCTATTTAAGTTGTTTCTAATCGGCATCGAGCAAATCAACCTTAAGAAATCCGTTCGTGGCCCCGAACCTGCGAGGCCAACTGTTAGACTGGGCATTACGTGTAACACGTGTAACGTTATGTGATGAGCGCACCATGCAGGGAGAGGGGAAAACCGTTTGCCTTGGCTCACCAGGAGTATTTTAACGTCAAACAGGTGCTCGCCCAGATGACTATCTACAATATCACTCCCTTCCGCACCCCTATACCCCAACAGTGGCCTCCTATTATCCGCCCCCTCCGTGCACCCCATTGAGAGGCTGGCCGGGCCGCGGTCTATGACCCCCTCCGTACACATCATAGAGAGGCTGGCCGGGCCGCAGCTCCTGACGCAAGCAAGCGTGACGGCCGCTAACACTGTTCCCAGGGCAGACTGCCTCTCGGCTCCGACTCTTATGGCCGTTTGTTGGTAACATCTACATTCAAATACCCCTCCATTTTAGTCAGTGTTGATCAGCGAGCATGGCGGTCTGTGAGCCGAACTGAACTGGCGTCTCCAGTTAGTAACGGGATTGTGTGCGCCATGGTTATTGCAGTCGATCTGTTCACTGCTTTTAATGGTAGGTGTCTACTATTTGAATGAAAAGGCGGCAAAACACTTGCATAGTCAGAAATGTCGTGTCGTTCCGGCACATGTATTCACCAGTGTACTGACCGCCATGTACAAGGGACAGACGGCACTTGCCAGGTTTACAGTGGTTACAGAGGTGACCACACGGTCTGTGCAATCTAGGAGCAAATGCAAAGTTCTACGCTGTGCCTCGATCGCCGTGCAATGTCTACTGGCGCCAGCATTGAATATATGAGGCAGTAACTCAGTTTGAGATATATATATAGGGGCTTTCATAAAAGATTCAATGTGTGTATCACCCCGTTCCCTCCCTGGGACTATCCCTTGAAACCATAGATTGTGGTTGAATTCAGACATAGTATGACTGTTTATTTCATTCTACCACTGTCTCAAGTTTTCGTAACTCTGATCCTTTGGGTTCTAGCCATCTCAGAACCCTAGGCTGTGTGTGGGCTGAGACACATCTTAGTCGCATTCTATAGTAAAATATGGGCATCAGTAACATACATGCCTTCAATTCCATCTAAAGGCGGTGAAGGAAAAAACAACGCTACGTAGAGGTGTGTATTGTGTGTGAAAGTTCACGATTATGCTGTATTTTAAGTGAGTACAGCTCCGGTCTGATCCAGCCAGGACCATCCTACATCCAGCCAGCCTTGTTACATCTGTTCAACGTGTAAATGTGCCTCGCATACGTGCCTTTTGTGCAGCCGTTTAATCAGCTGTGGTATTATGTACGTGTTTACGTTAACCCCATGCTTGCTTTTTGGGTCTAGCGTGTTCACTGTGTTTTTGGCTGGTTATTTGCATGGTTTACGCCGATAGGGATTAACCTAGCAGACAGTCGTTGTTGTTGATCTCTGCTGACTGCGGGCGGCCGTGAGTGCTGGCATGTCTGGTGTGTACAGCCACTACTTGACAGAGGGGCCAGTACCGAGGGCAAGGCTGCGTGGGTTAGGGTGAGTGAGGTGGTTGGGCGAAGTGGATATATTGGGCTGGCGGTGGATGTGGATGGGGCTCGGGGAGAGAGGACGGGGGCCGGGGTCGCGAAGTCGGTTCTCATGTCAGTCAGTGTGTAGCATAGAGGGAAGGGGCTGTAGTGTTGTCTTTAAAGGCTTGTGACCTCCATTTGTACTAATGCCTTTTAGTGTTGTAAGATAGATTTGATCAGGACTGCCAAAGTGGGGCGGGTGGTTGGGGGGGGGGGGGGCATAGCGCGAGGCCCCGGAATGCATGTACATATATATATACTAGCCGTCTAGTGCTCGTACTAATAAGCGAAAGAAATAACAGTATGACAGTAGTTTGTTTTATACGTCAAATAGTAGCAGCCACAAGGTAGACAGAAATAGCATAAACGAAAATCAGTCCAGTAAAACTAAGGCCCAATCTCATACATTGATTGAGTAAAAACGGGCAATTTAAGCTCGTATATTAATTTTGTAAAAAAAGGAGTGGATTGAGTGAAAAAAGGGGCTGTTTCCCGCCCGTTGTTCGTCATTTAACGTACCTTCACTGGACAAAATCTGCCTAAAGTCATGGTTGGATCTGTAGAATTGACGTGTATTCCCTGTAATGTAAAATTGGATACTGCCGTGACTGATGTTAAGAGCAGCGTATTATAGGCATGGCTCCTAGGGCCGAGTTCTCCGGGCATAGTTCGTTCTCTTGCTACTGATGGGAAGTTGTGGACGCGAGACAGTACGGGCTTTGTTTGCTTTGATGACAGTTCGGGCACCATGCAAGGTAGCCCGCCGCAGATATGGTCACCATGTGGGATAAGCACCCGAAAGCGATATTATGCACGGGATAAGGTGATAAGGTACCCAGCGATAGTGTTGGCACATGCGAAAGTGTTGACACATCTAAGAGCGACAATGTTAATACATCCAAGGCGGACCATGCAGTGCATGCAGTGGTTCGGTTGCATATACATCCAAGGCGGCTCACATCCAAGGGATAGCGACAATGTTGACGCATTCAACATGTTCAAGGCGACTGCTGGTGCCAATGTGCTAGTGCATGCAGCGGCATAGGTGGGACAGACAGCTTCATTTTATTAGTATAGATGTAAATTAGTCTGTGCTGCTGTCATAACGCGCAATGTAATGTATATGAGCAGCAATGGGGCTGTAATGGGCAGTCGAATGGAAGGCCAGATTAGCTGGTTTAATGGTGTCATATCGCATGCACGTATTGATAAGGATGTCATCAATATCTGTATCTTATCTAATATGCTAGTTTACAACTTGCCATGGCTACCTGCTTTAAACTCATTCCGTTAGATCATATTGTGACGCCTCCCATTTTTGGTACCCGGGGAAATCAGGTATTTTTGTAAAATTATCCCTTTGTGTACGCTGTCAACCCCAACTAAACTGTTTATGTACCTTGTATGAGGCCACATTGTCACTTTCTGTTGTCTTTTTAACTGGTCTATTCTTATTTGGGATGGTACGAACCAATTTGCCACTTTTTTGGTAATGTTTACCTCTCGGGGCGGCCATAATTGTTGTTTCTCGCCCGCAGCCTCGTTTTAGTCATTATGATAATTACCAAAGTTTTATAACCTCGCTGCCAACAAAAGCCGCGTTTGTGTATAAGGCACTAGTTTCTGGTCCTGTTGATGTTTGTCTGATATTCTTTTAGTTTTAATATAAGCCAGCAACCTGCATTGCATACTTAAACTCTTGGATTGAGGAGTGACGCGAAAAGGGAGATATAGATTATTTCTGTGTGCGTCTTCCGGTGTGGCGGGTATAAAGGGAAACACCGGTTGTGATTTTGGACACACTCTCGACATTCGGGGAGACAGAGACGAGAGAAGCAGGGCGGACCCTGTCGGTTAGTGCCCCCATTTACCCCCCCTCCCCCTTTTCTTATTAACCACGATGACCACGATGACCCGATGTCCCGAGGACCGAATGACGATGTAGATGATGACAGCCTCTCAGCCCTCTGACTGTTGATGTTTTTTAAATAGAATCTCTCCCACTAACCCCTGCATTTTTCCACTGGTCTATCTTAATTCTTATGGTTTTTAATTGTTACTTCTTATCTAAGCTGTATTGGCGCCTCTTCCGCTCGACGCTCCCACCGATCGCATATTGCTCTACATAACAACGAATTCCCTGATCTGCGGGGTGGCACCATCAATTCTTTTTAATTGTGTTACAGTCTTTATATGTGCCGATATGGAATAGTGTTATATCAAATGAACCTGTTTTCGTAATTAAAATTATCAAAGTGTGTTTGAGAGGATGCTTTCATCGTAATAAGCAATGAAGCATATTACTGTTTCATCTTGCTCTTTCGCCACATCATAGTTTCTAAAGTACAATACTACAAAATTATTATACATATTACTCGCCTGAGAAATTGAAAGCATCGATCATTATTTCTGACACTCTTACCGTCGATGATATTATGGGCAGTCTTGCAGCTTTCACAGACTTAATCAGATATACGAAATGCAAGCTTATATGCTGTACTGCAAATGGTCATAGAAAAAGTTTTATTTATATAAGGCTACATAATATGATGTCAAACAATATTAAGCATGCAACGTAACCACACCGTTTTGTGCAATGTGCAATACGTCATTGCGTTGCGCACAGTTTGGAGTGATAACATTGCAAAATCAGCATTAGATAATTTAAGGAACTGCTAATCAGATCGATTCAAGTAAGATGTCATTGTTACAACTAAAACACAATTTATTTATGGCAGATTTGAGCAAACGTATGGGAGTAGAACATTGGCTTTTAGCAAAGGTATATACACATTGACATCAAGGCCAACAGAAGAGACGCTGGCTCACCTGCTTGATGCATAAAACGAGCCCGCAATGTTTAATGGGGCTCTTCAGCACCACCAAAGCCTTCGTTATGCGCTTAGAACTTCGACAAAGTCGCTGAAGACAGGTCTCATTATGTCAGATGCAATTATTTATTATTACTTCAGTACAGTATTTGATGGAGTATTTGATTCATGATGCAATTATTTGGTATTACGTCTGCTCCACAATGAAAAACATGCTCAGCAGGTTCTGAAATAGTAGCTAATCAGGTTACATTTAGATTCAGTAAAAATGTTTAAAGTTGACAATTGCCCTGGTAAGGTAAGGTAACAGTAGTTTGGCAATCCAATACTTCAGTACAGTGTTTGATGAAGCGTTGGATTTATGTATGGATGGCAGTTGGATGGCAAGATGGTGCCCCATACTGTGCGGTAGTAACATATGTGCATGAAACACTAGCACAACACCGTTTGGAAGATCACTGACGGACCTATTCAAAATAGTTACTTTCTAAAAACACACATACAACAACAATATGTAATTGTCGGTTGACAAGACCAATATTTCTGAAGAATTTAATGTCAGTTCGAGCGGATGCGCAATTACCCCTAATTAAAATACACATATTACGTCACATTGCTGTCTTACCCACTACCACTACCCCTCCCCCTACCTGCATGCCCCCCTCCCCCCATACTCTACACCGCAACCCAGTCATAATGGTAGTGTTAGTTATTTTTTGGTTTGGTTTGGTCAGTAGGCTCTCCCAAACTCGTTACATGTGTTACTCGTACCTTCCGTGAATTCTGACGACATGGATTGCATCCTGCGTTTTACTTGTACATCCTGAATGATTTTTTTATGTCAACTGCTTTTTACTGTGTACCGTCTTCTTTAATAATCGATACGAATAAAGATAATAATAATAATAATAATAATAATAATAATAATAATAATAATAGGAATAATAATAATTACCTTCGTAGTATGTGCCCATGTTTCTGATTGGTGGATACGAGACCAGGAGAAGCTAAATGTTGGCGCCCACCAAAATGACTCTTATGGGCGGCAATAGGTGTTCGGCATTAAGTTGCCTTGACTATGTTTTTAAATCCACGAGTTAATTTAAATTATTTATTTGTTAATAATCGATCCGCAAATTCGTCCTACTCGCCGTTTTAGGTTTCGCCTATGACATATAACTTGATGGTATAAAACGCACAATTGATATCGGGTATGTTGCATAAGGCAATGCAAGCTTTACATAACTTTTTTGTTTCCTACTGTTTGTTGTTGCAAGCCTTGCTATTATTGAACACAATTCCTCTCGCGAGACTTGATACTATGCATTTCTTTTATATGTTGTAGAATATGAAGTCGACCAGTACACTTGGTGCCGGAAAGGATGTGACACAGATTATATATTCTCCCGGTGTTTGTCTCAGCCTACTTGTTCGATACACGTGTGACTTTCTGGCGATCTGATTGGTAGGATCTGCTTCACTTATGGCTTCACGGAAAATGACTCAAATGTAAATATGATTAACATGGAAAACGACACCCATACGAAGATCAACACTATGGGGAAACCATATGTGTGCAGACTGTGCGTTGCGTCTTTCGCACGTAAGAACCGCCTAGAGACTCACATGAGGACTCACACGGGAGAGAAACCATATTTGTGCCAAATGTGTTCTGCGTCTTTTGCACTAAAGAGCACGCTAACGACTCACATGAGGACCCACACTGGAGAGAAGCCATATTTGTGCAAAGTGTGTTCTGAGGCTTTCGCACAGAAGGACGGGCTAACAAGTCACATGAGGACCCATGCGGGCGAGAAACCATTTGTGTGCGAAGTATGTGCTTTATCTTTCGCAACGAAGAGCATGCTGACGATTCACATGAGGACCCATACCGGCGAGAAACCATTTGTGTGCACAGTGTGTGACGCATCTTTTGCAGTAAGGAACACGCTAACAAATCACATGAGGACCCATACTGGCGAGAAACCATTTGTGTGCAAGGTGTGTGATGCGCATTTCGCACGAAAGGGCGCGCTAACTGATCACTTGATGACCCATACCGGCGAGAAACCTTTTGTGTGCAAGGTGTGTGATATGCATTTCGCACGAAAGGGCGGGCTAACTAATCACCTGAGGACCCATACCGGCGAGAAACCATTTGTGTGCAAGGTGTGTGATGCGCATTTCGCACTAAAGGGCGCGCTAACTAATCACATGAGGACCCATACCGGCGAGAGACCATTTGTGTGCAAGGTGTGTGATGCGCATTTCGCACAAAAGGGCGCGCTACCTGATCACCTGAGGACTCATACCGGCGAGAAACCATTTGTGTGCAAGGTGTGTGATGCGCATTTCGCAAAAAAGGTCACGCTAACTAATCACATGATGACCCATACCGGCGAGAAACCATTTGTGTGCAAGGTGTGTGATGCGCATTTCGCACTAAAGGGCGCGCTAACTGGTCACCTGAGGATCCATACCGGCGAGAAACCATTTGTGTGCAAGGTGTGTGATGCGCATTTCGCACGAAAGGGCGCGCTAACTGATCACTTGATGACCCATACCGGCGAGAAACCTTTTGTGTGCAAGGTGTGTGATGCGTATTTCGCAAAAAAGGTCGCGCTAACTAATCACATGAGGACCCATACCGGCGAGAAACCATTTGTGTGCAAGGTGTGTGATGCGCATTTCGCACTAAAGTGCGCGCTAACTAGACACATGAGGATTCACACGAGAGAAAAACCATTTGTGTGCAAAGTGTGTGCTGCATCCTTTAGCATTAAGGGCACCTTGACGCTTCACGCGAGGATCCACTTGTGAAAGTAACCGTTGCTCTCCACAGAGCAAGCTACCGGCTAAAGACCCCGTCGGTTGAGAACCCATTTGTTTTTTAATTGTGCCTACAGCGCAAGGCAACGATTATCTGAGAGCGCTCACGAAAAGAAAAGACCAAATGTCTACGTTACCTGTCATGAAGACAGCAAATTGTGTCTTGCGCCTTGAGCGCAAAACCCGTATAATCGATCACTCGAGGTTGCACACATGAGATCATCTCTTTGAGTTTAAAAATCTGTGTAAAGCGGATTGGTTGTGGTTATCTGCTGGAGATGATCCACCAGGTCATGTATGTTCAAAGTACCCGTCCTGTCAAAGAATATTCGCAAGATGTGTTGGTGTTAGTTCTATTCCGCGGTCTCAATGGTTCAATGGAATTTGCGCTATGTGCTACGAAACAGTACCTCTTAGTCCCGCACTCTGTATGCAAATGTTTTAATATCAGTCTTTGGCTCACCTGGTTCTTTTTAAATCAAGGTGAAGTATTCTGTCTACGTGGTGTGTGGACTGTCTCAGCAATGTGAATAATATACAGTAAAACTTCAACATTTCAACCGATCGACGACGGAACTGCCTCTCGCCAATTCAGTTACGAAGGTGACCATTTTAAGGCGTTGTTTTTAAATTGATCATTAATCTGGCCTGCCGGTTGGAAAAAGGCAGCCGTAACTTACAGATGGACTTGCTACCCAATTACCAGCCAACAATCTATGGAGTCTATCTATGTATTCTACGTTACTGTACTATTGTTACTTTAATTACAATGTTAATTGCACCAAATAAAAAGCCCAAGAGGTGTGCGTGCCGCCTAAGGCCTTACCTCTAGCTTATCTCTTCGTTCTTTGTAATCTAGGTCATTCCATTCGGTCGGTGTACGGTTCGTTGCCATTTGTCCAAATGCTGGTTTCTACAGGATAAAGATCCCATCTCATGCCTCAGATTACGGATTTACCCCCGCGGACACGACTCCTCCCTACCTTGGTAATTCCCATTGATTGTAATCTTAATTGATTAACATAGCGACAATACTACTACATTATTGTCAACATTGTTCTTTCATATTGTCCACGCATCTAGTCTATACATCATAGTAAAGACGATAACTATAGGCTGAATGATAAAAACAAACATTCGATTCTCAAATAACGATGCAAGTATGGTTACACTAGCTAGTCACACAAATATATTGAATAATGCAACGATAATTATTGTTTATTCCGTCGAGTTGCGCAATCTGCAGCTGCGTCAATTAAAACTATAATAGGACAGTATTGGCCTTGGGCGAGGGGGTGATATATGGGTTTTTATTATGTCAGAGTTGAGGACATGGTCCGTTTCGTCGTCATGTATTTTAGTCACCATGTTCCCCATTATCGTCATGATGGTCGTGCTAACTAATACAATAGCATAGAAATATGTGCAATAAGTGCACCTTGACGCGTCACGCGAGGACCCACTTGTGAAAGTAACCGTTTCTCTTCACAGAGCAAGCTACCGGCTAACGACCCCGTCGGTTGAGAACCCATTTGTTTTTTAATTGTGTCTACAGCGCAAGGCAACGATTATCTGAGAACGCTCACGAAAAGAAAAGACCAAATGTCTACGTTACCTGTCATGAAGACAGCAAATTGTGTCTTGCGCTTTGAGCGCAAAACCCATATAAACGATCACTCGAGGTTGCACGCATGAGATTATCTCTTTGAGTTTAAAAATCTGTGTAAAGCGGATTGGTTGCGGTTATCTGCTGGAGATGATCCACCAGGCCATGTATGTTCAAAGTGCCCGTCCTGTCAAAGAATATTCGCAAGATGTGTTGGTGTTAGTTCTATTCCGCGGTCTCCATGGTTCAATGGAATTTGTGCAATGTGCTACGAAACCGTATTTCTTAGTCCCGCAATCTGTATGCAAATGTTTTAATATCAGTCTTTGGCTAACGTGTTTTTTTTTAAATGAAGGTGAAGTATTCTGTCTAGGTGGTGTGTGGACTGTCTCAGCAATGTGAATAATATACAGTAAAACTTCAACATTTAAACCGGTCGACGACGGAACTGCCTCTCGCCAATTCAGTTACGAAGGTGACCATTTTAAGGCGTTGTCATTAAATTGATCATTAATCTGGTCTGCCGGCTGGAAAAAAGCAGCCGTAACTTACAGATGGACATGCTACCTAATTACCAGCCAACAATCTATGGAGTCTATCTATGTATTCTACGTTACTGTAGTATTGTTACTTTAGTTACAATGTTAATTGCACCAAATAAAAAGGGCAAGAGGTGTGCGTGCCGCCTAAAGCCTTACCTCTAGCTAATTTCTTTGTTCTTTGTAATCTAGGTTATTCCATTCGGTCGGTGTACGGTTCGTTGCCATTTTTTCAAATGCTGGTTTCTACATGATAAAGATCCCACTCCATGCCTCACATTACAGATTTACCCCCGCGGACACGATTCCTCCCTACCTTGGTAATTCCCATTGATTGTAATCTTCATTGATTGACAATGCGACAGTATCAATGTTAGCCTATATGTTATACTACTGTAAACATTGTTCTTTCATTTTGTCCACGCATCTAGTCTATACATCATAGTAAAGACGATAACTATAGGCTGAATGATAAAAACAAACATTCGATTCTCAACGAACGATGCAAATATGGTTACACTAGCTAGTCACACAAATATATTGAATAATGCAACGATAATTATTGTTTATTCCGTCGATTTGCGCAATCTGCAGCTGCGTCAGTTAAAATTAGAATATGAGAGTATTGGCCTTGGGCGAGGGGGTGATATATGTGTTTTTATTATGTGAGAGTTGAGAACATCGTCCGTTTCGTCGTCATGTATTTTAGTCACCATGTTCCTCATTATCGTCTTGATGGTCGTGCTAACTAATACAATAGCATAGAAATATGATGGCGGCTAAAACCGTATAATCGGACCCAAACCGCCTTCAACAGTCCCTTCAACAGTCAATCGTTGCCATAGTGACGTTGCGTAGAACAGTGAGACATGACGTCACGTACAAATGAGATTTGGTTATAGATTTATTATTACTACTGCCCCCCCCCCCCCCCCCTGGGCCCCGCCATGTATTTCATTGGTCGGGTTGTGACTTATTCGAAACCAGGGCGTGTTACTGCTTTGGGCATCAGAAGTTCGTAGCGGTGGAACCATATATACAGAATACTTGTACGGCCAGAACAACTTTACGCATCATTAAATTTACCTCAAATCACTAGGGAGTACAATCGGTTTGCTTACAGAAGTAATATAATCTTCTTGTGCAGTAATCCCCTATATTTTTTTGGGTAAAAGATTACAAAAATAATAAAATCTAACCACCGGAAAAGAAATCGGCATTATACTGAAAACATCAATTGCTGCAATGCAATATAATTAACAAATACTGATGTATTACACAGTGGTGATTACGCTATGGGTGGCTTATAAAGCGCACACCAATAGTCTCATGCTAAAATGTAGACTTGGCGAAAGGACCGTATACATGCAAGGTGCGAACACATTGTATATAAGATGATAAATTTATGAATCTTAGTAAGCAAACAGACAATAATAGTGGCAGGGCCAACGAGTTGTTCTAGTGGCGCCATCTGGCGAATGAGGAAGGGGCTGGGGGACCAGCATCATTGCGCCCCCTAGTGGAGAACGGTTGTTACCCTTGCCGGAAACTGGTTGCCTCTTGGTATGTTTTGAAAATGGGATGCCGCCCGGATCAGTTGTGGAGAATCAAAAAACGCCTTATTTCTCGGACATCAGTGACATACATAGTCTTTAATCCCATCGAAAGGCGGTGAAGGCAAAGCCAACGCTACCTAGAGGTGTGTATTGTGTGTGAATGTTCACGATTATGTTGTCTTTTTAAGTGGGTACAGCTCGCTCAGATCCAGCCTGGACCAGCCTGCATTCAGCCAGCGATGTTACATCTGTTCAACGTGTAAATGTGCCTCGCATACATGCCCTTTGTGCAGCCGTTTAATCAGCTGTCGTGTTTTGTACGTGTTTTGTGTTCACCCCATGATTGTTTTTGAGCGAGTCTAGCGTGTTCACCGTATGTTTGGCTGGTTATTTGCATGGTTTACGCGGGTAGGGATTAACCTAGCAGATAGCCATACATGACCATTACAAGCAAAGAGCTGTGTAAGGTCATACCAGCAAGCGCACATGTGCCGTGCGAAACGGCCTCCAACATCCCCACACGCTCATTTTCAGACTGACAAGACAAATAGAAATATCCATTATCTTCTCTAACCTGTTTATAAACGAGGGGTATAACTTATTTATAACTTACGCACGTTAAAACGGTAACAATCCAATTTGTTTGCAACAAAATAATTCCTAAATCACCAAGTCTGCCATGACAGTTCTAGTTCTGGTCACGTGAGGTACAAAAATTATGGAGGTATATGCGCGACGGCTAATGCCGGCTTTTGTTTACATCGAACAGGTCTTCCAATGTGTCAAGGAATCATACATGCTCAATTTGTGAATTTTCAAAACGAGGACACGGATACAACAGGTAACATTGTTATAATGTTAAAATTTGTATAATATTTAGTGAAACTCTTCCCAAAGAATATACAAACAAATGAAATAATGTATACGAAATTTCTGTCTTTTTTTCTGAAACCTTTAGCGGTATGGGTCAATGATAATCGATAGTTTTATAATATTATTTACAAAGCCAAATTGTTTTCCTCTCTAGGCCCCCAAAACATTATATTCAGCAATGGTATTCATATAATAATTATATTATTATACAAATGTATTATTAATCTTAAAACCGTGTGATTATATATATGTTTTTATATTAAGACACTATGTGAAATATAAAATAATATCATCCCCATAATTTAATTATGATAAATGTAGAATAATTATCTTTAAGCCTAAAATGCTGTAATTAATTGTAAAAGATTAGAGATTATTTAATTATAATATATTTGTATATATTATCATGTATTTGCCACCCCCAACATCGTAAAATTCATCATATAGTTTATGGGCATTATCTATTCGTTTTCTAGATGCAATTTATTGGCCCAAACATCCCCATATACACGGCGTCTAAGGTGTTTTTCCGATGTGTTACATCAAGTAACACCAGCTTCATTTGTCACCTTTGTCTGCTTTGTGTTGTGAGTGTACGGAAGCATCAAATCACGGATGACATTCGATATCAAATCTCGCGCCGACAAAGAGGCCATGACGAAGCGAAAAAGTTCAACGACCAATTTCAGACCGCACGGTAGCACCTCTACGTCATCTCGCAGGCATAACGTGAACCTCGCGAGAACTGTCATGGCAGACAAAGTGATGTGAAATAAAAAGCTTGGAAAGGAATCGGAATTGTACAGTCTGTGCGTGAGTTTAGCTTTTATAAGACCTACCCCACATTAGAAATAAGAATGAAAAAGATATTAAGTATTTCGAGTTAGCGGAAGGGATACTTGTTGAACGTGTGGGGATGTTGGAGGCCGTTTCGCACGGCACATGTGCGCTTGCTGGTATGACCTTACACAGCTCTTTGCTTGTAATGGTCATGTATGGCTACCTAGCAGACAGTCTTTATCGTTGTTGTTTATCTCTGGCTGCGGGCGGCCGCGAGTGCTGGCCGGTCTGGTATGAGGCGCCGTAGCGGTCAAAAGGTATGTGAAACAGAAAAAGCAGCTTGAAACTGCGCGCATGCAGGTTGAAACTGCGCTGGTGTAGGTTGAAACCGCGCGCGTGTGTGTTGAAACTGCCCGAGTGTAGGGTGAAACGGCGCGCAAGTGTGTTGAAACTGCGCGAGTGTGTTGGAACTGCGCGAGGGCGTTAAAACTGCGCGAGTGTGTTGAAACTGCGCGAGTGAAGGTGGAAAGTACTAGGGGATCGGCACATGCTGTAGATCTATATTTTAAACTGGTCCCAGTATGAGACGCCGTAGCGGTCAAAAGGTATGTGGAACAGAAAAAAAACAGCTTGGAACTGCGCGGGTGTAGGTTGAAACTGCGCGGGTGTAGGTTGAAACTGCGCGGGTGTAGGTTGAAACTGCGCGGGTGTAGGTTGAAACTGCGCGGGTGTAGGTTGAAACTGCGCGGGTGTAGGTTGAAACCGCGCGCGTGTGTGTTGAAACTGCCCGAGTGTAGGGTGAAACGGCGCGCAAGTGTGTTGAAACTGCGCGAGTGTGTTGGAACTGCGCGAGGGCGTTAAAACTGCGCGAGTGTGTTGAAACTGCGCGAGTGAAGGTGGAAAGTACTAGGGGATCGGCACATGCTGTAGATCTATATTTTAAACTGGTCCCAGTATGAGACGCCGTAGCGGTCAAAAGGTATGTGGAACAGAAAAAAAACAGCTTGGAACTGCGCGGGTGTAGGTTGAAACTGCGCGGGTGTAGGTTGAAACTGCGCGGGTGTAGGTTGAAACTGCGCGGGTGTAGGTTGAAACTGCGCGGGTGTAGGTTGAAACGGCGCGAGTGTGTTGAAACTGCGCGGGTCTAGGTTGAAACTGCGCGGGTGTAGGTTGAAACGGCGCTAGTGTGTTGAAACTGCGCGAGTGTGTTGAAACTGCGCGAGTGTGTTGAAACTGCGCGAGTGTGTTAAAACTGCACGAGTGTGTTGAAACTGCGCGAGTGTGTTGAAACTGCGCGAGTGTGTTGAAACTCCGCGGGTGTAGGTTGAAACTGCCCGAGTGTGTTGAAACTGCGCGAGTGTGTTGAAACTGCGCGAGTGTGTTGAAACTGCGCGAGTGTGTTGAAACTGCGCGAGTGTGTTGAAACTGCGCGAGTGTGTTGAAACTGCGCGAGTGTGTTGAAACTGCGCGAGTGTGTTGAAACTGCGCGAGTGTGTTAAAACTGCGCGAGTGTGTTGAAAATGCGCGAGTGTGTTGAAACTGCGCGAGTGTGTTGAAACTGCGCGGGTGTAGGTTGAAACTGCGCGAGTGTAGGTTGAAACTGCGCGAGTCTAGGTTGAAACTGCGCGGGTGTAGGTTGAAACGGCGCGAGTGTGTTGAAACTGCGCGAGTGTGTTGAAACTGCGCGAGTGTGTTGAAACTGCGCGAGTGTGTTAAAACTGCGCGAGTGTGTTGAAACTGCGCGAGTGTGTTGAAACTGCGCGAGTGTGTTGAAACTGCGCGGGTGTAGGTTGAAACTGCCCGAGTGTGTTGAAACGGCGCGAGTGTGTTGAAACTGCGCGAGTGTGTTGAAACTGCGCGAGTGTGTTGAAACTGCGCGAGTGTGTTGAAACTGCGCGAGTGTGTTGAAACTGCGCGAGTGTGTTGAAACTGCGCGAGTGTGTTGAAACTGCGCGGGTGTAGGTTGAAACTGCGCGAGTGTGTTGAAACTGCGCGAGTGTGTTGAAACTGCGCGAGTGTGTTGAAACTGCGCGAGTGTGTTGAAACTGCGCGGGTGTAGGTTGAAACTGCGCGAGTGTGTTGAAACTGCGCGAGTGTGTTGAAACTGCGCGAGTGTGTTGAAACTGCGCGGGTGTAGGTTGAAACTGCGCGAGTGTAGGTTGAAACTGCGCGAGTGTATTGAAACTGCGCGAGTGTGTTGAAACTGCGCGAGTGTGTTGAAACTGCGCGAGTGTGTTGAAACTGCGCGAGTGTGTTGAAACTGCGCGAGTGTGTTGAAACTGCGCGAGTGTGTTGAAACTGCGCGAGTGTGTTGAAACTGCGCGAGTGTGTTGAAACGGCGCGAGTGTGTTGAAACTGCGCGAGTGTGTTGAAACTGCGCGAGTGTGTTGAAACTGCGCGAATGTGTTGAAACTGCGCGAGTGTGTTGAAATTGCGCGAGTGCGCTGAGATGGATGAGAGCGACGCCTGGAGAGCAGTTTGGAATGTGTTAAGTAGATGACAGCGACATCTGTTTAACTTTTGTCGCAATTAGTGCCGGGTGCGGGGGGGGGGGGGGGTGGGCATTACCGTACTACAACCACCTTACTACAGTAGTCGCTACTAGGCGTTCAAAACAAGGCGTCCAAATTCAGCGGGCCCGGGGAAGAAAAGAAAATGCGAGGCAAGCAGGGCAGCACTTGCAGCCTAACTGTATGTAGTGTCCCCATCCACGTGCAACTAGTATGCCGGCTTGGGCACTTAATGTGGGGCATGTTTTATCGTTTATATTACGAAGCTTGAGGTTCTCTTGTACAGTTTAGCCCCGGTGTGCCCAAACGAGTGGCTTTGAGCACCAAAGCTTACTTTCCTTTGACACATACATACATACAGATACGCCATGCCAGACACATATGCCATCACGAAACGGAATTTACGCGCACATATTAATGTTCATTATAAAACAGTGCTTTCCTCTACAGTTGTATCGAGCTTGAACTTTTCGGGATAAGTAGTGACAATATATACCTTGGCATAAACTGGGCCGTTTATTCGAACGTAATGACATAGCATCACATATGCGCAATTCAATTACACAATGTTACACAATTGCACAATTACGCAACACAAATAACACTATAAAGTGAAACCTTAAAGTAACTATTTGAAAAAAAAAAAACATTGGAAGAGCAGGGCCTTACAAATATGGCGAGAACGGTTTCATGAGTTTAGAAGCAGGCGATTCAAATACCAGCAGTCTGTATGATGTCTGGGCAACTTAGTCGGGGGAGAATGGATTTCTGATCGCATGGTTGTGCGTTCAATGGGGCAAAGTTGTATTGCATGTACTAATGGTTGCAACCATTATTTAGGTTGAAAACTCTTCGATATTTTATAATAGCGTTAGTAACTTCAATATGAAAGACACAACATACCTTTGTAATACAAATACGCTGTATTTATTGCAATCTTTCTATCTGAGAGGGAGGTGTGGTGGGTAAGCGACACTTATGTCCTCTTTGTGCAATGGCAGATGAAAAGGGAAGCTACAATACTATATGACACGGAGATATCCATACCAAATGTTGGCGCACCCCACTCCTGAATCCAGTCAAGTTCGTTTTATAACAACACCTCTTCCAATTAATCTTGTTCAATAACACAAGCATCTGCAACAATCGCGCCACAGCTCCTACATACAGGTTGCTCTGGTTTATTGCTAGCTATCAAATTCAAACAAGATAATTATGGGATTAAAAGATGGCACACCACTTATTATCGTGTTGCGTAATTGTGCAATTGTGTAACATTGTGTAATTGAATTGCGCATATGTGATGCTATGTCATTACGTTCGAACAAACGGCCCAGTTTATGCCAAGGTATATATTTTCACAACTTATCCCGAAAAGTTCAAGCTCGATACAACTGTAGAGGAAAGCACTGTTTTATAATGAACATTAATATGTGCGCGTAAATTCCGTTTCGTGATGGCATATGTGTCTGGTATGGCGTATCTGTATGTATGTATGTGTCAAAGGAAAGTAAGCTTTGGTGCTCTACGCCACTCGTTTGTGCACACCGGGGCTAAACTGTACAACAGAACCTCAAGCTTCGTAATATAAACAATAAAACATGCCCCACATTAAGTGCCCAAGCCAGCATACTAGTTGCACGGGGATGGGGACACTACATACAGTTAGGCTGCATGTGCTGCCCTGCTTTCCTCGCATTTTCTTTTCATCCCCGGGCCCGCTGAATTTGGACGCCTTGTTTAGAACGACTAGTAGCGACTACTGTAGTAAGGTGGTTGTAGTACGGTAATGCCCCCCCCCCCCCCACCCGGCACTAATTGCGATAAAAGTTAAATAGATGTCGCTGTCATCTACTTAAGGTAAGCCACCCATAATAGCAAGGTAAAAGAACTCTGTATGTGTGATTATTTCATGAAAGTATACCCAATTACACACCTTATGGTGAATTTTTAGGATACTTTACCATCCCGTTAAAAAAATATTCTCCATTATCCAAGTATACCCCCGTTTCACAAAATGACCAAAACTTGACACCTACCACGAATAGGTAATTTTGCTACAATTCAGCTCAATATTAAGTCATTATCATCAGTAATAGCTCTTTGGAAAGCTTAAACCTAGTGCAATACAGGAATGATATTCAAAAATGTAAATAGTAGCCGCAAAAAATAACAGAATGGTAATAATTAAGTGCAGTTATGCAAAAACAGGACCGTTTTTTGCCAAAATTCGAAATCGCCACCTTCACAAAATTGGCTATAATTTCATCAAAAATGAAAATCTTGACACCAAACCACGTTTAAGAACTTCTAAAAACATAGTTCTTGTAATAAACATTAAGAACAATATAGGTAGCCTTGCAAATTTTCCGAGAAACACGCCCTGAAGCTTGAAAATGTTATTTCAGAAGCATTTTTTGAAACAGTTTATTTCACATCAATTATCAGTAATTTAGGCTTTGTGTTCACATTTTAATAAATCTGGTTCTATATAATGGTCTCGGATATAATTATGATCTACGCGAATGTTTTCTGAACTATTTACACGTTTTCTCCATGTCTTTTTATTGAATATTCAGAATTTATCACGAAGAGCCATTCTCGGGGAAATACCCTGTGAATGACGTAACGAGTTAGGGATTTCCCTTTTCACTGACACCCGCCGATGTTTGTCGATGTTTACCGAGGTCTTCTCTAAATCGCCGAAGCTTATTATACGATGCTCTATTTATTTTACCTATGTCATCACTTCTTTTGCTGTGTTTTATTCGTGCTTTGTTTCATTAAGACTGCGTAAAATATCAGGGCTACAGCCCGCCGATGTTTACCGAGGTCTGTTCAAAATCGCCGAGGCTTATTATGGGTGGCTTACCTTAACACATTTCAAACTGCTCTCCAGGCGTCGCTCTCATCCATTTCAGCACATTCGCGCAGTTTCAACACACTCGCGCAGTTTCAACACACTCGCGCAGTTTCAACACACTCGCGCAGTTTCAACACACTCGCGCAGTTTCAACACACTCGCGCAGTTTCAACACACTCGCCCAGTTTCAACATACACGCGCAGTTGCAACACACTCGCGCAGTTTCAACACACTCGCGCAGTTTTAACACACTCGCGCCGTTTCAACACACTCGCGCCCTTTCAACCTACACCCGCGCAGTTTCAACCTACACCCGCGCAGTATCAACCTACACCCGCGCAGTTTCAACCGACACCCGCGCAGTTTCAACCTACACCCGCGCAGTTCCAAGCTGTTTTTTCTGTTCCAGATACCTTTTGACCGCTACGGCGCCTCATACAAGGCTGCATGGGTTAGGGTGGGTGAGATGGTTGGGCGAAGGGGATAGTGGGCCGGCGGTGGCGGTGGCGGAGGGGGGCTTGGGGTGCGAGTTTGTTGTTGGCTGGCAGTCGTTACTCAGGCCAGCCCGGGTGTATGGGGGCGATGCGGTATATAAATAGCCCCTACATGGTCGGGTAGGGGTTTGGTGTCGCGAAGGCGGTTCTCAGCCCAGGAGGGCTGCGGGAGGAGGTATATATACAAATGTACAGCGATTAGGGTGGGTGCAGAAGACGATGGGGGCCTACATATGGGGGGGAGTGGGTTGGCGTTGATGGGGATCGGGGAGACAGGATGGGCCGGGGTCGCGAAGTCGCTCCGCAGGCCAGTTAGTGCGTGGGATAGAGGTAAGGGGCTGTAGTGTAGTTTTCAAAGGCGTGTGACTTCCATTTGTACTAATGCCTTTTAGTACTGTAAGATGGATTTGAGCAGGACTGCCAAGGGGCGGGGGGGGGGGGGGGCGGCATATAGCGCGAGGCTCCGGTATGCATGTATATATATATGTGTAAATTAGTCTGTGCTGCTGTCATAACGCGCAATGCAATGTGTATGGGTGGCAATGGGGCTGTAACGGGCAGTCGAAAGGAAGGCCAGATCAGCTGGTTTAATGGTGTCATATCGCATGTATGTATTGATGAGAATGTCACCAATATCTGTATCTTATCCAATATGCCAGTTTACAACTTGCCATGGCTACCTACTTTAAACTCATTCTGTTTTATCATATAGTAAAGATACACGTTGCGACCGTAGGTCTAATATTTCGCTTGTCCTGTTTCCTAATGTGTTTATTGGGACGTCTGCCCTGTTGTAGGTTGCAATAGAAAATAGCCAGGCTGTATTGGTGCACCTTCTGCTCGACGCTCCCACCGATCGCATATTGCTCTACGTAACACAACGAATTTCCTGGGCTGCGGGGTGGCACCATCAATTCTTTTTAATTGTGTTACAATTTTTATATGTGCCGATATGGAATAGTGTTAAATTAAATGAACCTGTTTTCGTAATTAAAATTATCGACATGTGTTTGAGAGGATGCTTTTATCATAATAAGCAATGAAGCATATTACTGTTTCATCTTGCACTTTCGCCACATCATAGTTTCTAAAGTATAATACTACAAAATTATTATACATATTACATAATTACATTATTTCTGACACTCTCACCGCCGATGATATTATTAGCTTTAGCTTGCAGCTTTCACTGACGTCTTATGAAAGTCGTTCTGCACTAATACGAATATAACAAATTTTGTTACTACTAATTTGAATATTACAAATTTTGTTCTAGCAATAATCTTTTCTCCAATTTACCACTTTTTAAATCCGTTATACGAAATGCAAGCTTATATGCCGTACTTCAAGTGGTCATAGAAAAAGTAAAGCCTTATTTAGTATGACGTCAAACAATATAAAGCATGCAACGTAACCACACTGTTGTAAAAGTGTGCAATACGTCATTGCGTTGCGCACAGTATTACAGTGATAACATTGCAAAATCCGCATTAGATAATTTAAGGAATTGCTAATTAGGTTGATTCAAGTAAGATGCCATTGTTACAACTAAAACACAATGTGTTTATGACAGATTTGAGCAAACGTATGTGAGTAGAACATTGGCTTTCAGCAAAGGTATATACATATTGACATCAAGGCCAACAGAAGAGACACTGGCTCACTTGCCTGATGCATAACCTAAGCCCGCAATGTGTAATCTAAGTTTGGTAGTTTGTTAATCTAATACTTCAGAACTATTTGATGAAGTGTTGGATTTATGTATGGATGGCAGTTGGATGGCAAGATGATGACCCATAATGTGCGGTAGTAACATATGTGTATGGAACACTAGCACAACACAGTTTGCAGGAATTCTGACGGAACTATTCAAAATTGTAAGTTTCGCCCCGATGAAACGGTTACTTTCTAAAAACACACATACAACAACAATATGTAATTGTCCAGTTACAAGAACGAAATTTCTGAAGAAGTTAATGTCAGTTCGAGCGGATGCACAATTATCCCCAATTTAAATACACATATTACGTCACATTACCATCTTACTTGATGGTGTAAAACGCACAATTGATATCGGCATGTTGCATAAGGCAATGCAAGTTTAGCTTTACATTACTTTTTTGTTTCCCACCGTTTGTTGTTGCAAGCCTTGTTATTAATGAACACAATTCCTCTCACGAGACTTGATACTTTGCATTTCTCTTATATGTTGTAGAATATGAAGTCGACCAGTACACTTGGTGCCCGAAAGGATGTGACACAGATTATATATTCTCCCGGCGTTTGTCCCGGAATACTTGTTTGATACACGTGTGACTTTCTGGCGATCTGATTGGTAGGATCTGCTTCACTTATGGCTTCACGTACGGAAAATGACTCAAATGGAAACATGATCCACAGGGGAAAGGACACCCACGTGAAGACCAACACGATGGGGAAACCATATGTGTGCAGACTGTGCGTTGCGTCTTTCGCACATAAAGGCTCGCTATCGGTTCACATGAGGACTCACACGGGAGAAAACCATATTTTTGCGAAGTGTGTTTTGCGTCTTTCGCAAATAAGTACCGCCTAGATACTCACATGATTACTCACACGGGAGAGAAACCATATTTGTGTAAAATGTGTTCTGCGTCTTTTACAGCAAAGAGTTCACTGAATAAACACGCGAGAACTCATACGGGAGAGAAACCATTTGCATGCAAAGTGTGTGCTGCATCTTTCGCACAGAACTACACGCTAACGATTCACATAAGGACGCACACCGGAGAGAAACCATATTTATGCCAAGTGTGTTTTGCGTCTTTCGCACAGAAGTACCGCCTAGACACTCACATTAGGAAGCACACGGGAGCAAAACCATATCTGTGCACAGTGTGTTCGGAGTCTTTTCCACTGAAGAGCACGCTAACGACTCACATGAGGACCCACACTCGAGAGAAGCCATTTGTGTGCGAAGTGTGTGCTTCATCTTACACAACGAAGGGCGCACTAACGATTCACCTAAGGGCCCACACGGGCGAGAAACCATATGTGTGCACAGTTTGTTCTATGTCCTTCTCAGACAAGAGTTGGCTAACAAAACACGCGACGATTCACACGGGAGAGAAGCCATACTTGTGCAAAGTGTGTTTTGCGTCTTTTGCACGGAAGGACCAACAAAGGAATCACGTGAGGACCCACTCCGGAGAGAAGCCTTATTTGTGCAAAGTGTGTTCTGCGACTTTTGCATTTTCAGGCAAGCTGACGATTCACATGAGGACCCATACCGGCGAGAAACCATTTGTGTGCAAGGTGTGTGATGCGTCTTTCGCACCAAAGAGCGGGCTAACTGGACACGTGAGGACTCACACAGGAGAGAAACCATTTGTGTGCAAAATATGTGCTGCGTCTTTCGCACTAAAGAGCGGGCTAACTAGGCACGTCAGGATTCACACGGGACAGAAACCATTTGTGTGCAAAGTGTGTGCTGCATCCTTTAGAAAAAAGTGCACCTTGACGCGTCACGCGAGGACCCACTGGTGAAAGTAACCATTTCTCTCCACAGAGCAAGCTACCGACTGACGACCCCGACGGTTGAGAACCCGTTTGTGTCTGCAGCGCAAGGCAATGATTACCTGAGAACGCGCTCGAAAAGAAAAGATCAAATGTCTACGTTACCTGTCATGAAGACAGCAAATTGTGTCTTGCGCCTTGAGCGCAAAACCCATATAAACGATCACTCGAGGTTGCACGCATGAGAGAATCTTTTTGAGTGCAGAAACTCTGCGTAGAGCAGATTGGTTGTCGTTATCTGCTGGAGATGATCCACCAGGTCATGTATGCTCAAGGTGCCCGTCCTTTCAAAGAATATTCGCAAGATGTGTTGGTGTTAGTTCTATTCCGCGGTCTCAATGGTTCAATGGAATTTGTGCTATGTGCTACGAAACAGTATTTCTTAGTCCCGCACTCTGTATGCAAATGTTATAATATCAGTCTTTGGCTCACCTGGTTCTTTTCAAATGAAGGTGAAGTATTCTGTCTACGTGGTGTGTGGACTGTCTCAGCAATGTGAATAATATACAGTAAAACTTCAACATTTAAACCGATCGACGACGGAACTGCCTCTCGCCAATTCAGTTACAAAGGTGACCATTTTAAGGCGTTGTCATTAAATTGATAATTAATCTGGTCTGCCGGTCGGAAAAAAGGCCGCCGTAACTTACAGATGGACTTGTTACCCTTTTACCAGCAAACATTCTTTGGGGTCTGTCTATGTATTCTATGTTACTGTATTCTATGTTATTGTATGGTTATATACACCGAATAAAAAGGGCAAGAGGTGTGCTGGCCGCCTAATGCCTTACCCCAAAGCTTATCGCTTCGTCCTTTGTAATCTAGGCCATTCCATTCGGTCGGTGTACGGTTCGTTGCCATTTGTCCAAATGCTGGTTTCTACATGATAAAAATCCCATCCCATGCCTCACATTACGGATTTATCCCCGCGGACACGACTCCTCCCTACCTTGACATTATTTTGGTCGTAACTGTCAAGATGGCGTCATAACCTAAAACAGCAAATTTCTACTTGCATGAAAATGTCAAACCCCTGTCTGATTGTGCGAATGTTGTCTCTGTTCATAAAAGATATTTAAACAATGGCAGCAATGTCGGAATTTTTATGACCCATTACTTTCCCACTCAGCACGCACCAGATTAGCCTAAAAAGTGACCTGCTATGTACGTCATATAATACATATGTACTAATAACCTATATATATATATAAATATAAATATATAGGTTCTTAGTACACACACACACACACATATATATATATATATATATATATATATATATATATATATATATATATATATATATACCAGTTACATTGAAGATATTAAGAAAGGTTCCTCAGAAGAAATTTAGCTGTAACTGTGAGTAATGTTAAGCTACTCAAGCCAGTCATAGTGTGCGAGAGAGATAATTGGCTGCAACCAAGTTGACAGTGTCGGGCGAATCTTTGACGTACTAAAAGGTAGGCCACAGATGAGTGAGGGGGTTGGCTGGAGAAGGTGGAGGGCGGGGGGTGGCGTTGATGGGAGGTGGACACAATTAAATTATGACGAATCAATCTTTTAATCGCAAATTTGGATAAGATGCTTTTGGCACCATTTGATATAAAGATAGACCTAGGACAGTATATATTTTGTAAATAAATTAACACGAATACGTGTTACACTTGGTACAGTAGTTTAAAACAAACAATTAAAATCACATGTAAAAGTGGAAATTTGATGCATGAGCCTATTTCAAAATGATATTATGTAACATTTGACTGACCTATGGTGCGTAAACAGATGTCTACGGTGTGTCTGTCTGTCTGTAACGTAACGCATTCTCTTTCAAAGCCTTAAGATTTCGACTTCCAAATTCACACAAACATGCGGAATGGCCATCGTCAGGCTGCGTTCGTAGATGGGCCATATAGGTCAGAGATCAGAAATTTTCTGAATTTCGCTTAGCCATTGAAAGATAGGACCACAAATCGGCATAATCGCTATCATATTTAACTTATTGGGCCAACCTATACCTTGTATAAGGTGTTTACATTTTGCAAATCGCTTTAATTTGTTTTCAAGAAATAATTCTTAAAATTTCATGGGGCCTTACGAGAGTATTTTGTGGGGAGTGACCCCTTAAATATATCCATGAAGGAGACAAGTCAGGCAAACGACACCTTGCGTGAGACATGGCATTAGTATTTGGGCGTTAATGACTATATTGATCAAGGTCACACTTCCTAGGTCAAGGTCATCATAGCAAAAATATTTCCCTGCGTAATTCAGTTAGTATTGGGTCTAGAGATCCATTGGGTCAGGATGTGGACGTATTCACTCGAAATGGCGTCCTCTATCTGGGAGAACAGCCTGTGTTGAACAGCAGTCGTTAGATTGTGCTCATCCAGCATTCCGATTCTAGGGGTCGAATTTGGGCTAAAATGCGCGTCAGCGAGTAGTTTGTAACGTAGCGCGATCGAACTATCGAACGCCTTGAGATATCGACTTCCAAATTCACCCAGAGATGCGGAATGGCAATCGTCAGGGTAAGTTGGTAGATGGGCAACGTAACTCGAAGGTCAAGTTCACAGAGCGCTATTTAGCCACGATATACTGAACAACGAATGGGCGACGTGTCGGGCTTACAACTCGTAGAGAGCGGCGATGGGTCTTAACAAAACAGTCCCAACCCCGTGATTTTCGTCTCTTCTTAAAGCAATATATTCTGTAATTGTTTGTATTACCAACCACTTCCCCGTGTCAAATAAGTATATTCTGTCTGGAATTCAAATCCTGAAAGCCTGTGGGCTATCCTGAGAGAAGCAATTTGGTCACCGGAGCAGAAGTTGGTGGCCGACTTTATATCCCTGCGCGCCTGTTCGCTGTTCGGTATTTTGTGTGTGATGTCGACCGCGCCTCGCTATCATGTCCTCGCGCGATAAAAACAAACTGCACAGTTTTATGTTGAATTTGTTGTTTTACAGACTCAAAGAGATATAAAACATAAATGCGTCATAATTTTGAGATACTTTTAGTCTTGATTCTAAAATGTAAAAAATCTAAGATGGCGCATTTTATATTGTATATTGCTTTAAGTTATGGTTGACGGATCTTGTTTGACTGTCAGTCTGGAAGTTAGTCTTTGCAAAGTTAGAATTCCTTAAATTTGGGAAAATCGTCAATGCAAATTTATTTAAGGTAACCATCAGTGGTACCTGCACAATCACAAACATGATCAAAAGTTTGATGAATGATATTAAAAAAAGGTATTGATACACTGTATATATGTTATTTCCTTTCCCCATACACATTTTAGAAATACTAATGGACATTACATCTATACTATTTCATATCTGGCTTACTGAATCACCTGGGTACATGTATATCTAAAAAAATACGAACAATATGGCAAGTGTTGCAGGTGTTGCAGATTTCAGCTCATCTATAATACCGATGATCGCTGATGTATATTCATTCATAATGCATAACCCAACAAGATTGGTACTCGAAAAGGTAATGACAACACACCAGCCCCATAGCGCCAACGCTACTGGCGACTTTCTCTTCGCTCTCCCTATCACACTAACTAGCTGTGCCACCATTCTCCAGTCTCATCATAACGTGTTTTTCCATACCCCGCTCAAGCCTTGCATGGTCCTCCCGCGAAATCTAAAACAAAGATGTTCTGCTGAAACTATTTGCTAGTGAGAGTGTTGTTATTAAGCTGTATATTTCTTATATCCCTGATCATCCATAAACGGGTTTATGTTGGTCTGAACAAATAAATATAAAACATAAGTAGTCATTATTGACATACGTTTTACCTACTGGATTCGCGCTGCGACCCGTGGCCTAGATAGCAAAGCCTTTTAACGCCTAACAGGCAGCCCCAACCCTGTTTAAATTATTTCCGGTATGGAACAGATCAACCTTCGAAATTCGTTAATGGCCTCAGAAACTGTGAGGTCAACCGTGAGGCTGAAAGGTGACGTGAATGAGCGTCCACTGTTAGGAGAGCGGGCAAATGGGGAATCACTATAGGCCTGCCGGTTGACGTCCCCTCCGCACACCTCACAGAGACGCTGGCTGGGCCGCAGTCTGTAACGGTCCCCTCCGCACACCTCGCCGAGACGCTGGCTGGGCCGCAGTCTGTAACGGTCCCCTCCGAACACGTCACAGAGACGCTGGCTGGGTCGCAGTCTGTAACGGCCCCCTCCGCACACCTCACAGAGACGCTGGCTGGGTCGCAGTCTGTAACGGTCCCCTCCGCACACCTCACAGAGACGCTGGCTGGGTCGCAGTCTGTAACGGTCCCCTCCGCACACCTCACAGAGACGCTGGCTGGGTCGCAGTCTGTAACGGTCCCCTCCGCACACCTCACAGAGACGCTGGCTGGGCCGCAGTCTGTAACGGTCCCCTCCGCACACCTCACAGAGACGCTGGCTGGGTCGCAGTCTGTAACGGTCCCCTCCGCACACCTCACAGAGACGCTGGCTGGGTCGCAGTCTGTAACGGTCCCCTCCGCACACCTCACAGAGACGCTGGCTGAGTCGCAGTCTGTAACGATCCCCTCCGCATACCTCACAGAGACGCTGGCTGGGTCGCAGTCTGTAACGGTCCCCTCCGCACACCTCACAGAGACGCTGGCTGGGTCGCAGTCTGTAACGGTCCCTTCCGCACACCTCACAGAGACGCTGGCTGGGCCGCAGTCTGTAACGATCCCCTCCGCACACCTCACAGAGACGCTGGTTGGGTCGCAGTCTGTAACGGTCCCCTCCGCACACCTCATAGAGACGCTGGCTGGGTCGCAGTCTGTAACGGTCCCCTCCGCACACCTCATAGAGACGCTGGCTGGGTCGCAGTCTGTAACGGTCCCCTCCGCACACCTCACAGAGACGCTGGCTGGGTCGCAGTCTGTAACGGTCCCCTCCGCACACCTCATAGAGACGCTGGCTGGGTCGCAGTCTGGAACGGTCCCCTCCGCACACATCACAGAGACGCTGGCTGGGTCGCAGTCTGTAACGGTCCCCTCCGCACACCTCACAGAGACGCTGGCTGGGTCGCAGTCTGTAACGGTCCCCACCGCACACCTCATAGAGACGCTGGCTGGGTCGCAGTCTGTAACGGTCCCCTCCGCACACCTCATAGAAACGCTGGCTGGGTCGCAGTCTGGAACGGTCCCCTCCGCACACCTCACAGAGACGCTGGCGGGGTCGCAGTCTGTAACGGCCCCCTCCGCACACCTCACAGAGACGCTGGCTGGGCCGCAGTCTGTAACGGCCCCCTCCGCACACCTCACAGAGACGCTGGCTGGGTCGCAGTCTGTAACGGTCCCCTCGGCACACCTCATAGAGACGCTGGCTGGGTCGAAGTCTGTAACGGTCCCCTCCGCACACCTCACAGAAACGCTGGCTGGGCCGCAGTCTGTAACGACCCCCTCCGCACACCTCACAGAGACGCTGGCTGGGTCGCAGTCTGTAACGGTCCCCTCCGCACACCTCATAGAGACGCTGGGTGGGTCGCTGTTCGTAACGGTCCCCTCCGCACACCTCACAGAGACGCTGGCTGGGTCGCAGTCTGTAACGGTCCCCTCCGCACACCTCATAGAGACGCTGGCTGGGTCGCAGTCTGTATCGGTCCCCTCGGCACACCTCACAGAGACGCTGGCTGGGTCGCAGTCTGTAACGGTCCCCTCCGCACACCTCACAGAGACGCTGGCTGGGTCGCAGTCTGTAACGGTCCCCTCCGCACACCTCACAGAGACGCTGGCTGGGTCGCAGTCTGTAACGGTCCCCTCCGCACATCTCATAGAGACGCTGGCTGGGTCGCAGTCTGTAACAGTCCCCTCCGCACACCTCATAGAGACGCTGGCTGGGTCGCAGTCTGGAACGGTCCCCTCCGCACACCTCACAGAGACGCTGGCGGGGTCGCAGTCTGTAACGGCCCCCTCCGCACACCTCACAGAGACGCTGGCTGGGTCGCAGTCTGTAACGGTCCCCTCGGCACACCTCACAGAGACGCTGGCTGGGTCGCAGTCTGTAACGGTCCCCTCCGCACACTTCATAGAGACGCTGGCTGGGTCGCAGTCTGTATCGGTCCCCTCCGCACACCTCACAGAGACGCTGGCTGGGTCGCAGTCTGTAACGGTCCCCTCCGCACACCTCACAGAGACGCTGGCTGGGTCGCAGTCTGTAACGGTCCCCTCCGCACACCTCACAGAGACGCTGGCTGGGTCGCAGTCTGTAACGGTCCCCTCCGCACACCTCACAGAGACGCTGGCTGGGTCGCAGTCCGTAACGGTCCCCTCCGCACACCTCACAGAGACGCTGGCTGGGTCGCAGTCTGTAACGGTCCCCTCCGCACACCTCATAGAGACGCTGGCTGGGTCGCAGTCTGTAACGGTCCCCTCCGCACACCTCATAGAGACGCTGGCTGGGTCGCAGTCTGGAACGGTCCCCTCCGCACACCTCACAGAGACGCTGGCGGGGTCGCAGTCTGTAACGGCCCCCTCCGCACACCTCACAGAGACGCTGGCTGGGCCGCAGTCTGTAACGGCCCCCTCCGCACACCTCACAGAGACGCTGGCTGGGTCGCAGTCTGTAACGGTCCCCTCCGCACACCTCACAGAGACGCTGGCTGGGTCGCAGTCTGTAACGGTCCCCTCCGCACACCTCACAGAGACGCTGGCTCGGTCGCAGTCTGTAACGGTCCCCTCCGCACACCTCATAGAGACGCTGGCTGGGTCACAGTCTGTAACGGTCCCCTCCGCACACCTCATAGAGACGCTGGCTGGGTCGCAGTCTGGAACGGTCCCCTCCGCACACCTCACAGAGACGCTGGCGGGGTCGCAGTCTGTAACGGCCCCCTCCGCACACCTCACAGAGACGCTGGCTGGGCCGCAGTCTGTAACGGCCCCCTCCGCACACCTCACAGAGACGCTGGCTGGGTCGCAGTCTGTAACGGTCCCCTCCGCACACCTCACAGAGACGCTGGCTGGGTCGCAGTCTGTAACGGTCCCCTCCGCACACCTCACAGAGACGCTGGCTCGGTCGCAGTCTGTAACGGTCCCCTCCGCACACCTCATAGAGACGCTGGCTGGGTCGCAGTCTGTAACGGCCCCCTCCGCACACCTCACAGAGACGCTGGCTGGGTCGCAGTCTGTAACGGTCCCCTCCGCACACCTCACAGAGACGCTGACTCGGTCGCAGTCTGTAACGGTCCCCTCCGCACACCTCATAGAGACGCTGGCTGGGTCGCAGTCTGTAACGGCCCCCTCCGCACACCTCACTGAGACGCTGGCTGGGCCGCAGTCTGTAACGGCCCCCTCCGCACACCTCACAGAGACGCTGGCTGGGTCGCAGTCTGTAACGGTCCCCTCCGCACACCTCACAGAGACGCTGGCTGGGCCGCAGTCTGTAACGGTCCCCTCCGCACACCTCACAGAGACGCTGGCTGGGTCGCAGTCTGTAACGGCCCCCTCCGTACACCTCATAGAGACGCTGGCTGGGTCGCAGTCTGTAACGGTCCCCTCCGCACACCTCACAGAGACGCTGGCTGGGTCGCAGTCTGTAACGGTCCCCTCCGCACACCTCACAGAGACGCTGGCTCGGTCGCAGTCTGTAACGGTCCCCTCCGCACACCTCATAGAGACGCTGGCTGGGTCGCAGTCTGTAACGGTCCCCTCCGCACACCTCATAGAGACGCTGGCTGGGTCGCAGTCTGGAACGGTCCCCTCCGCACACCTCACAGAGACGCTGGCGGGGTCGCAGTCTGTAACGGCCCCCTCCGCACACCTCACAGAGACGCTGGCTGGGCCGCAGTCTGTAACGGCCCCCTCCGCACACCTCACAGAGACGCTGGCTGGGTCGCAGTCTGTAATGGTCCCCTCCGCACACCTCACAGAGACGCTGGCTGGGTCGCAGTCTGTAACGGTCCCCTCCGCACACCTCACAGAGACGCTGGCTCGGTCGCAGTCTGTAACGGTCCCCTCCGCACACCTCATAGAGACGCTGGCTGGGTCGCAGTCTGTAACGGCCCCCTCCGCACACCTCATAGAGACGCTGGCTGGGCCGCAGTCTGTAAAGGCCCCCTCCGCACACCTCACAGAGACGCTGGCTGGGTCGCAGTCTGTAACGGTCCCCTCCGCACACCTCACAGAGACGCTGACTCGGTCGCAGTCTGTAACGGTCCCCTCCGCACACCTCATAGAGACGCTGGCTGGGTCGCAGTCTGTAACGGCCCCCTCCGCACACCTCACTGAGACGCTGGCTGGGCCGCAGTCTGTAACGGCCCCCTCCGCACACCTCACAGAGACGCTGGCTGGGTCGCAGTCTGTAACGGTCCCCTCCGCACACCTCACAGAGACGCTGGCTGGGCCGCAGTCTGTAACGGTCCCCTCCGCACACCTCACAGAGACGCTGGCTGGGTCGCAGTCTGTAACGGCCCCCTCCGTACACCTCATAGAGACGCTGGCTGGGCCGCAGTCTGTAACGGTCCCCTCCGCACACCTCACAGAGACGCTGGCTGGGTCGCAGTCTGTAACGGCCCCCTCCGCACACCTCACAGAGACGCTGGCTGGGCCGCAGTCTGTAACGGTCCCCTCCGCACACCTCACAGAGACGCTGGCTGGGTCGCAGTCTGTAACGGCCCCCTCCGCACACCTCACAGAGACGCTGGCTGGGCCGCAGTCTGTAACGGTCCCCTCCGCACACCTCACAGAGACGCTGGCTGGGTCGCAGTCTGTAACGGCCCCCTCCGCACACCTCATAGAGCAGCCCCTGCGCACATATCATCGAGACGCTGGCCGGGCCCCAGCCCGTAACGCAAGCCAGCGTGACGCCCGCTAACGCTGGTCTCGGGGCAGACAGCCTCTCGACTGTGACTTGTATGGGCCTATGTTGTTAACACCTGCATACATTCAAATACCCCGCCATTTCAGTCAGTGTTGATCGGCGAGAATAACGGCCTGTGAGACGAACCGAACTGGCGTCTCGAGTTGGTGACGTGATTGTGTACGCCATGGTTATTGAAGTCAGTCGATGAATTGTGATCGTCCGCAGCACAAATACAGTGTATCGGATACTGGAATTCCTGTCACTGTTTTAAATGGTAGGTGTTTACTATTTGAATGAAAAGATGGCAACACACCTGCATGGCTAGCCCCGTTTGATGGCGTTGAAGGTTACGGCAGACTGATAGGCCGTCCTTACCGCCACGGCGTAGGTCGCCATATTCAGTCTAAAAAACGGTGAGATGTCCAATTTACAAGTTGCTGGAGGTTTTGACACGAAACACTTACCTCTAATTTTTAGTTGTTTAAGTTCAGGAGCATTATCCTCAAGGAGTGTCTGACTGAAATACGTTTCATGCAACTAACACTAGCTGAACTCATTCATTTTGTTCACTAACAAGTTTTCCTGGCTGGCGTTGCCATCTTCTTGTGTTGTCTCGTCCCACGAGATCGCTAGATGTCGCTAGTTCCTTCCGGTCAACGCCCTCTAGCGAACTGGCTGCGCATTTCCCAAAGACCTGGTTCCCGTTCTGTTTATCAACAGTGACAAGTATCTACTCACCTGTTTTCTGTACACCTGACAGAAAAACACGTGTCACTGTTACTAAACAGAAAGAGTGTTGGAACCAGGTCTTTGGGAAATGCGCAGCCAGTTCGCCAGAGGGCGTTTACCGGAAGAAACGAGTGACATCTAGCGGTCTCGTGAGACGACACAACACAAGACAACAAAACTTTTCAGCAAAAGTTGTTAACGGACCAAATAAAAGAATTGAGTAAGTATTAGTAGCAGGAAACTTATTTCTGTCAGACACTCCTGGAATATAATGTTCTGGAACCTAAAAAAGTAAGAATTAAAGGTGAGTGTTTTGTATATAAACTTCTAGCAACTTATAAAGTGGACCTCTCACGGTGATTGAGATCAAGCATGGGGACCTACGGTGTGGCTGTTATGGACATAGAACAATATAAAATCCATAACAAGCCATCTGATGGGGCTACTGCATGGCCACAAGTGTCCTATCGCCTCAGCACGTGTATTCGCTAGCGTGCTGATAGCCATATACCAGCGCCAGGCCCGCTTGACCATGTTTACACTGTCAGGCGAATCCGTGAGGAATTTCACGTGTGTTGGTGTATGCCCGCGTGGGCCGCTGGATGTCTGGGCCGCTGGACAGTTAGGCCGCTAGGGAGGGGTGGAGGGTAGGGGGCGGGGTGGGCGAGGGGGAGGGGGTTGCGTTAGTGCGGGGGGTACGGTGTGGGGGGTTTGGTGGTCATGTTTGAAGGGGTGGAGGCATGCCCAGGTCGGGTGGGGATTACGATAGACGACGGCTGGGTGTTAAGCACTGAGCCGCCGGGCTGGTTGATATTCGTTAATCGGCTTAAAAAAACATCGCAGACACCTGTATACGCTATATACCCTATATTTTATTCAACACATTCAACGGATTCAACACATATGTACATCCACGGGGTCACCCGGAGTCCCTCCATCTGTGTGTTAGGACCCAAGACGTCCTAGCTAGTGGGGCAAACGTCGAACCACACGGCCTGTGCCGTCTAGGCGCAAGGGTACACTTTCACATTGTGCCTCGATCGCCGTGTCTATTGACGGTGGTAATGAATACATGAGGCAGTAACTCTTCAGTTTCAGAGACATGTAAAATGTAAAATGCTTTCATAAACGATGGAATATGTGGTATCGCCCCCCCGCCCCCCCCCCCCCACCCCTTCCCTAACCTACCAGCTTACTTTCTAGGACACATGACATTCCTCAAGATAAATGACTTACATAGTCATAACACAAGTCACAACCACATATTCGCTGATAAGTTATGCGTTTCATATTAAGGACCATTTATTAATCGGTTATAACGACTGTTGTGAAGCCTCTATTTGTTATTTTTGCCACGCACGTGAATAGGTATTTAGCTTTCTTAATATTTTACTCTTGATCGTCTGTGTTGTAGTTATTTGAAATACTGCAATACCATATTTGCTGTTGTTAATAAATTATATAGTGCATATGAACTCAGAAACAATATGTTAGAATCAGGGTCGTTTTTAGCGTAACTGGCTTTTGTTAAACCTGTTCATTATTTTTTTTTGAGGTGGCTCACATGCTAGCGACTGCCTAGCAGTCTGAATGTGAGTATCCTCGGTCATGCAACCCTATCTAAAATTTTTTTCTTTCTGTTTGTTTTGTTATGTATGCTTGACCCAATAAAAAGATTCTGATTCTGATTCTGATTTTGTTGAAATTTAACACTGATGATTTTATGTTTATGTAGAATGATAGCTGAGTAAGGAAATGTTATTGTATAAGTTGGGACAACGCATCCGCCATTTGCCCACCCCCCAAGAATATACTCCCTGGGTCAGCCCCATGCCCTCTTTCTCCATGACAATACTCCCTCGGTCAGCCCGACGCCTCCTCCCTCCTCATGACAATACTTCCTCGGTCAGCCCCATGCCCCCTCCCCCCATGACAATACTTAATCTGTCTGCCCCATCCCCAAGACAATACAAACTCGGGCAGCCCCCCCCCGCCCCCCCCCCCCCCCCCGAGACAACTCCCTCGGTCAGCCCATTCCTCATCCTCAATCATGGCAATACTCCCTCGATCAGCCCCATGCCCCCTCCCTCCACATGACAATACTCCCTCGGTCAGCCCCATGCCCCCTCCCTCCGCATGAAAATACTTCCTCGGTCAGCCCCATGTCCCCTGCCCCCCATGACAATACTCCCTCGATCAGCCCCATGCCCCCTTTCCCCCGAGACAATACTCCCTCGGTCAGCCCGATGCCCTCTTCCCTCATGACAATACTCCCTTGGTCAACCCCATGCCCCCGCCTCCCTAACACAATGCTTCCTCGGTCAGCCTGGGCTAGGAGCTTGGGCTAACGGTTTAAGCTAGCGGCCTGGCTTAGCAGCCTGGGCAAAGCTGCCTGGGCCAGGGGCCTGGGCTAGCGGCCTGAGGTAGCGGCCTTGGCAAGGCCTAGATTGATGCCCTGGCTAGCCGCCTGGGTTGGCGCCCTGGCTAGCGGCCTGGGTTAGCATACTGGGCTAAACCTGGGTTAGCATACTGGGGTAAACCTGCGCTAGCGGCCTAGGCTAGCAACCTAGGGTAGCTTATGGGGGTAGCGCCCAGAGCCAGCAGCCTGGACTAGCGGCCAGGGCTAGGCCTGGTTTAGGGGCCTCGGCTGGTGCCCTGGGCCAGCGGCATGGGCTAGTAGCCTGGGCCTGAGCTAGCCTCCTGAGCTAGCTCAGGCCCCTGAACGAATAAAAAGAACACATTTCTCGTGGATCTAGGAGCAACGCTATCGCCATTTTCCACCATGACGAACCAGGCCAGCAAAATACTGAATATCTTGAAAACAAGAGGGATAGGACTATTATTTTGATACCTGTACATATTTTTTCGGGGTCACTGAATTCAAAAGAAAATAATTATTGAATATCCTGTTGCAACGTGTTTTTTTTTCAAAATGGCGGGCAAGACCACGAAAATACTCAATATTTTGAAAATTAACACCGGTGATTTTTATGTTTATTTTCTCCTTTTCTTGGAATAAAGAAGTGCTATTGTGTAAGTTGGGGCAACGCATCTGCCATTTTTCCAAAATGGCGGATACGGTCTGTAACAGTACACAACATCTCCAAAACGAAGTGGGATCACTCTATTTAACTCTATGTATAGGTGTTCGTGGTCAAAGAATTCAACAACTTGTCTTCAAGAGCAAGGCGTCTTTAGTTTGCCATAGTGACGGCTATTTCAACAATAATACACAATATCTGGAAATCTAAAAGGGTGCACGGGCGTCATTGTGAGGATAACCATATGTACCGTGGTCACAGATCTACAAACAATAGGTTACAGATTTCGAGATCTAGGTTCATTTCGCTCGTATCTCGTAGCTTTGCTCGCAAAAATGCGTATCAAGTTTGCGACAGAAACCTGACAGACTTACCCTCTCATTGAGAATCATCCGCGCCCGCCATCACTACTAGTATATGTAATGGGGTAACTACAAGTAGAACGCCATCCCAGCCAATTGGAGAAACTCTCTGGTGACGAGGCAGAACCTTCTGAGTGAGGATGTTTAGCCCACACTGCCTGTTGAAGGCAGTATTTAGCCCAAATTGCGCTTAAAAGGCCCTTCAGCCGAAATTGATCCTGACGACTCGTCACGTCGCCATTATTACAGCTTCCAAAAGTACTTATGAATTTTCGTCCTCGACCTATGGTCGAATATAGGAATATGTCCTATTTCCTAGTGTGTTTATTGGGACGTCTGCCCTGTTGTAGGCTGCAATAGAAAATAGCCAGGCTGTATTGGTGCACCTTCCGCTCGACGCTCCCACCGATCGCATATTGCTCTACGTAACAACGAATTTCCTGGGCTGCGGGGTGGCACCATCAATTCTTTTTAATCGTGTTACATACAGTCTTTATATGTGCCGAAATGGAATAGTGTTAAATCAAATGAACCTGTTTTCGTAATTAAAATTATCGAAATGTGTTTGAGAGGATGCTTTCGTCGTAATAAGCAATGAAGCATATTACTGTTTCAACTTGCTCTTTAGCCACATCATAGTTACTAAAGCATAATACTACAAAATTTCTGACACTCTCACCGCCGATGATATTATGGGCTGCCTTGCAGCTTTCAATGACGTCTTATGAATGTCGTTCTGCACTAATATGAATATTACAAATTTTGTTCTAGCAATAATTTGTTCTCCAATTTGCCACTTTTTGAATCAGTTATACGAAATGCAAGCTTACATGCCGTACTTCAAATGGTCATAGAAAAAGTAAAGCCTTATTTATATAAGGCTGTATAGTATGACGTCAAACAATATAAAGCATGCAACGTAACCACACTGTTGTAAAAGTGTGCAATACGTCATTGCGTTGCGCACAGTATTGCAGTGATAACATTGCAAAATCCGCATTAGATAATTTAAGGAATTGGTAATTAGATTGCTTCAAGTAAGATGCCATTGTTACAACTAAAACACAATGTGTTTATGACAGATTTGAGCAAACGTATGTGAGTAGAACATTGGCTTTCAGCAAAGGTATATACATATTGACATCAAGGCCAACAGAAGAGACACTGGCTCACCTGCCTGATGCATAACACAGGCCCGCAATGTGTAATCCAAGTTTGGTAGTTTGTTAATCTAATACTTGAGCACTATTTGATAAAGCGTTGGATTTATGTTTGGATGGCAGTTGGGTGGCAAGATGATGACCCATACTGTGCGGTAGTAACATATGTGTATGAAACACTAGCACAACACAGTTTGGAGGATCACTGACGGAACTATTCAAAACAGTTACTTTCTAAAAACACACATACAACAACAATACGTAATTGTCCAGTTACAATAATGATATTTCTGAAGAATTTAATGTCAGTTCGAGCGGATGCACAATTATCCCCAATTAAAATACACATATTACGACACATTATCATCTTACTTGATGGTGTAAAACGCACAATTGATATCGGTATGGTGCCTAAGGCAATGCTAGTTTAGCCTTACATTACTTTTTTGTTTCCCACCGTTTGTTGTTGCAAGCCTTGTTATTATTGAACACAATTCCTCTCACGAGACTTGATACTTTGCATTGCTTTTATATGTTGTAGAATATGAAGCTGACCAGTACACTTGGTGCCGGGAAGGATGTGATACAGATTATATATTCTCCCGGCGTTCGTCCCGGAATACTTGTTTGATACACGTGTGACTTTCTGGCGATCTGATTGGTAGGATCTGCTTCACTTATGGCTTCACGTACGGAAAATGACTCAAATGGAAACATGATCCACAGGGGAAAGGACACCCACGTGAAGACCAACACGATGGGGAAACCATATGTGTGCAGACTGTGCGTTGCGTCTTTCGCACACAAAGGCTCGCTATCGGTTCACATGAGGACTCACACGGGAGAAAAACCATATTTTTGCGAAGTGTGTTTTGCGTCTTTCGCAAATAAGTACCGCCTAAATACTCACATGATTACTCACACGGGAGAGAAACCATATTTGTGCCAAATGTGTTCTGCGTCTTTTACAGCAAAGAGTTCACTGAATAACCACGCGAGAACTCATACGGGAGCGAAACCATTTGCATGCAAAATTTGTGCTGCATCTTTCGCACGGAACTCCACGTTAACGACTCACATAAGGACCCACACCGGAGAGAAACCATATTTATGCCAAGTGTGTTTTGCGTCTTTCGCACAGAAGTACAGCCTAGACACTCACATTAGGACTCACACGGGAGAGAAACCATATCTGTGCACAGTGTGTTCGGAGTCTTTTCCACTGAAGAGCAGGCTAACGACTCACATGAGGACCCACACTGGAGAGAAGCCATTTGTGTGCGAAGTGTGTTCTGAGGCTTTCGCACAGAAGGACGGGCTAACAAGTCACATGAGGACCCACACTGGGGAGAAGCCATTTGTGTGCGAAGTGTGTGCTTCATCTTACACAACGAAGGGCGCACTAACGATTCACCTAAGGGCCCACACGGGCGAGAAACCATATGTGTGTACAGTTTGTTTTGCGTCTTTTGCACGGAAGGACCAACTAAGGAATCACATGAGGACCCATTCCGGAGATAAGCCTTATTTGTGCAAAGTGTGTTCTGCGACTTTTCCATTTTCAGGCAAGCTGACGATTCACATGAGGACCCATACCGGCGACAAACCATTTGTGTGCACAGTGTGTGACTCATCTTTTGCGGTAAAGAGCACGCTAACAGGTCACATGAGGACCCATACCGGCGAGAAACCATTTGTGTGCAAGGTGTGTGATGCGCATTTCGCACGAAAGGGCGGGCTAACTGGACACGTGAGGACTCACACGGGAGAGAAACCATTTGTGTGCACAGAATGTGGAGCCGCTTTTGCACAGAAGCGCAACCTAAGGAATCACATGAGGATCCACACAGGAGAGAAACCATTTGTGTGCAAAATATGTGCTGCGTCTTTCGCACTAAGGTACACGCTAACCAATCACGTCAGGACTCACACGGGAGAGAAACCGTTTATGTGCAAAGTGTGTGCTGCGTCTTTCGCACAGAAAAGCGACCTAAAGGTTCATGTCAGGCGTCACACGGGAGAGAAACCATTTGTGTGCAAAATATGTGCTGCGTCTTTCGCACTAAAGAGCGGGCTAACTGGACACGTGAGGACTCACACGGGAGAGAAACCATTTGTGTGCACAGAATGTGGAGCCTCTTTTGCACAGAAGCGCGACCTAAGGAATCACATGAGGATCCACACAGGAGAGAAACCATTTGTGTGCAAAATATGTGTTGCGTCTTTCGCACTAAAGAGCGGGCTAACTAGGCACGTCAGGATTCACACGTGAGAGAAACCATTTGTGTGCAAAGTGTGTGCTGCATCCTTTAGAAAAAAGTGCACCTTGACGCGTCACGCGAGGACCCACTGGTGAAAGTAACCATTTCTCTCCACAGAGCAAGCTACCGGCTGACGACCCCGACGGTTGAGAACCCGTTTGTTTTTTAATTGTGTCTGCAGCGCAAGGCAATGATTCCCTGAGAACGCTCTTGGAAAGAAAAGATCAAATGTCTACGTTACCTGTCATGAAGGTAGCAAATTGTGTCTTGCGCCTTGAGCGCAAACCCCATATAAACGATCACTCGAGGTTGCACGCATGAGAAAAAATTTTTGAGTGCAGAAACTCTGCGTAGAGCAGCTTGGTTGTCGTTATCTGCTGGAGATGATCCACCAGGCCATGTATGCTCAAGGTGCCCGTCCTTTCAAAGAATATTCGTGAGATGTGTCTATTCCGCGGTCTCAATGGTTCAATGGAATTTGTGCTATGTGCTACGAAACATTTCTTAGTCCCGCACTCTGTATGCAAATGTTTTAACATCAGTCTTTGGCTCACCTGGTTCTTTTCAAATGAAGGTGAAGTATTCTGTCTAGGTGCAGTGTGGACTTTCTCAACAATGTGAATAATATACAATAAAACTTCAACATTTTAACCGATCGACGACGGAACTGCCTCTCGCCAATTCAGTTACGAAGGTGACCATTTTAGGGCGTTGTCATTAAATTGATCATTAATCTGGTCTGCCGGTCGGAAAAAAGGCCGCCGTAACTTACAGATGGACTTGTTACCCTTTTACCAGCAAACATTCTTTGGGGTCTGTCTATGTATTCTATGTTACTGTATTCTATGTTATTGTATGCTTATATACACCGAATAAAAAGGGCAAGAGGTGTGCTGGCCGCCTAATGCCTTACCCCAAAGCTTATCGCTTCGTCCTTTGTAATCTAGGCCATTCCATTCGGTCGGTGTACGGTTCGTTGCCATTTGTCCAAATGCGGGTTTCTACAGGATAAAGATCCCATCCCATGCCTGACATTACGGATTTACCCCCGCGGACACGACTCCTCGATCCCTACCTTGACATTATTTTGGCCGTAACTGTCAAGATGGCGTCATAACCTAAAACAGCAAATTTCTACTTGCATGAAAATGTCAAACCCCTGTCTGATTGTGCGAATGTTGTCTCTGTTCATAAGAGATATTTTAACAATGGCAGCAATGTCGGAATTTTTATGACCGATTACTTTCCCACTCAGCACGCACCAGATTAGCCTAAAAAGTGATCTGCTATGTACGTCATATAATATATATGTACTAATAACCTATATATATATATAAATATAAATATATAGGTTCTTAGTACATATATATATCTATATATATTACTATAAACTGAACTATTAGGATACATATATAGAACTTTTAGTGGACGAGGAACTTTTCGTTGACAAGGCAAATGTATGCTAATAGTCATCTGTAATTATATCAGAAACTATATGCACGATATTAATTCCAATCACTTTCAGACATACATAGACAGCAGCTTATGTGACTCGTGAAAAAAAAATTGCATCACAAATAATTTTGCATGAAGCGAAATAATATTTGTTCTATTTATAGACCTCGAAATTTTGGCAGACATGCTAACATCGCTAATAACTTTTTAACAACCATATATATTGTATTTGAAATTTGGATATGTGCATCAGAACAGCTATTTTGTGTCGTATGCAAAATTTGGGGCTAAAATAAAACGAATTAAACAAATATACTTTTTTCACCGCGGCATCATAAGAATTTTAATAATAATAATAATGTTTATTGTCCAAAGGTCTGCATCACAAGTAAACAAACATATATTACAAAGACAACAGCAGAAGCCGAAGCTTATATGCTAACGTAAAATAGAACTTCACAACTAGGTCTATACAGATACAAGTAGAAACAAAAAAATAACGTGAAATTGCCACAATAGTAGGATGTTTAACTCAAAGAATATTGGATATAAATATAAAGTTTCGACTAGTTTACTACTAAGGAGGACATTATTGTTCTCTTGAATGAGTGAAGGGATGAGTTGAATTCTAACTTATTATACCACTTATTAAAGAAAGTAATAGCCGAATATCTTATAGATTTGCGGAAATGACCAGTTCTGGCCTTTGGGATATGTAGTAGCTTCGCTCCTCTAGTATTATGACTGTGGATGCTAGACCTCGTAACAAATAACGATTGAACAGGTTCCGGTAATATACCCTGGTATTGCTTAAACATTAATAAAACAACACTATATTCATACAATTTCGACAAAGGTAAAATATTAATTTCTTTAAACAGATTTTCCGTGTGAGAATACTTGTTAACACCTGTAATTATACGAACAGCCCTTTTCTGCAAAATAAACAATGGATGTAAATAGGACTGATAGGCCCCACCCCAAACTTCTTGGGCGTACCAAAGATATGGATAAACAAATGAAAAATAACGACTACGCAATATATCACTGGTAAACACCTTCCTAGCCCGAGTAATTACCCCTAAACCCCTTGCAATCTTGCCTTTAATGTATTGTAGGTGTTCTTTCCAGAGCAGGCTACTATCGAGTTGAACCCCTAAAAACTTTATGCATGAGACCTGCTCAATAGCATGACCCGAAATTTGTACTTTGGATAAAACAGACATTTTTTTACGAGGGGATTTAAAGACCATAAATTTGGTTTTGCTAAGATTATGTGTTAATTTATTAACCTGGAGCCAATGCTTAATTTTTTCCAACTCTAAGTTTACTATTCGGATCATCTTTTCAATGTCATTCCCCGTAATAAAAAAGTTTGAATCGTCTGCAAATAGTATACTAAACAGTTTGCTAGTCAGAGATGCTAAGTCATTTATGTAAACGAGGAATAAAAGTGGTCCAAGAACAGAGCCTTGCGGGATTCCGCAGTTTATGTTTAATTTCTCGGAGTTAGCCCCATCGTATTCAACATATTGTTCCCTGTCAAAAAGGTAACTTTTAAACCAGTCTAATGCAATACCTCTGATACCGTATCTTTCTAATTTTAAAAATAAGATATTGTGATTAACGGTATCGAATGCTTTAGAAAAATCTAAGAAAATCCCGATTGCCGATTCCCCCTTATCTAAGGCAGATGATATTTTATCAACTAGTAGTATCAAAGCCAAAGTTGTTGAATGTTTGGGTCTGAAACCAAACTGGTGGTCATGTAACAAATGGTGTTTGTTTATAAAATTCAGTAGCCTATTATACATTACCTTTTCAAATATCTTTGAAATAGTAGGAAGGACTGATACGGGTCTATAATTGGTGAACATCTTCTTATCCCCTGCCTTAAATATTGGAATCACTTTCGCAATATTTAATTCGTTGGGAAAGTAGCCTTGGGAGAATGATAGATTGATAACATGATGCAACGGTTCAGTCAGATGAGGAATGATATTTTTGATAATTTTCGGACCAATGGAATCCCAGCCAGACGAACCATTCTTTAGTGATCCCATAATGCTATAAATGTCATCATTGGTAACAGGATCAAGAAAAAGAGTGTGGGAATTTACCTTATCGAGAAAGGCCAATGGTGTATCATTTGTGTTAGGAATGTTTTTACTCAGGGTGCTTCCGATATTTACGAAGAATTGGTTAAACCCATTGGTAATGTCTCTTCGATCCGAGATAAGGCAGTCATTTTTTATAAAAGTAGTTTGCACTTATTACGATTAATTACTTCCTTAATCGTTTTCCAGGTTTTAAATAGATTTCCCTGGTTAGTTTTAATTTGATTCTGGTAGTGACGTTTCTCTGCTTCCCTAAGTGTATGTAGTAGCTTATTTTTATACGTTTTATATTCCTTTGCATATAATTCGTTTTTAAGTGATCGACTTCGAAGATAAAGTTAATTTTTCATTTTAATAGAGTTCTTTAACCCATTAGTCAGCCAGGGTTTTCTACTTTTGTATTTGGAAGACGAGGATAACAATGGAAAGCAGCACTCATAGTGTTGACATAATGTGCTATGGAGTTTCGTAAATGCATCTTGAGTATTAGTCTCTTCTAATGTGTCCTGCCAATTTTGCATCGCGATAACGCTTACAAACTCAGATATATTTTTTCTACTAAAGTTTCTTCTCGGTACAACCTGTTTGTTCGCCACTTCTTGGCAATATTTCGAAATCAGAAATATTAGGAAATGATCTGTTATATCAGTGTACATAATACCCAGCAGTGTTTGATTGACATTCGGATCATTCGTGAATACGTTATCAATGAGTGTCGCAGTTGTCTTGGTCACTCTTGTAGGTTTGCTTATCACAGGCAAGAGTGAATGACTAAACATCAGATTTACAAAATCAGATGTGGCTTTATGAGACTCATTATTGAGCAAATTAATATTGAAATCACCAGTGAGATAAATTAATTTTCCCTCTGTATCTAGGTTTTGCAACACATCTATCATAATTTCGTTAAATATATCTATGCTTGTGTCGGGCGGACGATATATAACACCAACGATGACATTTCTTCCAGTATTAGAGCTACACTTGTCTATCTCAATAAATAATGCTTCTATGTTATCGTTAAATATCTCAAGCTCTTTTCTAACCGAAAAAGTTATATGTTCCTTGATTAAAAAGGAAATCCCTCCACCTCTTCTATCTGTTCGGTAGTTATTTACCGAAGTATAACCAGCCATGCCATTAAGATCAACGTTGTATTCGTGACACCAGGTTTCTGTCAACGCGAAAATGGAAAAGTCATGGTTCAAATTACTCAAATAGGATTTAAAGTTTGTAAAATTCTTCTGCATACTCCTAATATTCATGTGCATAATTGATAACATCGAATGATCGAGTTTTAAATCATTACAGTCGGAATTGAAGCCTTCTTCTAAATAATAGTTACATTGCAACCCGCTAAACATAGATTCAGGATAGAAATGTACATCAGGATCCGCGTCGTACAGAGGTGAATCACATTCATTATTTAGTTCGAATGGGTTAAATAATTGTTCATCTAGTACTTGCAATGGGATATCAAGATTATTCGTCTGGTTTAGCGTTACTATTGCGATAAAATCATTATCATTGTCAATATTATTGAATGGAAATATATCTAACAAACATGTTACGCAATACTATATATCTCTACCCCGATGATTACCACCCAGATCATCGCGATTTAAGTGAGATAGACAATTTAAGTGATAAGTAAGGTTGCATACAGAACATGTGACTTGATAACAATGACCAAGAACTGTTTTGCTACAAACCGGGCAAATTGGTTTATGAGACATAATAAATCGGATCAGCGTACAGTTGGCGCGAACACTTACTAATGGGCCGAACATATTTAACATGAAACGAAACGATAATTTGAACTATAAACATTACAAAACATATGAACGGTAAAGACACACACGCACAAAAAAACACATGAGACGGCATTCACCTTGTACGGTGAAAGTAGAGGTGGTAACACGAGAGCAACGGGAGCCGAACCTAACCAGGTACATTTCTTCGAGCTCACTAAACGTGCAGCTAGGGCGCGCCAAGTTCAGCTCAGCTCACGGACGCTTGATTAACTCAAGCGACACGGCCTTCTAACGCCTGTACGAGGGCACCTGCTAACTCAGGGGTCGTATCAAAAATCCAAATAACAGTTACACATTTACCGCGACTGTGACATAGGTTCAATCCAGTGAGTGGGAAGAGAACTAATAGAGTTAACGGTATATGCCTTTTCATCTATTTTTAGTTTATTTCCCGACACAGTTGCCTTCCTCCCTTCCCGCCGAGCAGCCTTCATCACTGGAAGTAGCCTTCGTCTCTCTTCTTGCATCTGGCGCGGTAAATCTTCATCAATGAAGAGCGTGGTGCCGCGAAGGGATGTCTTCTTGTCCCAGACCCTCTGGCGATCAGAGTACAGGACGAAGCGCGCTATGATCGGTCTGGGGCGGCGTCGTTGGGGGGTCCCGGGGGCTGTCGGAGCTCCCAGGCGGTGACAGCGTTGGAACCTGATGGAGGCTGCATCTTCGACGCCCAACTTTGTCTTGATGGCATCCCTCACGGCGTTATCGCAGTCTTCCTGTTGCCATGCTGACTCTGGTATCCCGTGGAATAGCAAGTTCTCCCTCCGGCTATATAAGGAATGGAATGTTGGTGTTTTAGGCCACTTTTGTGCACATACAGGCTAAATTGGGCCAAGGAACCTCCCGAGACGATGAAGGATGAAGGAATGAAACATGCCCCAGATTAGGTGCCCGAGCCCGGATTCGAACCCAGGACCTATTGATCTGCGGTCTAGTGCGCTAACCACTACACCAGGGGGGCCCCCCCGGCTATATAACTCCTGTGCTATAATATCCTGTTTCAAACGCTTCACTTCTTCTACCACACTCTGTTGACCTTGTGGTTCAGTTTTCTCTAGCTTCTTCATCCTATCTCTGAGCTCTGCATTCTGCTTCTCCAACTCGTCTACCCTGCTACTTTGAAAGTCCAACGCTTCTTTTATAGACAAAATCTCCTGCCTTAAGGAAGCAATGCATTCCTTGATCTCTGGGAGGCAAGACACTTTTTCAAGTATATCCTGCAGGGTTTTCGAGTTATCAGGAGCCATATCCAGAACAGATGCCTCGTCTGCTACTTTTTCCTGCAGTGTCGCTAGACCCTTGTAGCAAGATTCAAGATTCTGCTTCTTATCGTCAAGCTTTGGAGATGAGCCGCCACTACCACTGCGTCGCCGTTTGTTTTTGGTCATGACCTGTAGCTTGGAGCTGGTCCCTTAAGTGGTGCTTGGTCTGTCACCGTGACCGTATTATCGCCGCACTGTTTTCATGGCAGGAAAATCTTCGTTGTCAACATTGGTCCGCATAGTTTTCGGCCAAATACGGTCAGATATCAGGATATTTTCTGAACCTTCCACCCTCTTGAATCTATTATGTTTCGGTAGAAACAAAATATTGCGTCCAAGGCACCACTTTCTCGTTACTTCACCGGTTCCCGTGCTCTCGTAAATTTAGACCTCTACTGCCAGGCAGCCATTGTGAGTTATCAATTTGGATATGTGCATCAGAACAGCTATTTTGTGTCGTATGCAAAATTTGGGGCTAAAATAAAACGAATTAAACAAATATACTTTTTTCACCGCGGCATCATAAGAATTTTCCGCATGCGATGATCACTCGCTGGCCCAGGCGCCGTTTGTTGACTTCCGGCAAATGTCAGAACATTAAAAACGAAGCGACAAGACAACACATACATACATCTGATACAGCTGTATAATCAGGCTTGAAGCCTATCAGCTGGTCGTGGCTTTAAACCAACGCTTTTACATTAATAATCAGTGCAAAACATACCGCAGGACTGGAGGATTCATCGATTTACTGACGAGGGAAAATACAAGCCTTGGGTGTAGAGGTGTAGTTGCCAGACTGTGTCCAACCTTCCCTTGAAACAATTTAGTGAGGGGGCCGTTACTACATTGTCCGGTAGGGAGTTCCAGGTTTCGGTTACTCGAAGGGAAAAAAAGTGTTGGCGCAATGCCGTCCTGCATGCCTCCTTCTCTAGCTTTAGGCTGTGTCCCCTTGTGTTGCTATCACCCTGTAACTTGAGCGGGCAGTTTGTTTGGTATTTCCCATGGAGATATTTCCACACCTCTATCATATCCCCTCTGGCTCTCCTGTATGCCATACTTGGCAATTTTAGGTCTTTTAGTCTCTCCTCGTATGTTTTTTCTCGCAAGTCGGCCAGAAGCCTTGTGGCTCGCCTTTGAACTCCCTCAATAAGTTTCCGATCTTGAATTAGCATTGGGGACCAGACGGAAACCGAGTACTCAAGATGCGGTCTCACTAGGGATGTGTACAATAGTTTCAGAGACTGCGTGTCCAGGTACTCATAAGAACGTCTGATTAGGCCTAACAAGCGATTGGCTTTATTGACCTGTAACTCAGTGTGGTGGGAGAATTTCAGTGCGGGGTCAAAATGCACACCCAGATCTTTCTCAAGGTTTGTTGTTTCGAGGGTAACCTCTCCTGCTGCTGATCCCATCTTGTAGGTTGCCTGCCGGTTGGCTCTGCCCAAATGCATAACTTTGCACTTGCCAGCATTGAACTTCAACTGCCACGAGGCGGACCAGTCAGACATATTATCAAGGTCATTTTGCAGGCACCTCTGATCGTCCTCACTAGCAACTGTTCGATATACCTTTGTATCGTCTGCGAACATGGAGCAACTGGATTCAACTGATTCTGGTAAGTCGTTTATGAAGCAGACGAAGAGAGCCGGACCGAGTACACTACCTTGTGGAATTCCACTCAGTACCTGTGCCGACGGAGACAAGCTCCCTGATAAGGACACTCTCTGACTACGGCTACTTAGGAAGCTGCCTAACCACCCATTGCCAGTCACCCCGTAGCCCTGCAGTTTTCTTAGTAATCGGCAATGTGGTACTGTGTCAAATGCCTTTGCAAAGTCTAAATAAATGGCGTCAACCGGCAGGCCCTTGTCTGTGGCTATGGTATAGTCGTTCAGGACAGACAACAGGTTCGTGGTGCAGGACCTCCCATTGATGAAGCCATGCTGGCATTCCGTCAGCAGGGAGTTGCTCTTCATGTGTGCTATGATTGCATTCCTCACGATCTTCTCTAAAACCTTGCACACAACGCTTGTCAGACTGACTGGTCTATAGTTGTCAGGGAGCTGTTTTTTGCCTTTCTTGAAGATGGGTGTCACATTGGCCTCTTTCCATATGGTGGGATTTCCCCTGTTCTCATAGACAGTGTGAAGATATGTACAAGTGGCTTGCTTATTACGTCCGCCAATTCGCATAACAGTCGTGGATGCAATCCATCAGGACCTGGCGACTTGTTTGGGTTTAGGTCTACTAGTTCTTTATGTACTACAGACTCTGTGATATCGACGATGCTTAATTGGGAGCGTACCTTTGATAGTTTAATGGGTGGTAGAGTAGACATATCCTCTGTTGTGAAAACACTGCTAAAGAAATTGTTCAACAGTTTTGCTTTGTCGGCACTTGAAGTTGCTTCACTTCCATCAGGTTTGACGAGATTAGCGATACTATCTTTGGTTCTTAATTTGCTTCTTGCGTATGCACAGAAGGCCTTGGGGTTAGTTTTTGCTTCTGACGCTACTCGTTTTTCAAAGGCTATTTTAGCCTGCCGACAAGCCCATTTGGACTGGTTTCTCGCCCTGGCATATTTCTGGTAGTCGGATCCATCTTTGGTTTCCAAGTACCTACGAAACGCCGCCTGTTTCCTATTTACTTTGGACAGCGACTCTGCATTTGCCCAGGGGGCTTTTTTATGCTTGCCTGTATTACTCCTTTGCAGGGGGATGAATGTCGGCATTGTTTGCATTATGACGTCAATAAACTTGTCCCATGATCCCTGCACGCCCTCATTACCAAGAAGGAGCTCCCAGTCTATCTTGTTGAGCTCCTCCCTCATTCCGACGTAGTCACCTTTGGCAATTTGATACTTTACTCTAGTATCTGGTTTAGGGCTGCTGTAGGACAACAAGTTAAATGTGATGGTGACATGGTGGCTCTTTCCTAGGGGAGCGAGGTACTCTAGTCCCTCCGCCATATTTTCCTCGTTGGTGAACACTAGGTCAAGGGTATTTGGCTTAGTGTTTGGGCGGAAATGAGTAGGCTCAGTCACATGCTGATAAAGGAACGCATCCCTGACCATATCTAGGAAGGCCCCTGATTGTGTCCCATTTCCGTCGGATGAGGAGTTATCACCCCAGTCGATCCCGGGCATATTGAAGTCACCCATTATCAGTACGTGCGAAGCTGTGGTTGTGTTGCAGATTTGGGTTATCGCTTCAAGCAACTTTCTGTTGTTAGTGTCTGAGCTGTTCGGTGACCTGTATACCCCACCAAGCAAGAGTCTATCTCTTTCATTTAGTTTTATCTCACACCAGATACTTTCATCAAAATCTGCTTGCTCCTGTTCTTTGCTAAGTGTTGCCCCTAGTTCTAATAGTGTGTAGATTGCGACCCCTCTTTTGGCATTATGTAGGTTGCTCATACACTCATAGCCATCAAGCTTCAGCTCGACTGGTTGTACTGGGTGTTTACAATTCTTGGGCATAATCTCAGTCAGGCAAATGACATCTGGTGTGTGCTGTGATATTAAGTGTGATAGCTCAGTGCGTTTATTTAACAGGTTATCTACATTTGTATATACAATCTTCAGTTTTCTTCCATCTAATCTCTCGGTTCTTTTGTTTCCTTCTCCTGTGACAGAGTTTGCTGCCTCCTCATGAGATTCACTAATCTGTCTCCTCTGAGACTCCACTTGGCCTGCTCTCCCTTTTCTATTGACTCTGCCTGCCGCCTGTCCAGTTCCACTAAGAGTTCTCTCCGGTGCGCCCTCTCTAAAGGGGTTAGGTCTGGTTTTATGCTAATCCTGGAGTATACCTCTCCAGCATCTGCAAGTTTTTTTGCAGATTTCAGAATCATTTCCTGCTCCATTCTACTTGCAAGAGTGATTTTCAATGGTCTTGTTGTATTTTCTGTAGTCTTGCCAAGCCTGATTGCTTGTTTGATGTTGACCTCCACCTGTAGTTTGTCCTGACATAAATAGTCTAATCTCTCAAGGTCATCTGCTTTTCTGTCCTCAATGTCACTCTTGTCACTCTCTTCAACCCCAAATATCATAACATTGTTTATTCTCCTTTCTCTTTCCATTATTTCCTTTATCGCTGAATCAGCAGTGGTAGCTGAGCTATTCTCAATTTTTTTGTCTAGTTCTTTATTAGTAAGCTCTTGATGTGCTATGTGTGTGGCTAGCTCAGATTCTACTGTGGTTACTGTCTCTTCAACCTTTTTCATTCTCTCATTCATCTCCTCCCGGAGGGCATCAACATACTCTTTACATTTGGTTTCAATGAGGTTGCTAGTTTTAACGGCCTGCACTGCTTCCTCATTACAAAAATTGCAGTACCAGTGAATCATGGAATTGGGTTCAGATAGAACTTGGTATGTTGCATCTGACATTCCTGAACATTTGAAGCAGACCCATCCTTCGCATCTCTCACATTCCACAAGTTTGTCCCCTTCCTCTGTGAAAACCTGTTGACAGAAAATGCATGCTGTTGTTTCTTGCCCCTTATGCTCTGGTTGGTGTTTTTTCTTACCCGCAGGCCCTTCACTTTTCTTACGGAGACCGCTGGTTGAGCTTGATCTGGACCCTGGTCGAGTTTCCTTATTTTTTGTTGAAGCCATTGGTTCTTAGACTTAGTGAGTTTCTCCGAGAACTAATGTGCAATGTACAGACAATTTTTTTTTATACCCCACTAGAGATCTAACTGTACTGAGAAAATGTCGCCCAGAGCCTGTTCTCTCTATAGAAGTGAAGGATCTTCGCCCCCTGGTCGTTCGGGGTACAACAGTTGTCTGCCAAGAGACCGTGTTAGTAACAGCCAAAGTGATAGCGTGCTCCTACAGAGTCCTAATAGTAACCCCAAGGCTTCAACAAGAGAGATAATGGTCAGCAAGAGAGACACAGGTCACAAAAAGGTGGATTACTAACAATTCCAGTAGATTATACAGCTGCTACAATTTACAGAAATGTCAGGTTCCAAATGTCACATCAGATTTCGACTCAACTGGCACCAGCTTTGTTTACTTCCGGTGCTCGACCTACCGTGAAGCATACGTGGCAACCACAGGACTCGTCAGTTCAACTTAGATTATTGCACATTATACTAGTTCTGCCATTTAATCATTTGCACCAATCATTCCCCCGGATCTTATTTCACTACTGGGACCCTGATTACACTCCTGAATTAGCATAAAATCTTTTAGGTGCCGAATATCTTGGCCTGCAAAAACCTAGACACCTCCAGCCTCGCGCATGCGCTTTTGTCTCAACACATTATCAACAAGATTCCAGAGGACTGGACATCCAACGAATGTGATGAAAGCTTCAGGAACCAATAGTGGAGCACATTGACGGGTAAGCACTGCATGTTTATTCTGTAAGGATCTGCAACTTGAGTCAGCGGTCCGCGATTTCAGGTTTGCCAGATCTGGCCTATATTATCGCCCGCTTTATTTACTTGCATGAAGTTCTGTGCACTGGCGCCTGAAGCTGAGGCCCGGCGAGGCGGGGCGGGGTGGGTGGGGGGGGGTAATCTTAGCTTGTATGTATCCTTATGTAAAATAGGGATTAGGTACAAGCTAAGACTACCGTCTCACCGGCCTCGGCTTCAGGTGCCTGTGGTCAGTGACAGTGTTACCAGTTACACTGAACTTAAGAAGGAGACAGCCATACGTTTTCACAGACACAGTAAATCAGTGGATGGGGCAGGACGACAGGGGGTGGGGGCATAATGTGTATGTTGTGCGGCCTAATAACTCCCTCTCAACATTTAAAATTAAAATTAAAAAATCCTTTATTGGTCAAAGCCACAGGCACAGTAAATCAGTGGAGGGGGGAGGCCGGGGTGGGGGGGGGTAGGGGGCCCCACAACGTATACTAAACACACAAGGTGTCCAACTCCCGCTGGAACTGAGCGACAGGCACCCGCTTCAACCTCCAATATCGCACCTATTCCGCGCTTGACGGGCCCTGTAAATGCCTAAATCCGATATCTATGTAACTTATCTATTTCATCAATAAGTAAACGATACCTGTACTGCCGTGTAGTCGCGACAAATAAAGAATTATGCAACGACAACAACCAACTCCGGAACAGATTGAGCAAAAATGGCTGGCATCGCGAGAATTTGCCTGCGCGATCTCGGGCGAAGTGCGAGAGATGACGCTGATTGGTCGGCTTGCTCATGACGCGTTTGCGGGGGGTTACTTGCCACATATCTTGCCATATATATTTATGTATATACGTCTGTATTAGCTCTAGCTGCATTGGGTATTTCTCAATACTGTTGCCTCTATGCAATACGTTATAAAGTTATATCCCCCATGCAAATGAATATGTAAATATGAAAGGTCAGGTGATTTCAGTGGAGTGCAGCAATCTGCGCAAACGTCAAACTAATTATACTGCGCATTTAAAACAAGATGGAGGTGACTGCTGAAATTCTGGCCGGTGGTGGACATAATTTACTGCTTACCGGTCAGGCCGGTGTAGGAAAAACTTTCATGTCTTGTCAATTGGCGGCAATGTTGCGAAGACAAGGAAAGAAGGTGGCGTCAGTGGCCTCGACCGGCATTGCCACTCTGCCCTTGCCTCCGGGGTCAATTACTCTGCATGCCTGCTTTGGTTTAAAGGTAAGTTTTGGCCTCTGATTTGTTATTTACTTGGCAATGTGCCAGTGTCTCTTTTATCGAGGACAATAACATACTTTATTTCTCAATTTATGTCAATATAATTGGCAGGTAGTATAAGCCAACAATATATATATAATATATATATTTCTATGTATGTGTGTGTCAGGATGGCTGTTTCAACACTGAAGAACTATGCAAGATGATCAAGGATGATGAAGCATACCAAGAGACAAGACAAAGAATTGAACAATGTGATATGCTTGTGATAGATGATATCTCAATGGTATGTATGTGCGACTTGAGATTTCTTAATGTTTTTAGTATGAAGTGGTGTATAATATTTGATAGATGTTTATATAAATGGTGTCTATATATGCTTAAACTGTTAATTACTTTATAACTTCTACTTTCTTATTTCTCTTGCATAGTAATTGGTGGTAATTAAATATTTATATGGTACCTGTATCAAATAATTCCAATATCTATTATGTATATAAATTTTAGCTTTACTTAAAACTATATAGTCTACATTGACATCAAGTTGCATAAAGTGACTCATAACTGAAATCACATTATATATGATATGTAATTTAAAGACTATGATATATATCACTGTTAAAGAAAACTTCATTATCATCATTCCCAAACTGCAGGTCAGCCTGAAAACCCTTGACCAGATTGATAGCTTGGCATGCCATATTAGAAATAGCCAGAAACCCTTTGGGGGGATACAATTAATCATGTCAGGGGATTTTTTTCAATTACCCCCGGTACCTGATACATTGTACGGGGACATGGGAGAACTCTGTATTGCAAGCAAACTTTTCCGAAACATCCATGTGGTAAAACTGACAGAGGTGCATCGCCAGAAGGCTAAAGGATTCATCGAGGCCATTAATGAGGCATCTCGTGGTACGCTATCTCGCAAAAGTTGTAACCTACTTAGGCGGTTGAGTCGCCCACTGCAATATCCCCGGTCCACGTTGCCACTGGATATATATCCCACCAACCTTCAAGTAGAAATGTTAAATGCTGACCGTATGGCACCCATGCCTGGCGATTGGAAGGTGTACCAGGCAATAGATGAAGGCAAACATAAGACAAGTATTAGGCATTTCTAGCCAGATGGTTCAAATTCTGTTGCTACAATGACTGTAGCTGTTACATTCAATGACTTCAAAACTTAATTGTAACGAGGGTGGTACCTTGCTTCGCATGACAGATAAGTTTCGTTCTATTGATTATGTTCATTCATTCAGGTGTACACAAGACAATTACAAAAAAGTACTTATTTATGTAATAGGGCAGTAGAGAATTGTGGCATTCTCTTTGCTGGAATATAAATTTCTGTAAACATTTCAAGTGTAGAGAAGAAGTGCATGAAATCAAAGTAAATTTCATGCATATTGCAGGCAGATGATTTGTTGGAGTATGTAGGACAATTTGATACGTTGGCCTTGTGTCTTACCAGTTTTTTTTTTGTTATGCATGTATTTGTTTTACTAATGTTTCTGAATCCAAGACTGAAAGTTTGTCCATCATTTATATTCATCTATGTTTGAACCATTTTACATAACACCTGTCCCTGTTTTCTGGAAAGTAGTTGACACCTCCTGAACATGCAACCAATGAAACAAGCTGTTTTCTGGGTATTTTACTATAGTTGCATTATTTGTAAGTGGGAAAGGCCTAATGTATTATGTATGTAGTGGTAATGTAATTATGAAATTTTAGTGCAAACTGTTCATACAAGTTTATTGAATCCTCTCATTGACATGGTAAATACATGAAAATGGCACAAATAGAAAGACGGTCTTTTATGATTGCACTTGTACTATTCCATATTAGGAAAATATATTACATTTTAGGGCATGTTTGTCTTAAGATAGCCACACTTCATCCATTCACAGTACAGTATTTTGTCAATGCTATTAGGTGATCCAGTGCATCTGAGGCAAGCACTCATCCCAGGACTGCTGTGTTTATAGCTTAATGTGCCTGTAATGATACTGGCCAACCTGAGCAGTAAGGTGGTGAACGGAACAAGAGGGACAGTTGTGGCATATGACGATCATGCCATCAGCGTGGAGCTGCACACTGGACAAGTGGTCAAGGTTCCACGGACAGTTATAACCAGGCGGCTGGAGGGGAGAATCGTTGCCAGCAGAGAACAATTCCCGATAAAGGCGGCGTTCGGTATTACCTTCCACAAATCTCAAGGTGAGTGAGGTGACTGATGTGAGGGAACATCATTGATAAATGGTTGCAGTCGCAATGTAAATATTTCACAAATAATTAACACAACTATTTCAAAGTACGTGGCCGTACGTTGCTGTTTTATTCCCATGTTTATCAATGGTCAGTTGTTCACTAAATAAATATGGATTCACTTGCAATAAGACATCTCCTTTACCAAAAGTGACACTAAAAACATCCCTCCGCCCCCACACTATTCCACCCCTCCGCCCCCCATCCCCACGTTATTCCACCCCTCCTCCCCCACACCATTCCGCCCCACACTATTCCATCCCTCCGCCCCACACCCCTCTGTGCCCACAGCACACACACACACACCCCTCCGCGCCCACACACACCCATTCCGGTCCCTGTAGCAACCATTTGTTTGCCACGTATAACGGGCACTGTTCATATCTCAAACAGGTCAGACTTTGGACCAGGTCATAGTGCACTGCGCTGGAGCGTTCAAGGCTGGACAGATCGGTGTTGGTATAGGGAGGGTGCGATCTCCGGATGACATCCAAGTGCTGAACTTCTCGCCTGATCGCTGCCCGCCACACCCACCAATCATATCTAGGTTTCTTGAGTCCGCGCCAATCCCAGTCAGCCCAGACCTAAGCTGTTGTCGGGGTAAGGCTGCATGACTTACATAGTAACATTGCAAAAATGAATGTACAAATCGTTGGCTAGTTCTTAGATGTGGTGAGACAATATGAAAATGGGACATAGTATAATGATACAGTGGAGCACGACAATATAATGTGCACAGTCAGCGCCATAACTGAAAGGTTGCTTCTCTTGCAGACGCAGTTCTCGTGGCGGCGGCGGCGCCACCAGCAGCCGATCCAGATGCCGCAGATGGTGGACCAGACAGCTCGGACGACAGTGACTGGGGCGAATTGGAACTGCAGTACATAGGTCAGCTAGAAGAAGGTAAGGCCTCTTTCCTGCACCCTGGGCGTTTCGTCTAAGGCACCTGATTTTCCTTGTCATGGGCCGAAGACACCTGAAATGTAAGGGTATATGGCTGTATGTGAATAATTGGTGATTAGCCATCGTATTATAGACAATATGTTGTTACTAATTTACTTAGACACACATGTCCACATAATTTTTTCGTTGACGCTTTAAGTTGTAATTATCATGATGGATCAAATTGATTTCATGTTATAATAACAATCGTTATTTAATTTCCTTTCAGGAGCGCTGCTCGACGCTCCCAACATCATTCAGGCGGGGCTTTCTACTGAGCCAACCATATCATCACCCTCCACCTCAGCCAGGCCGCCTGATGAGGGGGCCGAATATCAACCTTCGTCATCTACATCCGAAAGAGCCACTCCATCATCGGTCGCCCTCCTTCCGGCGTCTGAATGGCTGACGCGAGTGGAGGAATTGGTCGAAAATCATCCGTCGGCCACAGACACTCAAGTGAGAAGGAAAAAAGCGATCCAGCAGCTTTTACTGAACCAACGAGAGGGTCTTGTGGCCTTCTGTTCAAGAAACGCTCAGCGGTTGGCTTCCTTCTTCCCACATGGGACACCGAACGTGAATGAGGTAAACCAATTCACCAGAGACGTCAGTCAGTTCCTCAGAGATGACGCCCCGAGCGAGATCCAGAAGTTGTTTGGCTGGACAAAATTTGACGAGGATCAACACCGAGCGGGTATTGTCTTGATCGACTGTATTCGCGATATTCTACTTCAGAAGAAGGCCGCGGCTGCAGAACACGTCATTGCGAGGGCTGCCCCGAGAGATGTTGCCCCGACTGACGCCGGACGCGCTAAGATACGCTATCTTGGCGGTCGTTGCGTTGCCAAAGCAAAACATGCAACAGTGAAGCGAATCAGAGAGAAAATGTACTTCCACCGTGAGCGGTACGGGTCATTGAAGGAGAAGCTGACCTGTTTAAACAGTCTCATTCGTCCTGCGTACCAACTAACGGCTGATCCCCGCTCGCTTCTGGAAACTGAGCGGCGGCAAAATGTGAGGCAATCACTCACAAATGTATCTGAAGGAGCCTTTGCCTTCTTTCTCGAGCTGGACAAATTACGAGGGCACTTCTGTTCAGAAGATTTCTTTAGGAGCCACGGCAAGGAGACACTGAAGAAAGCAATGTAGCTAATTGTAAACCACGAGGGGCTTATGGCCAAGTGGAAGAACCTCCTGAAGGAGCACAACTTGGACGTCACCACCATCAAGGACACATTCGAGGACCTGGTCCGCCGTTTTTTAGACATAGGGGACAACCAGTATCGCAAGACGCTACTCGACTTGCTGGGGAAGACCAAGAAGCGTGCACATCGCGTTGAAGTTTCCGGAAAGGGAAAGCAGCCGAAGGGGAAGAAGCAAGCGAGAAAAACCATGCAAAAAAAACGAAAGGCTGTAGAAACCCAGGCTTCTGATATTTGTGGCATTTGCAATGGAATATATGCAGAAGGTCAGTGTCTTTCCGCGACCAACAAGTAGCCATTAATCGGTTGCTTAGGAACTCCTATTGTGACGTTTATAACATTTTGACGTCACAATTACTCACTATGACAGCAGCCGATGGGCGATCACCAAGAGCGCTCTGCTTGGCAACAGACATTTAGCGCGTGGGTTATAAATTAACTTTCATTTGAAATATACATCCAATGTTAACATTGAATAATTTATTGGTTAATTTTTTGCGGCAGCTGATTTAATTATTAAAGACATGACTCTCCCTCTCTTTGCTTGAATATATTTACGTACAGCTGTCATTTACTCCGAATCCGAAAACGCCTCATGGGGGCTGTTACGCGAAATTAAAGTCGTAAGCCTATGCTTGAAATGTACTTTGAATATGCATGCATGTTACCTTAAGAGCTCGCTTGCGCTCGCTATGATATGATATATATGATAAAATCATATATATGTATGATATGGTATGATATATACAAGTAACATCAGTAGTACTTGATGATCCATAGCAAAGGTGTATACTATAACATATTCCCTGCAGGCGAACGATGGATACAGTGCAACTCCTGTGAACGATGGCTACATGCAGACTGCAGCGGCTTGAGCGCAGTGGAGTATTTACAGCAAGAAGCAGACCCAGCATCAGAATTCAAGTGTGCGAAATGTACCTGAGGTGGGCAATTAAACGGTTACCATGGTTACGTGATTGGCCTTAATTAACACCAGTTTAGCTCCTCTTACCTTCCTGCGCTTTCCGTAGGTAGCATTCAGGGCCTCTCCGCTGCCAAAGTTGTACGGAGACACGGCGTTGGCCTTCTTGGCGGAGGTTCGGCTGCTGTTGGTGAGCAGGACGGTATTCACTCCTTTTGAGTATTGGAGATACGTGGGATTGCAGTTGGCCCCATGGCACTTTGCTCGCTGTTGGCAGAAAAAGTTTTCTACAATGTCACTGTTCAGTCTAGCAGGCATGGCCGATTGTCCTTTGTTGAGACGGTCTGTGATTATGGCGTACAGACTGGAAGTGCAAAATAACACGTCCTCCTGCGTCTCGCTGGTCATAACCATCTGTCTCTTCGTTGCAGGTGGTGCGTCGCTCGTCGTCACCTCGTGAGCCCAGGACGAGAACCAGTTCTTTACGTCGATGAGGACGGATAGTCTTTCGTCCGTGAACTCCGTGACGTGACGCTCGTTGGACACCACTTGGATGAGTTTGCTGGTGTGCGTCAACAGTTCCAGCGTGGCTGAGAACTGCTCGGCATGCGGAAGGGTCGCAGAATAGCACTGCATCAGATGCAGCATGTCGTTGTTAAGACATTCTTCTGCCAGATGGTTCCGCATCTTGTCTGTGCCGCTTGGTCGCATGTGCTTATCCGTCAGCTTGTGGTGGATCCTCCGCATCTCCGGATTGTTGTGCACATCCCATGCATAGGCATCCAACCACTGCTGCCATGTTATGTGCTTCGAGCTTTTGCACAGAAGGCGAACATGGAAGTCCTGAAAAGCCACTGGACAGGATGTTGTTGCGAATCCGCTTGATCACGTGTTTGCAATCTGGTCCCAAGACAATAGTCTTGTTCGGATTGTGTGAGTTCGGCACACGCATACCTTTCGCCAGTGGTTTCGACGGATAAAACAAAGTTTTCAAAAAGGCACGGTTGGCACTTGCCCCGTCGAAGAGACAGAACGAAACGTGAAACCCGTAATTCATTAGGAGGCCGACTGCTCGCCAGAAGATGTTGACGATCGAGCTACTGGAAACGCCAGCCGTGGGGTAGTGCGCGAAAGGGAAAACAAATCCCGAGTGCCCCAGGAACTGGAACTGAAGCGCATGGGTCGCCAACTCCTGTTGCTGACTGCCAAATCGTATGGTCTGCCAGTAGGTGTCCTCCTGTTCCAGCTCGACAAGACCGGCCAAGGTAGTGCTGCCACCCCGCTTGTTGAGTTGTAGATCCGGCTGAAGTGCCATCTCGTCAAAGACGATCCCCCCGTCTCTGCCGTCAGATGGTACTTGCTTTTCCTCGGCGGTATTTGCCATCCACTGAAATACCTCGGCATGAAGGCCAGGTTTTTGTTCGATGACGTTTTTGTACTTGATCAGGAGACTCGTCGAGGGAAGTCTAACGAAGCCGGAGTCTTGCAGATGGACAAATGCTTTCGGCGACCGCGCCCACAGGCAGATAGCGAACCTTATCACTGACCGGTCTCACCTCATTCCGGTCTTCGAGCGCTCGCTACAACGAATCATGTCATTGATAAAAGTTATCACATTGGGACTCAGAGACGGGGCTTTCTTGGCGATCTGGTCTGCGGTAGACGACAGGCTAGTCACATCGGGCAAAGGCTTGACCGAAGAGACCACTGCAGCGCTCGTCACGCTGTAACGAAGCGCATCATAACATGGTGGACACATAGTGCTCACGGCGAGGATACCCAAGAGCTTGTGACAGCCCGGGCTACTAATCCGCTGAGCACCGTCTACGAGAGTGATCGTCATCCTTGAGGTCGGACACACCTTCCGTCCTTCAATCGGCGCCCCTTGACATGCTTTGGCTCGGTCAAGAGCTCTGTCCATGCAGATCAGGGTATTCTCGGTGACGGATGAACTGTCAGGGAATCCCCAGGTCGTCAAGTCGATTTCAATGCCCCCCAGGGAGAGCGACACTTGGCTGTTGGTGATATTCACGGTGAAGGTGGAGCCATCGATGCTGGAGGAGGACCGTGTCAACGTTGCCTGTGTGGCATCTTGGCCAAGAGACGTCCACTTACGGCAGACGAGGAAGTCGTGTGCCTCGGCGACACTGAAGCTGCGGTGGTTTGGAAGTCGACAGACGAGACCACGATAAGTCCCTGTATGTAAAAAAGCAGAAAATGTTATAGTCAGCGTGAAGCTATGAGAACATGGCTTTGATATCGTATTAGCTTAATATGTTTGTGTTTTGCCATGCATATAGGTCTGTCTACGCCAATATGACAATAACAATAATGGTGAAATATGTAACCCTCTTGTGACTTGTGCATCGATGTGAGGCTATCCTAATATGACGTGCTTGGATAGTGAATGAATATCGTATTACCTCAACATGTTTGTGTTTACCATGCATAGTATGTCTAAGTCAACGCGAATATGATAATAGCAATAATGGTAAAAAATGTAAACCGCTTGTGCCTTGTGCAGTGTACTCACCAATAGCCACGTGTTTTCCTTCATCCATTATAGAAGACCGGTAAGTCTTGGTCGCGGGGAAAAGTGGATGGACCAGCCGCAAATACTTCTGAAAGATATAATGACCTACTTTGTAGCGTGCCGTATAAGTTTGAAAAGACATCATGGACACAAATCAGACTATTTTTTGTATCTGTTATGAAGCGTGCAATATTGATTTATGCAAGGTTTCTAGGCATCCAACCACAAGTAAACATTTTGCACTGTGATGTGTCATTTTATATAGGAGACTTTGAATATATAAAGACGATTGATTTGCTTCTTTATTATTGTACGATAGAGTGGCATATATTTATACAGGTCTTGTGGTATGTGGAGAAGAAAGCAATATATCAGTTATTTTACCTTTTCGATTGATATATCATAGGATTCACTGAACTTCTTGTCTATGTCTGGCGCCTTGATACTCCCAGACCCTGACTCGTAGTTGCTCAGCCACCTGTTTGAAAGAAGAATGTGAATGCTCAAGCCATAATAATAAATGAGAGGAAACCATTTATATTCGTGAGTATTTCTATACTATAGTATAGACAATATAACTGTAGTTGCGTGACTGAAGGAGTCTACATATATCATAATTCATAACTCTTAATTCATTATGCAAGTCGGTCAAGTGTTCTACAAAATAATGCTTCCTACATATGTTGTTGACCAAGTGAAACAACCACAACTTTCCAATAAGCAGTCTTGTTAACTATTATGTACGTTTAAACGGACACTAATCCTTCCCACATTAATTATGATTTTCATATTACTGAAGACTTTGCTTGATATTAGTCATTTATAATTGTCATTTTGCTTGTAATAATAGATTCTGATTATTCGTTTCTTTAGTATAATGCCTTTATTATATTGATATCACCCAAACACAAATCATCAAATCAATATTAATATTAAAAATATCCAGACTGAACATCAAGATATTTAAAATGAACACTTGTAACAATGGAATTTCATCAATTTCAGATCATGAAATGACTGTCATTTTGTCAAAAATGCTTAGATTTGAATAATGTTTTATTTAGTTTGATGTATTTGAGTAGCCCAAGGAATATTTTATGTGCAAGTTATTTCTTACACTGTAAAATATTTTAGACCTCATGTTTACTTACTTTTGACCTTGATTGCCATTTACCAGTCAGATATTGCTTTAAGTTAGAATTATAGGTAAATCATTGCCAAACTTTTCACCTCAATCAAGCCATCACTTTGGCTTATCAGTAATAAATAACTGGGCACCAAGGAAACCACACCAAGTATGACACTGATTCACTGTGCCCGTGTTATAGACAATTTTATGACTATATATATATATTTCGGGTCTTGTAAACACCTTACATGTCCTTATAGTTTTTAAATAATATGAAGAACATCACTTACACCTTACATGTCCTGATAGTTTTTAAATAATATGAAGAACATCAAAGACATATAGTCTATAAATGAGATGACACCAGTTTTATAACTCCGTATCATGGCTAGAAACTAATACCCCCAAAACCCCCACGCCTACCCCGCCCTCCCAATCCGCCCTCCACTTATTAAGTCTGCCTGCATGCGGCCTCCCCCCTCCACTGATTTACTGTGCCTGTGGTCAAGGCGATAATATTTATTACATAAATGAATATAAATGAAAGATAAACATGACTTTAATACAGGAGACTCTGCCTAAGGTACACTGGTATACCTCCACCTCCATCCTTGCCCTCCACTTATTTACTGTTTCGGTGCTTTGCATAAACCAAGTTAGGGGGACCAGGCCTATCTGTCACAGTAACTCACTATAGTATATATATCACGGTCAGCACTTTGCTTGCTATTACATTTTATATAATTAATAAATATCTGGAATAAGAAATCTCAAAGCCAATCCTTCTGGAAGAGTCTGCTGCTACTCATTGCCTGAGAATTCACATGTCAAACTGTTACGCTATAGTTTGACGGTCTATTATTTAACTGTCAAACTGTAAAGTCAATATTTTCAGACAAGAAATCTTAAAAGGTACCCTTTTCATACTTGCAATATATGGCATGTATGCTTATACCTCAAGTTACTCATTCCAGCCTTAAATTAACTATCTATGCTTTATCAGGGCAGCAATTTTGATAAGTATGTATCCTGCACCATTAGTCGCATAACAATTTCCCTAGCTGTGAGAAGACATATATGGTAATCCATTGAAAATATATAGTGATTAGGCTACTCAATCTCTCATTTAAATTAATATCCCATAATTTGCCAGGAGTCCCATAATTTGAAGGGGCTCTGGGACTTGTCCACTGGCATACCTATCAGAATCACTGTTGGGATATTTTAATTTAAGGTAATTTTGCTTGTAAAAAGAATTGAAAAAAACCCAGTAATTTCTGGTTTGCAAAGAACTGCAAAACAGAATGAAAGGTAGGGGGTGTCAGCTGCATGGCTTAAATATATTTGTGGAAAACAAAGATGTGCAGGATTAAAAATGCAAGTGGATCTTTAGCTATCCACCAAGATATATATATTCTTTCATGGTTATATAATTGATCAGTGACTGTACATCATTTACCGGTTGGTAATTTATTATTAAATTGGCTTAAATTGACTTCAATTGGCTTTTAGATTTTTATGGGAATTTGGAAAGTGAATATTTATGTACCGGTAATATGAGTGTAATTTATCTCTACACGAAGAAGAATGTTGATGCCTCTCCCATACTACTCTTCTATATGGGCTATATGGCGCAATGGAGTGTCATACTCCAAATTCCAAAAGATAAATGAATTACCATTGTATTGCCAGTTTGACCAGTTTATGCAGCATTTTGATCCAATTTTTTTATTTTTCACCTGTCATTGTTTTTTCACAGATCTTGGATATGTGTACCCAAGGGAAGAATATGGTAATGAACTCAAAAATGAAGAATATGGTAATGAACTCACAAATGAAGAACAAATCTATGACTGACAGCTGCTGACAATAAGTCTTCTAAATCTAAGTCTTTCAGTAGATTTAGGTGTGTATGTTTGGCAGCTACTTAAACAGTGGGTCCAGTTTAGCCCTTGGGTGCACAAAATTATCCTCACATACCAATATTTCATTTAATTTTAGACATTGTACCGTTATTGCAAGGCAGTTGAGCATGCCATATAAATGGTAGATTAGGCTTTATATTGAAGGAGACATACACATCAGTAGTTCAAAGATGTCCCAGGGTTACTAGGCATATTATTACTGTCAAAAGCAAGTGCGTCACATGACAGGGCAGCTTGTTTAAGCTTTATGCGCTGATCATGTGAGTGGAAAGGGATGACATACAAGAAGGGTGTGCATGGCATAGAAGACTGATGATGTTCATGTTCTTTCTATTTGTTTAACATATGAATGTGTTGTTTCTTAAATCCAGGCTCATGCTTTCATGTAAATATTGCAGCTTCACTCAAGTCTGCCCAGCCAGATGTTGACAACTACAAAGGACTCTGCAACGCAAAATGCGACCTTGTGGATACAGTATGGCTCAGATCAACGTGGATTCACCAAAGAGTATTTCAATGATGAAATAGGTAAACCTGCCACAAAAGTAAACTGATCTAATAATGAGCTAGATGTTGCTTTATTTTCAACTAAGTTCAACCAGTGTTTGAACATTTCTTGCCTTTAATCTGACAGTGCTGGACAGAATATGCCTAAAGCAAGTGTAAGAAAAATTACCCAGCTAAGCTCTTATTCTGGTATGTATAGTCGCACCGTCGGTACACAAAAAACACTCTGCGTTGAAAATGAAGGACGCTAGTATGGAGTGTTGAGACAATAAAGATAGCTATATATGTACATACAACATTTAGAAACACTAATATATCACCAGATAATATAACGTATAGTATACACGATGAATAGGGGATGTAAACTGTGATGGATAATACACAACAGGCTAAGGGAAGAGTGGAGTTAATGTTTTTCTTAAATAGGCCAAATAGTCCGTAGAATAGAAAGGTTGAATCTTGGGTTTGTACCTGTAATGTTGTGATGTGATCTATATTTGCCTATATTTCTTGTGGTTCTTGCACCGAGCACCGTTAGTGCTGGTAGTCTATATAGATCGGTATATCGCCATAAATTTATAGGAGCACTGAACTGCCCTGCGCTTCAGTAAGACTTGTTATACTACCATAAGCCATATACATATGTATAAGTTTTGTGGTTATAGTTTCCAGAATCACAGAGTCCTGGAGCAAATGATTCACTGGGTGTAACGACGCTGCTCCTGCTGTCCCTTTTGCAACATCCCCGGTGCTAAAAGGTGGGACCACAGCGCCAGGTGCGTCATTTTTTGTTGCAATATAGATATGTGTAGTACGTAATGTGCACTTCATTGGCGGCTTGTTGCTCTGCGTAGCGACTCGATCTGAGTATTTAAAATCCAAACCTTATTAATATGTCTGTATAGTTAAGATGTAAAAATAATAATTACCGGTAGTGCTGCGAATCATATAGTTGTGAATATTATTGATTGATTAATAGTTAATGTAGATTTATATAAAGCTGATATAAGTTTCAAAGAGTAATTCGTCTTAGTAAGAAAATCGTCGTTTTACTGGGCTCCTTAATGTGTGGAGACAGAGAGACCTAACACTGTTTGCCAAGGACGCCATTGTGAAGACGTACGCAGTATACAATTACAATTATGTAACTCTTGAACTACGCCAAGCCCTACCGGATATTTTCTCTGTTTTGTTTGAGTCAATGATTCAAAAACTGGATTCAGTTGCCGAGCCCACGACAAAATGAGCAAAGTTAGCTCTTAATTAACAGGTTGATGGACAGACGAGACAGATTGATTCTTTTCTGAAGCGTTTGTGTGACATGTATATTGTGGCAGGTCGTCCCAGTCCAGGACTTGCACCACGAAGATGGCGTTGAATTTACCCCCTTTTTGTGTGGTGTGTGAGAGGGAGAATATTATGAAGATGTTTCATGGTGGGAAATCTGGTTGAAACTTAGTTGCTAACTTTGATGTCGTTTCAGGTTAATCAGAAGTGGAAGACTTCATCAAGCGGAGGACCTTCGCATGCCGTACCTGAAAGTACGGACTAAAATCTTCAATGAACAGAAGAAATGAAAAGAAAAAGCAAGGGAATCTGTAAAGTTCATGTGAAAACAAATAATAATGACGGTTAAAAAGTTATAATTGGCCGTTTGCGTTGAATCGATGGGTGTCCTGTCCATCTAAAAAGTTGATGTTGAATTAAAATACACTTCCCGGTTAACTAACACACGCTCATTGCTGATATCGCAATTTTTCATATCTAATCTAGACAAGGACTGTAACCAATCGGCCATCGGTTATTAATTGTAAGCCTTGGACGCATTGTTTTATAATTCCCATTTATATTAAAATAAATGTAAAATTATTCACTCAAAATTGTAGTCCCGGAAAACTTTACGAGCTCATGTTGCTACAAGGGGTAGCCAATCTCCCACATTTGATATCTCCTGTGTAACATTTGCCGCGCGACAAACGCGACACTTTTGAGTCACCGTGGGGGCTTGAATTAGATTAAATTAAATTAAATTAAGTTCTATGTTGCACGGTTCGGCAACTATCTGCTCAGGTCTTTGGTTAGAATGCGGCATAAACCGACAGACCTGTATGCAGTGCTTATATTCTGGTTTGGCAGTTTTCGATGGAAAGTATCAGTTTGATTAGTTCAACTGATACTCTCTGTGTGTATGTATTATGGTTCTTTTGTGTCCGCGCGTAATTAGGCAATAAACCGTCGTTCGATATTGACAGGTCTTTCTGTGTCTGTACCTCGTGCAATTCCTCTACCATCGATATCGCCCTTATTAAAGCTATTAAAGCTGAGATTGGAATGTAGGTCTAAAGGCCTAACAACCATCGATAGCTGCTTGCTTGCTTTATAGGAGATGTGATTTCTTGCTTGCGCAGACTCATATTTTCATATATTGTACTTTTAGGAAAACATCACCATTTATATATTGTACTTAAGACGACCTCGCTATCTATATCATATTTGTGCAAACCTCCCTACATTTATATCCTACTCTTTTAAGACTTGATCACATATATCCCTTCTGGAGACCTGTCCGCATATATATATATCATATCTCCCCCCATGTACATCATACATTTAGTAGATGTCACACTTAGATAACCTACTTCTAGCAAACTTCATCATCACTTATATAAATTTAAGTAGACCTCCCCACCTATATAACCTACGTAAGTTTATATATGCCTCTTATGCCCATGTATTTACTTTGGGGATAACTCGCTACACATAAATTCTACTTCGGGACCACATCCTACGTACTTTAGGGATACCTCAAAAAATATATATATTGTACTTTTAGGGGACATCTGCGCATATATATCATACTTTTAGGAGACCTCACTATATATATATTGCACTTTTAGGCGACATCGTTATATATATCATATTTGTGGATACCTCCGAACGGTTATATCGTACTCTTTGGAGACCACACCTCCTATATTACTAATGCAGAAGTGGTATATGTTTTGAGGTCCCCAAAGAGATATATGCGTGGATGGGTTTCCAAATGTAATATATGTATGTCGAAATGTCCCCTAACAGTACAATATATATATATTGTTCTTTTAGGGGTCATCTTGACATATATGTCATACGTGTATGATGCCTTTTCACATATATATTGTACTCGACGCATATCAGTCTTAATTTATAAGTAATATATGTATGTCGAAATGACCCCTAAAAGTACATTATATATATATATTGTACTTTTAGGGGACATTTCCCTATATATCATACTTTTACTATACCTCTTCACATATATATTGTACTCATCGCATGGAAGTCTTAATTTGAGTACCAGTAAGGCAAAGTGGGCTAATCTCGACCCCTTAAGACAAAAAAACGTCTATTTTCTTTAATAATGTAAAACTTTTTTTTTTTTAAATAGTAAACCATGGTATTCAAATAATATGATTTTATAGAAAAAACGAAAACCTAGGCAGATTGTGGGGAGTGCTCATTTCCGGGGCCATGGTCGAACCTCGACCCCCTTGGTCTAACCTCGACCCCCTGGGATAGGTGGGTGATTTAATCTGCATATCGTGATTCTTAGTGAGCGAAAGCAACAATATTAATTCACATAACTGTGCCTCTTATGCCCAACGATAGATAAAGCAATTCCTTGACACTATATTTATTAGTTTTATTACACGGATAGGCATAACGCAAAGTTAGAATACTTCATGGGCCATCATGCCAAGGGAATGCCATTTGGAACAGCTGCGTTACGAAGACAAAATTACTTATTTATGTTAAAACCCATTTAAATATTATTCAACGTCAGAATATGCGGAACTGAGCAGGGCCGGACAGTTATTGTTGCATGTAATTGTGACCATCCACTGCTAAAACATGATATATTTTTTATAAAATATTGTTAGAAAATGACGTTAAATTGAATAAGGGATCGAGATTAGACCACGGTCGTGAAAAAGGTGGGGTAACCTCGATCTCTCACAAGGTCAATATCGATCTGGGGAAGACCTGTCATGATGTCACACATGTTGTAAACATCGTCTGCTGTCACCCTTTTTAAAAAATAAATTATCATCCTCAGTGTTAATCAGGCATATACTGCTTGCTTTTGAAACTCATGTATCTTAACGTTTGAGATAAGCTGCAAAAGCACGTGGGGGGTTGCATGACTTATTTAATTCAAATTGAATTAAAATTACATATCTATAATCCAGCTTCTCTGTGTCTATAATAGTTACCAGGGGCATCTCTAAGATTGTTATCGAAAAATCAAATCGGCGAAAAAATATGAATTGGTGACATCATCAATAAAAATAGCACATGGGGGTCGAGGTTACCCAAGGATCGAGATTAGCCCACTTTGCCTTAGATATTTCGGACGTAATATGTATTTGCAGGAGTGTAAATGGCCAGACGAACATTATATATATATATCATACTTTTAGTGGACATGGTGAATGTATGCGAAAAGTATGCTTTTTGCATACAATTTGGGCTTTTACTATTAGTGGACATGAAAATATATAACATTTTGAAAACAAGTCTATAAATACCTGAACTATTTTTTTTTTCTTATTAATCAATTAATAATGACAAACTGAATTTAATATCACTGGCATTTTTTTTTTAAATCGCCTTTTGTATACGTCCACTAAAAGTTACATTAAGAGTTGATGGGAGGAGGACACAATTAAATTATGACGAATCAATCTTTTATTCGCAAATTTGGATAAGATGCGGCACTGCTACTTATAACAAAGCATCGCGAAGCCCACAAACTGATGACGTTTATGTTGTGTAGTGTAAATTCAACATGTGTCGTGTAGTGTAAATTCAACATGTGTCGTGTAGTGTAAATTCAACATTGATGTCGTGCATTTATATATCGCTGTTTTATATCTCGATGGTATGTGTCAACTTATATTTCGATGTTTGTAAACACAAAAGAGTTCTGCCACTGCCCCTCGCCCACGGCTGGTCGCCGATCGATATTCATCTCGACGGCCAGCGGCGCAGCCCCAACCCACATAGCTTATGATCATTAGGTTGGCCTGCGCCTGAGACCCTGTGGGCATTGTAGTATATATAGAGGGTAGCCGGCGGGGCTCGAGGCCTGCTTTGTCTACTTGCTTCACGGGACTGTAGACCCGCTGTTGTATATATTTGGCTATGACTATGGATATGGAAATAAAGACGTGGTGGAACTCAACGATCGTGTGTTGTATCTAGCGAGCTGTAAAACGCTACACAACAAATGCATCATAATTTTGAGATACTTTTAATCTTGATTCTAAAATGTAAAAACTCTAAGATGGCGCATATTATAATGTATATTGCTTTAAGTTACGATTGACGGATCTTGTTTGACTGTCAGTCTGGAAGTTAGTCTTTGCAAAGTTAGAAATCCTCAAATTTGGGAAAATCGTCAATGCAAATTTAATTTAGGTAACCATCAGTGGTACCTGCACAATCACAAACATGATCAAAAGTTTGATGGATGATATTAAAAAAAGGTATTGATACACTGTATATATGTTATTTCCTTTCCCCATACACATTTTAGAAATACTAATGAACATGACATCTATACTATTTCATATCTGGCTTACTGAATTACCTGGGTACATGTATATCTAAAAAAATACGAACAATATGGCAAGTGTTGCAGGTGTTGCAGATTTCAGCTCATCTATAACACCGATGATCGCTGATGTATATTCATTCATAATGCATAACCCAACAAGATTGGTACTCAAAAAGGTAATGACAACACACCCGCTCCATAGCGCCAACGTTACTGGCGACTTTCTCTTCGCTCTCGATCCCTATCACACTAACCTGCTAACTAGCTGTGCCACCACTCACCAGTCTCATCATAACGTGTCTTTCCACACCCCGCTCAAGCCTTGCATGGTCCTCCCGCGAAATCTAAAGCAGAAGATGTTCTGCTGAAACTATTTGCTGGTGAGAGTGTTGTCATTAAGCTGTATATTTCTTATATCCCTGATCATCCATAAAGGGGTTTATGTAGGTCTGAACAAATAAATATAAAACATAAGTAGTCATTATTGACATACGTTTTACTTACTGGATTCGCGCTGCGACCCGTGGCCTAGATAGCAAAGGCTTTTAACACCTAACAGGCAGTCCTAACCCTGTTTAAATTATTTCCGTTATGGAACAGATCGCCCTTCGAAATGCGTTAATGGCCTCAGAAACTGTCAGGTCAACCGTCAGGCTGAAACGTGATGTGAATGAGCGTCCCCTGTTAGGAGAGCGGGCAAATGGGGGGTCACTATAGGCCTGCCGGTTGACGTCCCCTCCGCACACCTCACAGAGACGCTGGCTGGGTCGCAGTCTGTAACGGCCCCCTCCGCACACCTCATAGAGCAGCCCCTGCGCACATATCATCGAGACGCTGGCCGGGCCCCAGCCCGTAACGCAAGCAAGCGTGACGCCCGCTAACACCGGCGTCGGGGATAAGGGGCTAAGTTCTTACCCGTCGAGCCGTGCAGCTGCACGTGCACGGCCAGACGCCTACACAGCCAGACGGGTGTGTGTGCGTGGACCGGGTGACGGCCCAATAACAAATGGCTGCTCCTCCACCCACCACCCACCGACGCCTGCATGGCAGACGCCTGCATGGTCAGACGGGTGTGCGGGACCGGGCGACGCGTCTAACGGCACCGGCCCAATAACAAAATAATAACAAATGGCTCCTCCACTCACCGACGCCTGCACGGTCAGACGCCTACGCCTACGCCTACATGTACCATCCAGGGGGTACAAGTTGGTGAAAAACAAATATTACCAGTAACGTCTAAATCTTAAAAAGTTTGACCATATAACGCCAGCTCTGAGACAGCTTCACTGGCTTCCAGTGCGGTTTCGAATTGATGTTAAAGTATTGATGATTGTTTTCAAGGCATTGCATGATATGGCACCTGAATACATCAGTGAAATGATAATTAGAACGAATTGTGCCCGCTATAACTTGAGGTCCAACGAAGAAATTAAATTGAAGGTTCCCAAGGCCAATTGTAAGACACTTGGCAGACGTGCTTTTGCTGTCAATGCTCCAATGTTGTGGAACGCCCTACCTAGCGACCTTCGTTCGCTTGATACATTAAGTCAGTTTAAACAGGGCTTGAAAACTTACTTGTTCACTAAATGTATTGATGAAGGTTATTAGTGGTATGCATGTATTTCTTATTTCAGTGAGCTGCCTATAACATGTTTATGGATAAGCGGGTATATTTTTGTAAATTACCCGATTTACTTCGATGTACAGCGTCTTTGAACGGATTCACGGATTTGGCGCTATATAAACCCAATAATAATAATAATAATAATACACGCTGAGACTGCTGGCTGTTGTGGGCGGCTGCTGATGACTGCACTGAATTTAGTGTTGTTATCACTCTATGAGACTTGATGTTTATTCATGAAATCATCCAGTTTAGCTCCATATGTTTACATACTGCCAGACATTGCTTTAATATATATTTAATAGTATTTAATATTTGTCGCTTGTGTCAATGTCATTCAGTAGAGCTCATGCCAAAGATCACTCCCCCCAATCCCAAATACTCTTCGTTCAGTTTCGTACTGACTAGACTATAAGCGGTTTTGTACCTCTCCTCCCCACTGCCTTTCTCTGATCCAGCAAACTTTTCCCTTCTCCATCCCCACCCCACCCTCTTTCAGCCAGTGGTTCAATAACAACCACAACCATTCTCATTGGCCTAGAGCGCCTCACCCCCCTCCACCCCCCCCCCCCCCACCCTCCCGCAGCCAGCAGTCAATAACAACCACAAGCATTCTGATTGGCCTAGAGCGCCTCACCCCCCTGCACCCCCCAACCCCTCCCCACCCGTCTGGCTGTGCAGATAAGATCTTAGCCCCTGTTGGTCTCGGGGCAGACAGCCTCTCGACTGTCACTGGTATGGGCCTATGTTGGTAACACCTGCATACATTCAAACACCCCGCCATTTCAGTCAGTGTTGATCGGCGAGAATAACGGCCTGTGAGACGAACCGAACTGGCGTCTCGAGTTGGTGACGTGATTGTGTACGCCGTGGTTATTGAAGTCAGTCGATGAATTGTGATCGTCAGCAGCACAAATACGGTGTATCGGATACTGGAATTCCTGTCCACTGTTTTAAATGGTAGGTGTTTACTATTTGAATGAAAAGATGGCAACATACCTGCATGGCCACAAGTGTCCTATCGCCTCAGCACGTGTATTCGCTGGCGTGCTGATAGCCATATAACAGCGCCAGGCCCGCTTGACCATGTTTACACTGTCAGGCGAATCCGTGAGGAATTTCACGTGTGTTGGTGTATGCCCGCGGGGGCCGCTGGATGTCTGGGCCGCTGGACGTTTAGGCCGCTAGGGAGGGGTGGAGGGTAGGAGGCGGGGTGGGGGAGGGGGAGGGGGTTGCGTTGGTGCGGGGGGTACGGTGTAGGGGGTTTGGTGGTCATGTTTGAAGGGGTGGAGGCATGCCCAGGTCGGGTGGGGATTACAATAGCCGACGGCTGGGTGTTAAGCACTGAGCCGCGGGGCTGGTTGTTATTCGTTAATCAGCTTAAAAAAACATCGCAGGCACCTGTATACGCTATATACCCTATATTTTATTCAACGGATTCAACACATATGTACATCCACGGGGTCACCCGGAGTCCCTCCATCTGTGTGTTAGGACCCAAGACGTCCTAGCTAGTGGGGCAAACGTCGAACCACACGGCCTGTGCCGTCTAGGCGCAAGTGTACACTGTCACATTGTGCCTCGATCGCCGTGTCTAATGACGGTGGTAATGAATACATGAGGCAGTAACTCTTCAGTTTCAGATACATGTAAAATGTAAAATGCTTTCATAAACGATGGAATATGTGGTATCGCCCCCTACCCCTTCCCGGGTCTATCCCCGGGAACCTCCTACACCAAGAAACCTAAGGTGTCCTTATAGAAGTCTTTAAACTGTATATTTCATTCCACCAAGGTCTAAAGTTTTCGTCACTGACGTTTTGGGTTCTAACACGCATACATTGTTATGCAATTTGGGTTCTAACACGCATACACTGTTATGCAATGTCCCTGGTTCAACCCCCTGGGAAGGTGATGTAGAGCCAGGCCGCCAGTGAAGAATATGAGAAGGTAGAAAAACCTCCTGTGGCAGAATGCATTATACACAGTTTTGACCTTTGCCTAACCCATACATTAATCTCCCATTGCATATAATATAAATGGTCCAACAGGTAAAGTTATCATCTTGTTGTTTATTTCAATAGGAATTCATGTATATAGAGTGAGACAATAATTACGCACAGAGGGTAAATTCGAATATCACCTTAATGATCACACACACAAAATGGATTTCATATTCGATTAACGATATACTTTATGGCCGCACCATTATAGTCAGTGGACACACTTAGTATTCTGGCCATTCCAATAGCAAATCGGGTATCCAGACATCTATATTGTTATAAAGTGTTGGCGCTATGTTGTGTTTGTAGTTCAAAGTTAACTGTGTCAATTGAAGATAAATAAGCATAATTTATGGGCGCATTGCATATCAGAAGAAATACTACAAAGTTAACTGTCAATTGAAGATCAACAAATAGGCATAATTTATGGGCGCATTGCATATCAGAAGAAAACATATTAACATCTCCAACTTGTTGGCTTAATAAGACCATCCCAAAGCCATATGTATGTAGTAAGGCCTTTTGCGTTGCTCGCCCAGATATTATTTGTCATATATTATCTGACTTTAATGTTGTAAACGGACTGATGAATAATCGAGATTAATCAGCCTGTCGTTACAACTTGACGTTTTCTAAACTAATGTCTACATTCTGCCTGCCATGTGTTTACGGTTCAAAGCTCGCCTGGCAAGGACAGTACCTTATGAAACTAACCGTTCGTTCATTACGTCGACCTACTCTGATCTACGCATTAAATTGCGCGGTTCGTTTATAATTTGCGGACAGTTTCGGCATTAAGTCAAATTAAATGCCCATTTCGGTGCTCAAATGCCAGCTTCTGGATAAATGAATTCGTAAAATTAATACAATATCTCCACGAAAGATTAAATATTGAAGCAATCTGGATGGTTGTGCAATTTACGTGGCTCATACTTTGGTAAGTTTGGCACTTTTTATGTCACGGAATCAGAGCACATTGGGGCATCAACTCGATGCGATCAAAGCCGTAATTTTCTCGCCAAGTGACGTACATGCAGGTTCCGGTTTAATTGCTAAGTATAGGCCGGTCAAGGTTTTATGTAAATATTCAGATGAATTGGTATTTTTGAGAAAGGATCTAACCAGTAGGTTGTCGATGTGTTAAATTCTATCATAGCATCTTTAAAATCGTTTTAACCTTTGATGTTCTGTAACAAAAGAAATATGATGACTACCCGTCTCAGGCGTACAGCGCAACGGCTCTTCAAACGGGAACGAACATCTACGTCACGAAACGTCGAATGATCGCCTCTGACTATGTCTTGATGTTTTAACGCGTCGTATGGGATAATAGCCAATATGTCTAATACATATAGTGCTGCTGAATACAATTAATTCTATTTTTATTTCGTAGTATGTTGGGAGTAATCTCTTGAAAGTTCCTTTGAACCTAGTAGCGGACTTTAATTCCGTCAACTTTCTGTACTTCATTTATCAATAGTTTGGAGAGCGAATTTTGTTCTGTATGTAAATATGTTGTTATGTAATGTTAATTGTTTTCTCTGGATCAGTGATACTGTTAAGAGTAATTGATGTGTACTCTTGTGTATTACAGGATATCAAATAGGCCACGGGAAACTTCGCGGACACAGAGAGAAGTGACATCGCAGTCTGCCATCCGGCCAAGCAGCGTTGCCTTCCTGTCACCCGAGAGCGCTGACCCACATGGCGAATGCCACCACACAAATGATGCTCCAGGCGGGGAGATACGTCTGAACATTAAATCATAGGAATCAGCAGCTCACAACAATTGAGTGACGCTTGCCGCAAATATATGACTAAGAACTAAAAATTGCGTTCGAGCCAAGACAGCGCTGGTTTGATAAGCGCGTACTCTGTCTTTCGCTAAAACGAAAAAAACACTATCGATTCACACGATGTCGTGCACAGAAGAGAAACCATTTGCTTGCAAAGTGTGTTCTGCGTCTTTCGCCCTGAAGAGCGTGCTCGTGTCTCACGTGAGGATCCACACGGGCGAGAAACCATATGCATGCACCATGTGCTCTGCGTCTTTCGCGCAAAGGAGTACTCTAACGACTCATGTGAGGACACATACCGGAGAGAAGCCATATATTTGCACTTTGTGTTCTGCGTCTTTTGCGCAAAAGATAGGGCTAACGACCCACGCGAGGACCCATACAGGGGAAAAACCATATGTTTGCAAGATATGTTCCGCGTCTTTCGCACACAGGAGTGGGCTAATAAGTCATATGAGGGTCCACACGGGAGAGAAACCATTTCACTGCACATTGTGTTCTGCGACTTTTGCAGCTGGGGGCACCTTAAAGTCTCACTTGAGGACCCACACAGGGGAGAAACCATATGTTTGCAAAGTGTGTTCCGCATCCTTTTCACTTAAATGCACGCTACGGGATCACCTGAGCACCCACACAGGAGAGAAGCCGTTTGCTTGTTCACTGTGTTCGGCGTCTTTCGCACACAAGAAAACGCTAAAGTATCATGCGAGGATTCACACTGGAGAGAAGCCATTTACTTGTACTTTGTGTGCTGCTGCTTTCACAAAAAAGAGCGCCCTAACGCTTCACGTGAGGTACCACACGGGAGAGAAACCATTTGTATGCAGCGAGTGTTCAGCGTCCTTTGCACTTAAAGGATCGCTGAAGAGTCACATGGTCGGCCACACAGGGGAACGACCATTTGTGTGCACATTGTGTTCTGCCGCTTTCGGACGGAAGACGACCCTAACGAAACACGCAAAGACTCACACGAGAGGGAAATCCGTTGCGTGCAGCGAGTGTATCGCGCCTTGCACACACGAGGGCCCACTAACGACTCACGTACAGACTGACTCGCTTGGGTGAACCGCTTTTCCCCACCGGCACCGTTTCTCTTCTGCGCAATGGAATAATGCAAAGATTCGCAGAGAACGATTCAAAGGATAAATAATAGCACAGAAAGTTAACTGTCATATGCAATATAAGTGTGTTATATGTGTTGTTGGAAGACGCGTGTAATGACTGCTCGTGGCTCACACGTGCGAAACGCTACGGCGTTCCCTAACTTCAAACCCGCATATATAATTTCTGTACATGCACGTGAGGCCGCGCCTGAGACCTCCTGGTATCGTGGTATATATAGGGTTGCCGGTGGTCTCAGGGGCAGACTGTTGTTACCCGCTCTCAGTTATACCTATAAGCTTATATACATATCTCTCCTATCTTGTACATATGGACTTCTAATAAATACTCGGTAGAATTCTACAAGTGTGTTGTGTATCGATGACCACATTGCCACCAAGTCATTTATGTAAAAAGTCCTGTAAAAGCACATTCCTAATGTACGTGTGCCTCGGTTCTATTGTATGATCACAAGATCCATGATAGGTATGCTGTATATTGTGTAAGGGTATTGTTTCAACCGGCGCATTGTTTGTTTCAATATCAGCAAATAAGTTGTATGTTCTGACTAACTTCGGTGTTGTCAAATGAAGGCGTGACATCTTCTCATAACGTCCCAGTGTTTGGGCAATATACTTCAGATATGCCCTAAAACTTTTTTTATGCTGATCGATCACGTGACTTGCTACCATCGATTGATTTGGGAGGGGGTGATCGGTTCATGGAATATCGATGTATAATCCCTCCCCGTGGCCCGAGGTATGAATCATGGCGACACGTATAGATTAATTACTTAGATTTTTCACTTAAAATAAGATTTAAAAAAATCTGGTTTACAGGTTCGTACCTTACTTTTGTTGAACAGGCGTCAAGGCCAAAATTTGTAGTGTTTAATCAGCAATGCAGCTACAAACGTGCCGCATTATTCAGAAACCTTCCAGTCCATGAGTACTTAAACTTCAATCAACACAGACGTGTTTTGCGAAAGTATTCATTCAACAATTAAATGAACATGTCAAATATGACCCTATGACGTGATGTTGCCAATGACTGCATCTGTGTTGATATGAAATTGTGAATAATTATTCCTCAATTATATCATCTGCCAAATGAGGTTGACTAAACCTGAACTAACCATGCATTGTGAAAGTAATTACGTGAAATCCAATCAGACATGCCTCAAATGCCAGCGAGATGCACTGTGCACGTGTTTCATGACATTCGTGACGCTGTAAGTGTCGTTTAGTGTGAGATCATGCTTCCTTGTTTGACACAATATCACTTAGACAACGATTGTCTATTGAATGGGTCGCTGGCCGTTTTTGTTTCATTAGCATTATGTTTCTGTTTTTGTATTGCAAGAACTATGCTTTTAGAAGTTCTTAAAAGTGGTTTGGTGTCAAGATGTTTTTTTTTAATGAAATTATAGCCAATTTTGGGAATGTGGTGATTTCGATTTTTTGTCAATTTTGTGTCATTGTGTGAAATATCGGTAAACTTGTAAGATAAAGAATATTTATTTAACGGCACGGTCATACAAATTCACCAGAGGGTGTGTAATTGAATACACTTTCATAAAATAATCACAAATACAGAGATTTTTACCTTGCTATTATGGGGTGCTTACCTTTAGGAAATTCCCGTGGGTTGTGATACGTACGGGTAAACGTTAGAAAGGCGATTTATGCGTTGTCAATTAAAAACTTCATTTTATGTATAATAATTCTGTTTGATGTATGTGCAATGCACACATCATACATGCATTCTCAGGTGTCGATGTTTAAAGTCGATCACCACCAGTGTTAAGCCGTCGTGCGTTAACAGTCTGTTTTCACACAAAAACAGCCGTGGTTCGAATCCCTCTGTGCGAATGTCCATGTTGGTGCGGGATGAAGATCGCGTGGTGTTTTTTTCTTCTCCAACACTACGAGATCACTTCCAGACATCTCCTATTGCTTGATCCTCCCTCTTGTTGCGATGTGACGTAAACAGGTAACATGGCCCAACTTAAATCGCCAAAACCATTGCCATGCACTCGTAACACTAATTGGGTAGGGGGATGATCATTTTTTAATTCATTGCGAATTACAATTAAAGTTGGCCGACCTGTTCAATGTCACCATGCAGGGGCAGAAGACACACTTTGGGACGTGTCAGTCGTGGGGGATTTCTTCAGAAGATAACACCAATATTCCATTTGGAATAGACTAAATTTCGTACCGAAATTAAAACCCGGGTCACCCCTTGTTTATCCCATAGCTCCGTACCCCAACAGCAGCTATATTTAACCGAAAAAATAATTAATACTTCACCTCATAGAGAAAAGCAATGTTTGTCGACACAATTCTCACTAAGAACAGCAATAAGCTAGCACGCTATAGATATATATATTTAGCTTATTGTGCAGACGAGAATACCAACAGTCTATCAAAGTTGGATATCGGGCTCTTTCCCGTCAAAACTAAAGAGGTCCAAATACAAATAAGAATGAGTCCTTGAATCATTCAAAATTTCTTTTGTCTATACTCCACCCGTGCCAGACTGCCAAATAGTGTCTCTTAGCCTTGCCAGTGATATCAATTTACCACAAGTTTTCATTTTAGTGGTCAACGTCATCAGTTCGTGTGCTTCGCGATGCTTTGGTATAAGTAGCAATGCCGCGACAAAGTTCTTTTGTGTGCCCGGGATAGAACACGTTTGCCACACCACAGCTGAAACGGCGATGTTTATCAGGTATTTATTCATGAGAAATTCGATGATGTGAAGCAGCTCTACTATGTTTGCGACGGCTCCTTTCAAAAGCAATGGAGCGGGTGCCAGAAGTAGCAATGCATTTTCCTTGATCCGACTGAGCTCGCAGGGCGATGAAGATCTTCTGAAGGTACATGACGACAGAGCTCACAGGGCCATGAAGACCTTCTTGAGGTACATGACAACTGCACTCACAGAGCGATGAAGACCTTCTTGAGGTACATGACGTAAGCCACGATTGTCCACCAGGTGGCGCCCCACACTGCCCGGAAGAGGCGCTGCCAGTGCTGTTCGTAGTCCGGCCATTGCCACGAGATCGGAAAGTAGGTTGAAAACACCGTGTGGCAGATGTAAATGGCGATCGAGTTCATCCCTGGGGAAAGAAACAATGAAAAATGAATCTGAAAAAATCTGGACGAAAGCATGTAAATATATGGCACCATTAATAAGAAGAAATAATGTAATTGCTTGGCAATTTAGTTCCTACCTAGGCTAAGTTATGTGTAGACGTGTATCATATATAGAGAAATACAGAATGCAAATGTTCAATGTTCAGCCATTGAATTCGGTCTGGGAGGGAGAGGGGGGGTGGGGGGTGGGGGGCGCAAGGACGGTTGATAACTTGGGGCTGGGATTGCAAATCAGTTCTTTAGCGTCTTTCATTTTGCGATATTCTAAAACACACCATCTTCACTCTTTATTTAGCTTTGAATGTACGGTTGGTTGTATATGCAGGACGCTTTAACCACTTGCCGTCTATAACGCAGGAGGACACTTACCCGGGTAGACGAAGGGGGCTCCGCTCCACCACCCCGCCACGTCTATCACTAAGTAGAGGACGAGCAGCACCACGAAGGCCATCCCAGTCAGCGCCAGGACGAAGGACACCGACCTGGAAGGAGGAGGGGGGTATTATACATATGTCTCACCGACCTGGAAGGAGGGGGATTAGACATATTTCACACCGATCTGGAATGATGGGGGGAGATTAGACATAGGTCACACCGAACTGGAAGGAGGAGAGGGTGGGGATTAGACAGATGTCACACCGACCTGGAAGGAGAGGGGGTTAGACAGATGTCACACCGACCTGGAAGGAGGGGGGATTAGACATATTTTACACCGATCTGGAATGGTGGGGGGGGGGATTAGACATAGGTCACACCGACCTGGAAGGAGGGGTTGGGGGGTTAGACATATGTCACGCCCATCTGGAAGGAGGGGGGATTAGACATATGTCATACCGACCTGGAAGAAGGGATGGGGGGTTTAGACATATGTCACGCCCATCTGGAAGGAGGGGGGATTAGACATATGTCATACCGACCTGGAAGAAGGGATGGGCGGGTTAGACATATGTCACACCGACCTGGATAGAGAGGGGGTTAGACATATGTCACACCGACCTGGAAGGAGGGGGGTGGGGGGTTAGACATATGTCACGCCCATCTGGAAGGATGGGGGGATTAGACATATGTCACACCGACCTGGAAGGAGGGATGGGGGAGATTAGACATATGTCACACCGACCTGGAAGGAGAGGGGGTTAGACATAGGTCACACCGACCTGGACGGAGGAGAGGGGTACCAGGAATGTCACATAGAATATAACCGAGTAATCTACGGTATATGTATGTGGATAACCGTTACACAACTCCTCAAGATGGATCCTTAACTTACCCCTATACACGTTTGTTTATTCGTGTGTGCCTGACGCGTGGGGGGAAGTATCGCTACTATACCAACTGCTAGTTATTGTGTCTGCTCTCGCAGATGCGTAACTGGCGGTAAATACGCGTCAAAGGTAAGTTGAGATAAGGGTTCGTGATTGTAGCTCGTTAATACGTAATACATACCATAGGTTTTTGTTGAGAGGTACCCATCCTTCAGCTTGGCTGCATTTACACAGCAGCGCACCAAGACCTCCCTGCAAGTAACAGCACTTTAGAGCATGATTTTATGCTTTAGGCCAAGCAGCCTGCCGCAACGATGAAGGATGAACGGGTGAAACATACCCCTGGTTAGGCGCCCTGGGCAAGGATGCCAACCCGGGATCTATTGATCTTAGGTCGACTGCGCTAACCACTACGCCAGGAAGGCCCCCAAAATCTATTGATCTGTGGTATAGTGCGCTAACCACTACATCTGGGAGGCCCCCAGAACCTATTGATCTGCGGTCTAGTGCGCTAACTACTACACCAGGGAGGCCCCCAGAACCTATTGATCTGTGGTCTAGTGCGCTAACCACTACACCAGGGAGGCTCCCAGGACCTATTGATATGTCGTCTAGTGCGCTAACCACTACACCAGGGAGGCTCCCAGGACCCATTGATCTGTGGTCTAGTGCGCTAACCACTACACCAGGGAGGCCACCAGGACCTATTGATCTGTGCTCTAGTGCGCTAACCACTACACCAGGGAGGCCCCCAGGACCTATTGATCTGTGGTCTAGTGCGCTAACCACTACACCAGGGAGGCCCCCAGGACCTATTGATCTGCGGTCTAGTGCGCTAACCACTACACTAGGGAGGCCCCCAGGACCTATTGACCAGCGTGCTAGTGCACTAACCCACTCCCCACGTCAGGGACGCCCCGATTTCGGATAAGACTTGTATGTACTGGGCATGATAATCAACTTAGGTGATATCTCACGGTAGCATGCATAGGGCTGATATACATATGTTGTTGTCGGTAATTAACAGGAATTGTCTGCATAAATTAATTTATTTGTAACACTACATATCCCTATAAAGATTACCCTCGACATGAATTTTTTTGTTGGATAGACCACTTCGCTAATCGTAGTTCCAATTTTGCCAACATAAGGCGCCACTGCATAAGCAATGAACTCTGGGTATTATTTTGGTCTTTGTGAGATGTCATCGCCATCGCCATCGCCTGGCAACGTATTTTTAAGACGTTTAAACATGAAATAGTGTCTTCTGTGTAACGGAAATGTTACGTAATCTCAATGTAAGTTAGATATGCTCATTAATTCCATACATGCCTTGCCAATAACGTGGAAATATGGTATTTATCTCCATAGAAAAAGTCAAGATAACACCAAAATATTTCCCATGACTCTTTGCGCCAGTCTCGATTCTTCCAAGATGGCGTATAACGGCGAGGTCGTGTATGTCGTCAAAGTGAGTAATCAACGTACCGTCACCACTCCCCATAGCAACCAACGGACGCAACGACCTGTGGGTTGCCGATATGTTGTGAGGATCTTCCCAGCCTGAGAAGAGAACCATTATTACCGCATAACTCATGCACTACTTACAAAGTATTTTTTTGTATAATATATGGGTTCAACTACCGTACGCCTAACTGGCCGGTCTAACCACTTCTCAACGTGAAGCTACGGGTGATATCACCAACCATACAGGATATCAGAGCCGAAGGTTTATGTCGCAACAAATTCATTTTAATCCACAAGGCCATCGCAAAAAAACATCAGACTGGTTTTACAATGTGGAAGGACAGCGGTATTAAATATAGTTGGTCATTTAATAAATAACGAAGAGAGATGGTTTAGTACGCAAATTTTACAGAACAAGTATAATGTTGAATATCAATTCTATGTTATATAATAGTATATGTCATGCGATACCTAAACAATGGGTCAGTTTGCTTAGAAATAATAACGATGGCAAGTCAAATAGACACAGACGTCGACGAAGATGCCACTAATGTCTCCGTTGTTACCTGGAATGGAATAACACATCCAATAACATCTGTTACCAAGGCGCTGATACGCCAACAAGTAACTGAGCGTATAGCATCCGTATTTGAAAGCAATAAAGAAACAAAAAAAAACCAACGGATGAAATATAGTGGCATGTAGATACTGAAACAGATATATTATAAGAAGTCTGGAAGGGGTCAATGGCGACAAGCGACAGAGGCAAATTTACAAAAATCGACATTCGACATTGACCTACAAATTCCGATACTTAGCTAAAAAGCGACAAGGAACGTCGTAAACAATCGACATTCGACACTGAGAATTAAAAAAATGGACACTGGACCCCCCCCCCCTTCTAGACCCCTATACCTTATATAGGCCTGTCGTGTTATTTATACGGTATTTCACGATTCTATCATGTCATATCAGTACATATATATCTAATCCGGTCAATGCAAAATAACATATTCTTATATCTTGAAAATGCGTTGCTTGCAGAAAACTACAGCCAAATATCCACTTTTAACAAAAAGCAATACTTTGCCTCCACTTCATACCGTGTATCACTAGGCCTAGGTTGTGTTACGCTGTTTTTCCTACCGATGCAACGCCACCCTCTGTCGGGCGAGTGTGCGAATGCGCAGAATAAGTATCAACTTAAGTATCAGAGTAAGTAGACAACAACATGTAACGAGATAAGAACTATAACGGAACCTCCAGCAGAGAGTGCCGAGTGCAGTGAGTGGACAAATACGGTTGTACAGTTCTCGCGCCTTCTATTTCCGGTTTAGCTGCTTTGGAACCAACACAAAAACGTGTACCCCTAGAACGCCTGCGCATTACGCTGGTGTCTTGTTACAGATTGATCTGTCCATATAATGAGCGTTTTTACGTCACCATAGATACCTCGCGCAGATATGTGAGTCATGGTGATTCTTGCGTCATACTGCAGCGAAGATCCCATAAGATTAGCTTGCCTGACGCTGAAAGTCACTCATCAAAGACATTCACAGCCGCATTCTGGTTGATCGACTTTGTATAACCGCTCATATATCACATAAAACCTACACCTAGGGGTATAATTCTGATATTTCTGATACATATATAGTGGTTAGTTGTGCACACAAGGACACTTTTAGCCTGTTTTTGTGTGTGAAGCGAGCGAAGGCAAACCATGTATTGTTTGCATCAGGCAAATAGAAAAAGGCTATGCTGTGCCGGCTGCCACGGAGCGTCAACTCCCTTGTATTTCAAAACTAATGGCTGAATCTCCACATAAATCACCTACCTGCCTTCTACGAACCTTTGTGAAAAGTTTGGAACTACTTTTAGAGCAAGACCTACCACTATTTATTGTTAGAAGGCAACTTTTGACACTCGCAACGCAAATTTACTCGATTAGCCAATTTTTGGTTGGGGGAATTCCTCCTACCTACCATGTAATAACACAACAGGTCTCATGTCGCAGGATAAGAGGGAAACTCTTACCTGGAGTCCGAGGAAACACATGAAGATGGAGGTCAGGGTGCCGAGTATTCCTTCCGGGTCAAAGGGGATCTCCGTCTTGTATAGTTCCTATTTTGATTCAAACATCGTAAAAACAAAAGCAATGCTAAGCATATACCGGGGCGGATCTAGGAATTTGCAAAGGTGGGGGGTGCTCTCTGAAAACTTGTAACCGGGGGGGGGGGGGTGCTCGGAAAACCCGACTTGTACAGTGTCTGTTTAAGTTCCCAAGGGAGGAGTTGCAACCACCCTAAACCCCACCCCACCCCTAGATCCGCCCCTGATATATAACAGACTAACCGTACAGTATTTCGTGAGTCAACAGATGATAAGAAGTTGGAAAACGAAAGTATTATATGGTTTTCATATTTCCCAATAACGTAACACAACTGAAGCACATATGCTATAAGCCTTGCTGCATATAAAGCAGAAATTTGAAATCAAGGTTTATCATCAAATCATTAACTTGCCCTGATAGTTGGCCACTGGAAGAGGTGATTTTCCGTCAGTATAACCCTGTCTATGTACCCCGCCGCCCCGCCGGTACAGTTCTCGTAGTGGCCCCCCTGGTGCAGGCCACCGGCTCCAACGTATCCGCTGCGAGAGATAAACAGCAACGTAACTATGATACACACTCAACACATTGATAATGTGTTTTTTTGTATTCCAACATCAATATTTTTCAATGAAAAACGTTTAAAACGTATTGGATTCCAATGATGCAAGTTGGTTCTCCGTGCGTAAACACACATTTAACGTACTCCATAAATAATATGTTGTTAAATCATTTTGTTTCTGACCAAACTGGTGCATCTCGTGCGTGACTTTCTTGTGTACCTTCGAGCATAGTTGCTGTTCTTTTTCCTTTCTGAATATCTCAACACAACTAATTCTTACAGAATAAACACGCACACAGCCAGACAGTGCGTCTGGTGATTTTTCGAACCGATTTTAAAAATCATAATGTAGGGAACATGGTAATGATTGCTGTAATGATTGTTCGATCGTTAGCTTCTATTTCATTACTGACGTTGGACATCCGGGCACCGGCAGAGCGTAGGTCAGCGCCACCTGCAGGCCGAGAATGGCGCAGTGGATGATCCACTCTGGCCAGTACAGGAAGATGTCACGGAGCGGCGCGCAGCACGGCTGTAGATATGGATACACAGATAGCGGTGACGTCACTTGTGGAAGCGGGGCATATTCAAAGCGGTAATGCATATCATTCTTTGACAGTCCATCTAGTTACATCACGTCAAAAAAAGTATATGCAATTGCCAGAAATGCCATAATTACGCTACAAAATGCTATATGACACTTAAATATGGATGCATTTACATATTAATTAAATTAAATTAAGTTAAATTAAATTAAACTCTGAAAAGGTAAATGCAATCGCCAGCTTAGTGAGTGCGAAACAGATCGTGTACACAGTGTGGCATCTCCTGGAGATGTGTGTACGTCCCTTCTACATTAAATTACATGGCATATTCTAATGTAATATTAAAAGACGATAAAATGCTACATCATCAATATGGATATATAAATATGAATTAAATTACTAAGATTTACTCAAATAGATATCTACGAATTATAGGATATTAATTAAATGGAATGCGAACCACGTGCATTTCACTTACTTAATATCATTTAAATTGTCCAATCAATTCTCGTTGTACTATGGACCAGACTACCAGAAAAGAGAAGCAAGATCATTCTGGTCATGCATGATAACTTGGGTCACTTACAATGTGGTCGTTGACCTTGACGAAGGGCAAGTGTAGAAGAGCCGTGATAAAATAGGTGAAGCCGAGACGCTGTAGGACCCCGGGAATGCGCATTAGTTTGACGTCATTGGCTGAACAAGTATGGACGGCCGTATGTAAGAACAAAGTGTAGGCGAATTAATTTAAATATGCATTTAATAGTGTGGTATAATGTTGCCCTGACGCGAAATATAATCCTGGATTTATGGACTTCTTAGTGCTTATTAATATATGTAATGAGGTATTTCGTGAATCGGATTATCGCAAAAAAATATAATTTTCTTGGCTTTGGATAATCAACTGCGTCAACTTAAGCAGTAACCCACTATCCCATATGTAACTTATTAATGCCAGAGTATCAGACTGTATTTCTAGTTGATATGAGGGAGCAGGGCGTGCCTACTCCAGCGATTCTAGATGACTTTGATGGGGGTCTCCACTCACACGTTCTGGCTCCAATGCAAACCCCGATGAAGAACAATTCAGCGCTCCTGGTGAAGATATGGATTGCGATCCGCCATCTTGGTATCCCACGTTTCAGCATCCCACGGATGGACAAGGTTATGGCCGAGCCCATCATCCAGACGAACCTGGCGAGATAGATAGCAGGGCAGGGGACTCGTGATCCAGACAATGCTTCAGGGATCAGGGATTCATCCTATCTCGAAGTCATATCATATCCGACTTCGCAAATGTCCGCCATCTTGGAAAAACGCGTGACAGAAATATTATGGTGTTATCTTGATGTTTTCTACCGAGATCAATACAATGAACTATGATTTGCGAAGTTGTCTATCGGCTATCCACAATTACTCACCACGGAAAGACGAGATCTGCCACCAGGAGGCCGTCCCAGTGCGCATGCTCGAAAAACCAGTAACCACCTCCGCCATAGTTGACGAAGATCATGACGACCAGAGAGAACCTGCATGAAGAGCGACCCGCAGTAAAGGCTTATAAAGATCTACCGCCGGAAAAAAAACCCAATGCAATAGCTATACGTTCAACCGGCAGATAACTATAACAGCTTGAGCACATACAGTATTCGAGCAAAATGTTGAATACGGTATTGAATGATTTTCTTCGCTTCTTTTCAAACCAGAGCGACTATCAAGTTAGAACGATCACTTATAGGCTCTTCCACAGCCCCATCTCCGCTCGCTCCATGTGGGGCTGTAAACGGCTAATGTAAGCTTGGCAGGGGTTAGTCAACAGGGTCAACCCGCTCTGTCTCTTTCGAATATTCTCATTGGCTGTGCTAACTGAGTGCGATGCATCATGGCCGCCGTTGAGAAAGTTTTGGAGAAAGTGAAAGAGTTTTGGCTTAAATTGTGCAAAAATCAAGAAAGTTTACTTTCCAGTTCAGCGGGGTGGCCTGTTGGAGTGGGAAGGCGGTATACACGGGCTTCATACTCGCACTCCCCCCCCCCCTCCCCGCCCCTCCCTCACCCTAGTCCTGAAACATGCCTCTTTGACCTCACACGATACGGAGACGCGAGAGCCCGCTCCAGCGCGGTCCACGGCGGAATAACCAGGGGGTTCATGCAAAAGCGCTACCCCCTTTCCACTCTCTTCGTCGCTTTACGGTGCCTTGGTGTGGCTAGATTTTAAACATCTAAATTGATTCTTTACATTACAACCCTTTCCATGCCAAAATAGATCGGCTTCCAAATTTCCAAGTTACAAGTGAAACAAAACCATCGCCCTCTGTCTGGTCATGTCGACCACTAGCTGTCGCCATCTTGGTTGGTGAGATGCCGCGGAGGCTGATGGGATTTTTGTGACGTCACTGTACGGAATTCCGTACAGTGAATTTAGCCGTTTACACACCCAATCTGAGTGAGCTGGCCACGCAGCGGGGGGCTGTGGAGGAGACCACGATCATTTACCCTCGGAAGCAGTCCAATGATTTCAGTCGCTTTAACTTGGGCGCGGCGGGGCGCTCTTCGGCCTTGGCTGGTTCCCTGTGCGCCCCATGGCTGTCTGGCTCCTTGTCCTCTGAACGGATCTCAGTGGACGCCACGTGGTCGTCCACGGATGTGCGGAATTTAATTTCCGGTTCATCCGCTAATGAGAACGCAGCATTAATGTTGCCTTTCAGTTCCTGTGGGGTATGCATACATTTATTTGGTTATTATTGTTTTTATTTTTATTTTATATTATTACTTTTTTTTTATTCCATAATGGTACAGCAAGTTGTGACATATTTGCTTATTACTTATTTTCATTTGGGAAGATAAATATAATAACCAACACTTTAAAACCCTAAAGTAAAAATAATTAATTATATAATAGATGATATTAGTTATTAAACTGATACGCTGCTTATATCTCTGCGGTCATGAATACGCTATTGGTCAGTCTTGTATCTGGTGATCCTAATTTGAACTACATGGATCATATTAGGTGATAGTATAAAGATAATGCATGCCAGATGTAGTGACAGTACGTACTAATTGCTGAGTATCATCCGGGAAGTCCAAGGATCCCGTTTTACGACAGCAACAGCGACTGTATATAGCACAATATATCCACACTGTAAATACATCTGTATTTTATGTAAACATGAACGATATTTGCAGCATGTCAGCACTACTTGGGCCCAATTTAGCCTCATGCGGACGAAATGTAAGCACCAATATTTATTTTAATTTGCGACATGTCGGTCTGTTGAAAACGCAATTATGGACATGAGCACATGGATGTCAACGTCGAACACAAGCCTCACATCAGCTCGGGTAAGTATAACGAAAAGACGAGCTTGAGCCAACTTTAGATTTGTGTGTACAGTCGGCTCATATGTATCAGACGTAACATTCTTTCATGCATACTGTAGAACCCCAATGTTAAGCCCTTACAACGAAAATAACACGGAAATCGCTAAAATACAGCCATAATGATAATCAGTTCTGGTCGCAATGGGGTTCCGTAACGTTACGGAACCGTTTGCGCCCATCGGAAAATGTGCGCACAACCGAAGCCCAGAAGTCAGCCGCTCTGAGCTGGTGACACACACACTACTACATTAGCCTACTTCTAAACTCATGGATTTAAATTTAAACTAATTGAAATATTAGTTCATATTATGTAGAATAAAACCCCCCGCGAGCACGTCGTGGACAAAAGCTAATGTCACTCACATTTGGCTGATCAGGATCCAAATGACAGCCAACCCCAAGTAGACGAGGAATGCGTAAAGTATGGCTGTAAACGTTTAACAAAGGGATATTAAAGCAATATACATGGAGGCTTATTCTCTTGTCTTCTGAGGCGACGATTGTTTAATAACCAAAGACTAATAGCGACGGTACCTCTGGAACATCTGTAATATTTCCATCTTCAATACCGCTAGAAAATGATTATTGTTAATACATAGGAAATATCAATCAACGCATGTTATTTTTCTGATGGTATTGAACTGCGTGGAAGCTGTTCACGAGTGGCACGGTAGATGTGAAATGACACTATGAATATAAGGAACTTATATTATACTGAAAGGCCATCGGCCCATGGTACATGGGACTATAAGGCTATATGACTATAAGGAACTTTATTATACTGAAAGGCCATCGGCCCATAGTACATATAATAAACAAAGATAACAAAGACAACTGTAGCGACATATACTATCAATATACATATTACCTGCACTTTCGTGCACTGTGAAGGCGTGGTAAACGAATGCAGCTAGATTAGCATGGGGATTAATATGTAAGGTGGACAGTAATGAGATAAACCCATTCTCGGAATTAACACTATGCATTATATATGAAGGACGCGGTTATAACTCATATGATTGCTGTCCCGATGTAATCTGACTTAATAGTGTTCTCCTAGGTTCAATCGCTTCAAGTTTTCCTTACGTAGGTTGAGGTTTGGTGGATCGTCTGTCAGGACGAGGTCACAGCCCACGTGACTGGGGGAAGATGTGTCGCTATATACGATCAACCAATAGGAGCCTTGCTCTCTTAATGGTTGCACGCGCGCGCTGAAAGAAGCCTGAATCGTAAGGACCTGGGTGAATTATCGCGAAATGTAATATTGACTATAAGTTAAGTTTTTAACAGCGCAAGTCTGTAGCTGGATCATATTTCGTATATAATTTTAGCATGGAAGCTAATGTAATGTAATGTAATCTTGAAAGGTAAATTGTTCCACTTAACGAAAAACGCTCTAAAATATGTACCAGTTGAATTGAAACTCAACGCATTTGAAGATATACGGAAAACATCGATATAAAAGCCACGATCAATTAAAGGATAAATGCAATGAATCTGAAAATAAATTGCACATATCACAATAAAAATTTATACATTTGCAAATGAGTTGTAGAAATAATTTAACACATTTGGATCATGGCGAAATGGCCGTACCTACAGAACACCACTTCCTGCTGCCCACCGCTACCTGTTTCGCGAACTTCTATGTAGTTTGCAAAGTTGCTCTGCACGAGGAACGTCTTGATTTCGCCAGATGTCAGCCCTGTATTTAGTTCTACCGGGCACTGCAAATCAATTAAATGAAAGGAATAAAAGGAGAACCAAGGAAAAATGTTTTATTTGCTTTTGTAACCACTTTTGTCGTTATGACACTGGAGGCAAGATAACATTTAAAATAAGTTTTGCAATGCATCTGAATCTGATTCGCATTTGTATATTTATTTTAATTACATGACTATTGGATGACATTTTCGCTCTAGGGGCAGCTTCTTTTGTTTTTAGCGTAATTAGTCCGAAATTGTGCCCGTGAGAGAACTTGCTACCGTCAACACAATGATATCCTGTCGTTCGGTCCAGACCTTTACCAAGTATTACAGTCTGGCGTGCAATTGTTTTAGCCACAGCCCGTCGTGGTGAAGGACTAGTCCTTCTTTGACCAGTCCATGTTGGACGAAACGCCTGTGCGTTCCAGGTTTGGCGTAATGCCAGATCTGTCGTAATGAGCCGAAATTTAATTCCAGCCTAGCAGAACACACCCGGCCTTGGCCCAACGCGCTGCCTATTAGGTCATGGGGTCGTATTCTGCGGAGGACACGTAATGCGTCACAATAGCTTGCAGGTAGATACGTCACACATTATTATTATTGTCAAGCGAAATGTTTCTGCATATGCCGACATTCTTGAATAGTTCTCTACTTCAAAAAAATATGACCAAAACTAAATTCCTCTACGCTTATGTTCTGACATATTGGACTTCATCAAAGACGATTTTGCAAAATTAAATTCACTCACGGAATATCTAAACTGGCCAAGGGGCGGGAAACGGAGTGACCGCTCGGACAACGCTCGCTGAACTAGACGGCAGGGGCGTGACAATATATCCGCGTCACAGTACATTGGAAGGTTATATTTAAGAAGCGCAAACATGATTAAAGTTTATCCTGGTGATCGCCACATAGTTTGAAAAGTGAACAGACAATCGACCTTAATTCAGTACGGATTAATTGACTTTAAGTCAATTACAATTACTACGCACTGTATTCACTGTACAACTTCAGTGATCGTCTCTTCGCTATTGTTGATTTAATTTAAGGGTCGATGTCAGTTAGACCACTACCCACAACCCACCAATTCCCAATCGCATTGTCAAAGCCAACAGTGAATGGAGCCAATCCGTCCGATCTAGTTAAACAACCATAAAAACACACTGTGTTCACTTAATTATGTCGAGGACCCGAGACATAACACTACTTAAAAACTGGTCCCACATGCTATCAAACGCCTCCGGCAAGTCCAACAATTACTGCGGTGGTAGACACGAGTCGTGGCCGGCAAACGCCGTAGGCAATAACCTGTGCAAGAAGCATGTCAACCGATGATAGATGTGACCAATTATTGTAAAAGGCTCCAGTCTATGCATCGAAACAGTAAATATATGCAAAGAGTGGGTGTTTATAATACGACATGTTGTGTCTGGGGTCGTTGTGTCCATGTTGTTGGCGTATTAAATTCAACCATTAACCTTGTAATGCATAGGGGACGGAAGAGTATTGTGTTACATATGTTGTGTGCATATAGATAATTGAATATAACATTCAAGAATCTGACAATAACTTTTGGCCCACCTAATTATGAATGTATGTGATTCAATTATTTCAAGTCATCAATATTCAGTTACCCCGTGGGACATTTTCCGCGTCATCCAATTAAAACGATCGCTCTATGTTTCACAGTGGAATATAATACATAGACATAATATTTAATTCCAATAATGTGTATTTTCAATATGAAAAGACGCTGTCATATAATCTAAACCCCACGTGACCTCATCCCCAGGCACTGTGGCAGGATCTCACCTGCATATAGTATCACGTTATCCCACCCCTAGACACTGTCACGTGGTCTCACCTCTAGACACTATCACGAAGACTCACCCCGCGACACTGTCACGTGGTATGACGCTCGGCCAATGTCACGTGGTCTCGCGCCCAGACAGTGTCACGTGGTCTCGTGCTCAGACACTCTCACGTGGTCTCACCCCCAGACACTGTCACGTGGTCTCGCGCCCAGACACTGTCACGTGGTCTCACCCCCAGACACTGTCACGTGGTCTCACCCCTAGACACTGTCACGTTGTCTCACCCCCAGACACTGTCACGTGGCCTCACTCCAGACACTACCACGTGATCTCACCTCTAGACACTGTCACGTGGTCTCACCCCAGACACTGTCACGTGGTCTCGCCCCAGACACTGTCACGTGATCTCACCCACAGACACTGTCACGTGGTCTCACCACCAGACACTGTCACGTACTCTCACCCCCAGTCACTGTCACGTGGTCTCACCCCCAGACACTGTCACGTGGTCTCACCACCAGACACTGTCACGTACTCTCACCCCCAGACACTGTCACGTGGTCTCACCCCTAGGCCCTTTCGCGTGGTTTCAACCCCAGACATTGTCACGTGGTCTTGCCCCAGACAGTGTCACGTAGTCTCACCCCCAGACACTGTCACGTGGTCTCACCCCTAGGCACTGCGCGTTCTGTGTGTAGACGCTAACCGATGACGTAAGCGTCGATTTGACAGTCAGCCAGACGTTGTTGATCCTGAAGGGGGGCGGATCCTGGAGAGAGCCGCTCCATTCGGTTATGTTCTGCTCCCACTGATCCAGAGGAGCCTCCGTGATCCCGGGAGGGTCCTGGCCGTCTGGCGAGAGGTAAACAAAGGGAATGAAATGTTTAATGCCGTATGGTGCACATCAGGACAACACTGGACACGGCGGCTCCCGGTGAGACGAATGATGAGGGGATGAAATTCGAACAAGATTCGAACCCAGGACCTATTGATCTAAGGTCTAGTGCACTAACCACTACACCAATGAAGCCCCTTAAATAAGATGGCATTAACACCATGCACAATACGGATTGTGCTGTTGTCCATGTTACACGTTTTTATTTACATTGTATATGCATAAGGGATTGATAATTTATAAATTATTAATATTATTATTATTATTATTATTTACGGATAACACTTAGTCAACATGTCGAGTCAGCTTCCATTCGAGGGATGAATGAGTGAATTGACGCCTTATGCCACCTTTGTGTACTCTAACATGAAAGATGGACCCATAGAACAATGAGATACATGAGATGCGAAACTATATCCAGATTCAAATGCCGAGTATGATCGAAAATCAATAAGGATTCATTTTCACTTCACAAATCATAGTTCAGATTATTCCACTGCAGGGCGCCACTGCATGTGCGAGCAATGCATTCCGGGTATTATTTTGGCGAGAAGTCAAAATGGCTTCATCGCCTGACAACACATTCGGTATACGATACTCTCATCTATGTGAAGGAAAAGTTATGAAATCTGGTTGTAACTTAGGCATGCTCATTAATTTTATACCTGCCTTGTCTGGAAATGCGGTATTTATCTCTGCAGAAAGATAATCAAGATAGCGCCAAAAAAACGTGAAATATTTTGGTATTCAGTCACGCTTAACCCCTGATGACATTTACATGTCATTACGAAGTTTTGTATGGAAGCTCACCGTTCCGATGATGAGGAGATCTAGGTACGAACACAGAACAAATTTCACACTCGTAAGTAGCAAGGCTACGCACCAAAAGACGAATTCCGGTCATGGTTTTCGGTCAAGCACATGAGTCAGGTAAAGTTCATGCCGCAATATTTTCTCCCGAGAAATGATTTGAATGGAAATGATAGGTCCCTGATGAATAAGACTGTTGTGGGCAAGCGTGGCTTTCTTATATACTTATGTACTTTATTAACATTTGGAAATCGCTGCAAATTTGTTCTCTTCATATATCATAACATATCTAATTCTTACAGTAAACATTCACACAGTCAAACAATGTGTCCAGGGATATTTTTTCAAAGATTCTGAAATCATAATGAGGATGGAAAATTGCAGAACGAGCAGCGTTAAACATGTCTATGGTTAACCTTTAAGATATGTTTTACATATTTACCATATCGCCTCTCCCATGCATGCCAAATAGCTATGCAGGTATAAGATTAATAACCAATCAGCCTCACTACCATTGTGTTATTAACCACTCTACATCTCATGGGAATATCCATGTTTCAAATGAACAAAATCAATGACTAAACAACGTTTTCGTTGATTACAATATGATCCATGTATTTGGTCATTTTTCCGGATTGAAGCGGAATGTCAAGTTCGTGTAGCTCACGTAAGACTCACACGAACACTATACTTATTATAATCATCGTTTTTTGGCCGTGTTGCCATGGGAGATGGACCATTTAATATAGCTGAAATGTATGAATACAATTAAGCTACTTCGGTATTGATATTACATGCATAATTAAATCACATCATATCTCCCATTTGCAAAGACTTAATACAACAATTATACTTACACGCGATTCCGCCGTAGAGGCCCACGGTTGCCATGGCGATCCCCAACAGCAACATGCCGGAGACTTGATCTTATACAAAGGTCTTTATCTGCCGAGAGCAATTTCGGTAACAAATCACAGTATGGCCTATGCGTGTACTGATAACTTGTTCATTGGACAAGTCACTCTGTGTTTGTATATGTAGAATGTATCCCCGGTTAACACGCAGTGATATCAATGTCCACTCAGGGTTTAAGGACGTCTAGCGGCCTTTTTATCCGTTGGTAACCTACAGTAACTATCCTGTTGGCGTCGCACCACATGCATGGTGTCGGAGTAACAGTGATATGATTAGTCTCCTATTCAGCGCGATATCCTGTGATTGTATCCAAAAGCAACCGACACGCCGTGTGATAATCATCGGCGTTTTCACACCGTTGTATGTGTTTTCAGGTTGACACGATGAAATATACCCGAAAGGCATGGCAGAAAGTTCCAATTATCGCTCGCCTCATTCGGACGCGTTGGTCAGCATAAGTTCAACTGGATCTTCAGAATAATAAACGAATGCCCCATAATCATCACCACAAAGATGGCCACCTTTACACGAGCGAAATCTCACCTTCTCACGGGCGAGATTTCACCTTCACACAGGCGCGATTCATCACTGTCGACAGATAGTCATTAAGTGAGTTCAACAACATTCAAAAACGTAAAAGCGACAGTCAGAGGCGTAGATCAATCAAGCGTTAGGACTGTCCAGGGTGTCTACCACAGATGAAGAGGTCATTTACACTGATCACCAACTCCATCCAAAGGCCATAGGTTGATACACACCATATGGCCAGAGTGGCTGTTAGACGTAACGAACCGCATGGCGGAGGCAAGGAACTGGTCATATATATATATATATGTATACAGCGGGTGGGGGGGGCGCAACCGTGAAATATTGACATGAAATGTTGGCTGCTTTTGTGTAGATGAATTCGTCCCAGAAATATGACAATTGAATAGGGTTGAATGCAGGTATCTGACGCAACGACCATGGAGAAGGTAACGGGCGGGCCATATATTATCGTCGCTGGAGAAAGTGAGGGCCGGGGAAGAGAGGGTGGGGGTGGGGGGGGCAATTACTACCTCCAAATGGGATGAACACTTTAATTAAAAGAGAGGATTACGGCTTTTGTTGGCGCAGTAGCACACAGATACATTCTGGTATTTCGTTAAAGAAATGTATTCCTTTCATATATTTTGAGATTGACTCCGTGTATAACTATATTTTTTTCTAATTGATTAAATCTAAAATTTTGGCAAAATGTTTCTGCAAAGCTTCTTTCACAGACATCCCTTGATCTTTGTCGTCTACTAAGGGAACGGACAGCTTGCTCTGGTTCGCCTGAACGTCGAATTAAAAGCCCCTAGATGTCGCTAAGACACACGCACCCAACCCTCCCCTTTGAATACAACGACTCGTCTCCGTGTTCACCAACAGTTGGGCAGTCTGCATGCGTACAGCCAGCTGACGCCTGCTTGGGGTGCCCATTCATAATGATGTCATTGCTTCGCCCTCTCAGTCCGTCCCCCCCCCGCCCCACATTGCGACCCCCTATCTAGTCCCCCCCTCCCCCTACCTCACCTCCCCCATGCCCCTCTCCCGGCGCCATCATCTCCCCTCCCTCATTAGCCCTACCCGGCCATCCACCTTCACTACACACACACACACACTAACCATTGGTTACCAGGTTACAGGCGGTTGTAAACGCAGGTGTAAAACTCTCCAGCGATGTTCTAAATTATCTTAGTCGCGTCATCAAGGCACTTCACTCGAGTAGTCGTCTAAGTGACCTGAATGCTGGACCTCCACCGGGTCACTAGGCGGCGCATGCACTGAGTAAGGCGAGGGACCTAAGGGTCTAAGACAGCTGGGTGATCGGCCCTCACCGAGGCGGTGCCCGCTCAGTAAGACGACACTTAAAACTGCATGTGGAGTTGTTTCGCTGTTTTTGAATGCCAAATTTGCGTATAAGAACACAAACCTAAGGCCTTAAGGGTCATAACAGACAATAAACACCTACCATATCGCTCACCAATTATCTGCCAATGAGCAAAACATTTCAAATTCATGAATTGTCCGCCACAAAAATGAAAACTTGTGCTGATTTGAAACGTCATAAACGTGTGTACACAAGCCGTTTACTTGTGCCACCGACAGGGGCGCCCAGGCGCTTAATTATATGAGACAATAGAAGCGTCCGGAGCTCCACTTTTTCTTTGGCGGTGGCCGTTGAATCTGCTTGTGGTCATAAGCTGGTACCGCCGCTCAAAGTAACATTTCCTGTTTATGTTTATTTTGGTACAGCCGTTGCAACGGTCAGCTCCACATGTAGCTTTAATAAAGTTGCACGTCGAGCTCTTTCCCGCCAAAATCCTTCAAGATTTCTTTTGTCCATACTCCACCCATACCAGACTGCCAAATAGTGTCTCTTAGCCTTGCCCGTGATATCAATTTACCACAAGTTTTCATCGCAGTGGTCAACGTCATCAGTTTGTGTGCTTCGCGATGCTTTGGTTTAAGTAGCAAACAGAGTTTTCTGCAAATTTTGATAAAAATTTCGCCTGGGCGTAGTTTTGGCGTGATAGAACTCGACATAAAGATAACATTTAATTTAATGGGGTGTTTAAGGAACACAGACTGTTAAATTTACTAAATTTACCCAGGTAACAGACAGTGTTAAATTGAGTAAATTTACTCAGGTAACATACAGGGTTAAGTTGGTACTCAGAAGACACAGGGATACTCCAAAAACACAGTGGTAGGGGAACATGGGGCAAAATGACAACCTTAACTTTATTTGTATTTTTTGGAGGACAAGCAGTGCTATAAAAAGAGCCAAATTTTGGTAAACTGACAACAGTAGTATTGTGAATAACATAGCTCGGATACATGCAAGTGACACGGACACAATTTTTACTAGCACAAAAAACATGTTATATGTCACAGGAGGGTCATTTTGCCCCCCTAATGGGGCAAAATGGTCAGCACATTATTTCAGCATGTTAATGGGTGAACTGAACAGTCTAAGAAAGCAAACTCCTAACTCTCTGGAGCAGTTTGACCGAGAAGGGTCACACACAGAAATTACAAATATCGTTTACGTCAGCAGAGGCAGATCGGGCGGGAGGGGGGACACCCCCTTATCCCACTGTTTGCCACTTTTTAGTGCAAAATTTAGGCCATCTGAGGCGCGGGAGTCCTACTGTTGAACAGACCGGAGGCAGGGGCGGATCCAAGGGGGGCCGACCAGGCCCCGGCCCCCTTTTTAGGGCGGAAATGTATATAATTTATACCATTTGCCGGACCCCCTATCCAGCATATCTGGATCCGACCCTGAAACCGGCAACCCGGATTTAGGGAGGGGGGTAAAGCCCCCCCTTTTTCACCGCCCAAATCCGCTCTATGATTATTATTACAGATTACCCCCCCCCCCCCCTCCCCACGATCGCAAGTTTTAAAATGTTCGCTCTATAGGGGTATCTTTTTCATCATAAATGTTCGCTCTATAGGGTATCTTTTTCATCCCAAATATTCGCTCTCTCTGGCATCAAGGCACCCGCGGAACCCCTACACCAGATTTGTATAATAGTGCACCCCCCCCCCCCCCCCCCAATCATGACGAGTTGCTGGAAGGAATGACCCTTAGTTTCTCCGAGGTTTCTGACTTCTCGAAATCAGCCGGTCCTTGTCACACTCTTTCTGTTGGTGGGAACCGTAGCGGGACATTACCTGTTACTTGGCTTTGTGTTTGTAACTGGAAGTCTAGTAGCCTTTGGGAGGCGCATGTATCGAATGGAGACACGATGTCGCGTGCCGCCTGGCTCTGCCCCAATCAACGCTTCCGGCTCCCCGGGGCGCACAACTCTCCCTTCTTCAAGCTCCCTGTGACGTACATCGTTTTCAAGCATATTCGTGATCATCAAAGATGTTCCGATTCAGTGGACATATCATCCAGTTTGCTATAGATAATCGTTTCTGTTAGAGTATACATTAAATTGGACGTGGGTAAAACGGCCCACTGGGTCATTTTGCCCCAAGCAGCGTGGGTCATTTTGCCCTTGTTAGTAAGCTTACCATTTGACCGCTGTATGAAAAATACGGCGCAGTATATTCCGCATCTGAGCTACATTTTGGGCTTGACTTGGACTTATCTTTGATCGTGTTAATTTATCAAAATGTCCCCCCAAGCTAGTATCCACTGACCTCTACTTTCTTCCAGTGTTTACAGTGTGTAACGAAGGTCAGCTGTCCGCTTCAGCGCCCATGTAGATTTGTTAAGGTATCACGTAACAAACAGGAACGAAGATAAATCGTTTCAATACAGGTGGCAACACCGCAAGTGCGCGATATTGTGGTGGGCCATTTGACCCCGATGGGTCATTTTGCCCCATGTTCCCCCTACTCAGAAAATACAGTGGTACTCAGAAAATACAGTGGTACTCAGAAAACACAGTGGTGCTCAGAAAATACAGTGGTACTCATAATAACGCGCAGTGAGTGATCTCTCCAGTGATGCTCCAGAATATCTTAGTCTTGTCATTCAGACGAGCAACAACTCGGGGTTTAGGGTTAGGGGTAAGGTTAGAGTGTAACGCATACTGTTAAATTGGTACTCAGGTAGCCCGCAGTGGTTACTCGTAAACAAGGGTGTTAAATGGGTATTTTGTAATAGTTTTGTACCCCCGACATCACACTGATTACCTGCAAGTGACTTCACATGCCCCTCCCCCCCCCCCCCCCCCCTCTCCTATCCCTCATCGCTATCCATCCCACACTGTCGAGCACCTGTTTAATCCCTGGGTGATATATCTCAAGGTAATTGACTATTGGGGGCGTGTTGCTGGAAAGAGTGTCCTTTTTCGTGCATTTTAGTGCGCCAATGGGTCCTAAATCATGCACTTCTGGTACCTGGATGGTACTCTATTGGCTGTAGGAGAGGAGGGGTGAGGGGGGGGGGGCGGGGGGGGGCACGTGCCCCTGTCGCCCACATGGCCCCTTTCCCCACCCCCCTCGATCGGCCACTGCTATTTCACGGTCAAGTTTGCTAAGGTGGACAAAAAAGGGGTCGGGATTGCCCTCGCTGGATCTCAGGCCACGACATGCGTGCTCATGTATGGCCCGTTCTCACGCTGAACTTTGCATTCTCATCACTACTTCACATCTTCTTGAACCCCGTTATCTTAACGATCGCATTGATTAATAACCTCTTACCCAGGACAGATAGAATATATTTGCTGTCACCATGTTTGTTTGTCACGAAACGGGGTTCCAGATATAGGAACACTTATCCAACAACGAGGTTACTGGTCAATGAGATTGGGGGGGGGGGGGGGAGGGGGGGGGGGTGCAAGAGGGGGTCTTTTTCCGAGATAACGAAGAATAAATTTCTTTATTTCCAAGTCACGGTGAATTAAAAGGGAATTCGCATATGTGAGGGAAGGGCGGATACATAACAAAAATTTGCGTGTTTTCCTTTTCCCGGAAGACAACTGTCCTCGTTATTTCTTACTCATCATATGTATGCTATTTATCGCCATTATATCATGTGATTATCATCGGTCAACATCACTTGTGTGAAATTAGGTTGTATATTCAAGACGCTTTAACCTTTAACTTCTGGTCATATCAACTCAATGGGAGAAGGCAGGGAGAGTGGAGCCATGTCCCCGGGGGTAACCTCATACTCTTTGCGAAGAAGAACATAGGATCTGTATCCTGCGACCACACAGACATGGCCACAGAGGGGCGCGAACTACCGATCCACGTGCTGTTAGATTCTCATGTGGCCTGAGCGGCGCTAACTTAGGATGCCGACTTTGAATTTCGACATTAACACGGAACTAAATCTGTACCACCGCCCCCCTCCCTCTCCCATCCCTCCTCACCCACACCCCCGCGCTAGTCGTCACTGGTAAATCACTACAAAACCGAGAGAAGTTGAGCAGCTTGCTGCCAAACCCGAGGTCACTGAGTTAATTAACATGACATGTGTATAAGGCCGTCGAGTGGGTGATAAGATGTGCCCGGTCAGCAATACGTTGTAACGCACGCCAAGCGCTCTTTGACGTGGTTAACCCATTAATGTCCAGGCGTAGACCGCGTCGACAATATTAAAGTATTAATTTTTGGGCCGCTTATTATCATCAAGAAGGACCAAAAGACATGTCTACAATTTGAAAGCTTGTTCTTTATTATAACATGACCATTTGGGCTTACTATGTATAGGACGCTAGGCACGACAGGATACAGGTAACATTTACAGATGTAAGTCAATCTACGGTTTATTCTAGGAACATGTCTTGTATGCCTAGTTCAGGGCACAGGCTATGGCTCCGGACGCCGTCTATGGCTCCGGACGCCGCCAATGGCTCCGTATGCTGGACTAATGCTCCAGACTGTGGGTTATGGCTTCGGTCGCCGGGCTATGGATCCGGTGCGGGCTATGGCTCCGGTCGCCGGGCTATGGCTCCGGTGCGGGCTATGGCTCCGGTGCGGGCTATGACTCCGGTCGCCGGGCTATGGCTCCGGTGCGGGCTATGCCTCCGGTCGCCGGGCTATGGCTCCGGTGCGGGCTATGGCTCCGGTGCGGGCTATGGCTCCGGTGCGGGCTATGGCTTCGGTGCGGGCTATGGCTCCGGTCGCCGGATTATGGCTCCGGTGAGGGCTATGACTCTGGTCGCCGGGCTATGGCTCCGGTGAGGGCTATGGCTCCGGTGCGGGCTATGGCTCCGGTCGCCGGACTATGGCTCCGGTGAGGGCTATGCCTCCGGTCGCCGGGCTATGGCTCCGGTGCGGGCTATGGCTCCGGTCGCCGGGCTATGGCTCCGGTGCGAGCTATGGGTCCGGTGCGGGCTATGGCTCCGGTCGCCGGACTATGGCTCCGGTGAGGGCTATGACTCCGGTCGCCGGGCTATGGCTCCGGTGCGGGCTATGCCTCCGGTCGCCGGGCTATGGCTCCGGTGCGGGCTATGGCTCCGGTGCGGGCTATGGCTCCGGTGCGGGTTATGACTCCGGCCGCCGGGCTATGGCTCCGGTTGCCGGGCTATGACTCCGGTCGCCGGGCTATGGCCCTGGTCGCCGGGCTATAGCTCCGGTCGCCGGACCATGGCTCCGGTGCGGGCTATGGTTCCGGTGCGAGCTATGGCTCCGGTGCGGGCTATGGCTCCGGTCGCCGGACTATGGCTCCAGTGAGGGCTATGACTCCGGTCGCCGGGCTATGGCTCCGGTGCGGGCTATGCCTCCGGTCGCCGGGCTATGGCTCCGGTGCGGGCTATGGCTCCGGTGCGGGCTATGGCTCCGGTGCGGGCTATGGCTCTCCTGAGGGCTATGGCTCCGGTGCGGACTATGGCCCCGGTCGCCGGGCTATGGCTCCGGTCGCCGGACTATGGCTCCGGGCGCCGCGCTATGGCTCCGGTGCGGGCTATGACTCCGGTCGCCGGGCTATGGATCCGGTGCGGGTTATGGCTTCGGTCGCCGGGCTATGGCTCCGGTGCGGGCTATGGCTCCGGTGCGGGCTATGACTCCGGTCGCCGGGCTATGGCTCCGGTGTGGGCTATGGCTCCGTTGCGGGCTATGGCTCCGGTGAGGGTTGGGCTCCGGTCGCCGGGCTATGGCTCCGGTGCGGGCAATGGCTCCGGTGCGGGTTATGACTCCGGTCGCCGGGCTATGGCTCCGGTCGCCGGGCTATGGCTCCGGTGCGGGCTATGACTCCGGTCGCCGGGCTATGGCTCCGGTGTGGGCTATGGCTCCGTTGCGGGCTATGGCTCCGGTGAGGGCTAGGGCTCCGGTCGCCGGGCTGTGGTTCCGGTGCGGGTTATGGCTTCGGTCGCCGGGCTATGGCTCCGTTGCGGACTATGGCTCCGGTGCGGGCTATGACTCCGGTCGCCGGGCTATGGCTCCGGTGTGGGCTATGGCTCCGTTGCGGGCTATGGCTCCGGTGAGGGCTAGGGCTCCGGTCGCCGGGCTATGGCTCCGGTGCGGGTTATGGCTTCGGTCGCCGGGCTATGGCTCCGGTGCGGGCTATGGCTCCGGTGCGGGCTATGACTCCGGTCGCCGGGCTATGGCTCCGGTGTGGGCTATGGCTCCGGTGCGGGCTATGGCTCCGGTCGCCGCACTATGGCTCCGGTGAGGGCTATGACTCCGGTCGCCGGGCTATGGCTCCGGTGCGGGCTATGCCTCCGGTCGCCGGGCTATGGCTCCGGTGCGGGCTATGGCTCCGGTGCGGGCTATGGCTCCGGTGCGGGTTATGACTCCAGCCGCCGGGCTATGGCTCCGGTTGCCGGGCTATGACTCCGGTCGCCGGGCTATGGCTCTGGTCGCCGGGCTATAGCTCCGGTCGCCGGGCCATGGCTCCGGTGCGGGCTATGGTTCCGGTGCGAGCTATGGCTCCGGTGCGGGCTATGGCTCCGGTCGCCGGACTATGGCTCCAGTGAGGGCTATGACTCCGGTCGCCGGGCTATGGCTCCGGTGCGGGCTATGCCTCCGGTCGCCGGGCTATGGCTCCGGTGCGGGCTATGGCTCCGGTCGCCGGGCTATGGCTCTGGTCGCCGGGCTATAGCTCCGGTCGCCGGGCCATGGCTCCGGTGCGGGCTATGGTTCCGGTGCGAGCTATGGCTCCGGTGCGGGCTATGGCTCCGGTCGCCGGACTATGGCTCCAGTGAGGGCTATGACTCCGGTCGCCGGGCTATGGCTCCGGTGCGGGCTATGCCTCCGGTCGCCGGGCTATGGCTCCGGTGCGGGCTATGGCTCCGGTGCGGGCTATGGCTCCGGTGCGGGCTATGGCTCTCCTGAGGGCTATGGCTCCGGTGCGGACTATGGCCCCGGTCGCCGGGCTATGGCTCCGGTCGCCGGACTATGGCTCCGGGCGCCGCGCTATGGCTCCGGTGCGGGCTATGACTCCGGTCGCCGGGCTATGGATCCGGTGCGGGTTATGGCTTCGGTCGCCGGGCTATGGCTCCGGTGCGGGCTATGGCTCCGGTGCGGGCTATGACTCCGGTCGCCGGGCTATGGCTCCGGTGTGGGCTATGGCTCCGTTGCGGGCTATGGCTCCGGTGAGGGTTGGGCTCCGGTCGCCGGGCTATGGCTCCGGTGCGGGCAATGGCTCCGGTGCGGGTTATGACTCCGGTCGCCGGGCTATGGCTCCGGTCGCCGGGCTATGGCCCCGGTGCGGGCTATGACTCCGGTCGCCGGGCTATGGCTCCGGTGTGGGCTATGGCTCCGTTGCGGGCTATGGCTCCGGTGAGAGCTAGGGCTCCGGTCGCCGGGCTGTGGTTCCGGTGCGGGTTATGGCTTCGGTCGCCGGGCTATGGCTCCGTTGCGGACTATGGCTCCGGTGCGGGCTATGACTCCGGTCGCCGGGCTATGGCTCCGGTGTGGGCTATGGCTCCGTTGCGGGCTATGGCTCCGGTGAGGGCTAGGGCTCCGGTCGCCGGGCTATGGCTCCGGTGCGGGTTATGGCTTCGGTCGCCGGGCTATGGCTCCGGTGCGGGCTATGGCTCCGGTGCGGGCTATGACTCCGGTCGCCGGGCTATGGCTCCGGTGTGGGCTATGGCTCCGGTGCGGGCTATGGCTCCGGTCGCCGGACTATGGCTCCGGTGAGGGCTATGACTCCGGTCGCCGGGCTATGGCTCCGGTGCGGGTTATGCCTCCGGTCGCCGGGCTATGGCTCCGGTGCGGGCTATGGCTCCGGTGCGGGCTATGGCTCCGGTGCGGGTTATGACTCCGGCCGCCGGGCTATGGCTCCGGTTGCCGGGCTATGACTCCGGTCGCCGGGCTATGGCTCTGGTCGCCGGGCTATAGCTCCGGTCGCCGGGCCATGGCTCCGGTGCGGGCTATGGTTCCGGTGCGAGCTATGGCTCCGGTGCGGGCTATGGCTCCGGTCGCCGGACTATGGCTCCAGTGAGGGCTATGACTCCGGTCGCCGGGCTATGGCTCCGGTGCGGGCTATGCCTCCGGTCGCCGGGCTATGGCTCCAGTGCGGGCTATGGCTCCGGTGCGGGCTATGGCTCCGGTGCGGGCTATGGCTCTCCTGAGGGCTATGGCTCCGGTGCGGACTATGGCCCCGGTCGCCGGGCTATGGCTCCGGTCGCCGGACTATGGCTCCGGGCGCCGCGCTATGGTTCCGGTGCGGGCTATGACTCCGGTCGCCGGGCTATGGATCCGGTGCGGGTTATGGCTTCGGTCGCCGGGCTATGGCTCCGGTGCGGGCTATGGCTCCGGTGCGGGCTATGACTCCGGTCGCCGGGCTATGGCTCCGGTGTGGGCTATGGCTCCGTTGCGGGCTATGGCTCCGGTGAGGGTTGGGCTCCGGTCGCCGGGCTATGGCTCCGGTGCGGGCAATGGCCCCGGTGCGGGTTATGACTCCGGTCGCCGGGCTATGGCTCCGGTCGCCGGGCTATGGCTCCGGTGCGGGCTATGACTCCGGTCGCCGGGCTATGGCTCCGGTGTGGGCTATGGCTCCGTTGCGGGCTATGGCTCCGGTGAGGGCTAGGGCTCCGGTCGCCGGGCTGTGGTTCCGGTGCGGGTTATGGCTTCGGTCGCCGGGCTATGGCTCCGTTGCGGACTATGGCTCCGGTGCGGGCTATGACTCCGGTCGCCGGGCTATGGCTCCGGTGTGGGCTATGGCTCCGTTGCGGGCTATGGCTCCGGTGAGGGCTAGGGCTCCGGTCGCCGGGCTATGGCTCCGGTGCGGGTTATGGCTTCGGTCGCCGGGCTATGGCTCCGGTGCGGGCTATGGCTCCGGTGCGGGCTATGACTCCGGTCGCCGGGCTATGGCTCCGGTGTGGGCTATGGCTCCGTTGCGGGCTATGGCTCCCGTGAGGGCTAGGGCTCCGGTCACCGGGCTATGGATCCGGTGCGGGTTATGGCTTCGGTCGCCGGGCTATGGCTACGGTGCGGGCTATGGCTCAGGTGCGGGCTATGACTCCGGTCGCCGGGCTATGGCTCCGGTGTGGGCTATGGCTCCGTTGCGGGCTATGGCTCCGGGGAGGGCTAGGGCTCCGGTCGCCGGGCTATGGCTCCGGTGCGGGCAATGGCTCCGGTGCGGGTTATGACTCCGGTCGCCGGGCGATGGCTCCGGTCGCCGGGCTATGGCTCCGGTGCGGGCTATGGCTCCGGTGCGGGCTATGGCTCCGGTGCGGGCTATGGCTCCGGTGAGGGCTATGGCTCCGGTCGCCGGGCTATGGCTCCGGTGCGGGCTATGGCTCCGGTGCGGGCTATGGCTCCGGTGCGGGCTATGGCTCCGGTGAGGGCTATGGCTCCGGTCGCCGGGCTATGGCTCCGGTGCGAGCTATGGCTCCGCTGCGGGCTATGGCTCCGGTGGCCGGACTATGGCTCCGGTGCGGGCTATGCCTCCGGTCGCCGGGCTATGGCTCCGGTGCGGGCTACGGCTCCGGTGCGGGCTATGGCTTCGGTGCGGGCTATGGCTCCGGTGCGGGCTATGGCTCCGGTGCGGGCTATGGCTCCGCTGAGGGCTATGGCTCCGGTCGCCGGGCTATGGCTCCGGTGCGAGCTATGGCTCCGGTGCGGGCTATGGCTCCGGTCGCCGGACTATGGCTCCGGTGAGGGCTATGACTCCGGTCGCCGGGCTATGGCTCCGGTGCGGGCTATGCCTCCGGTCGCCGGGCTATGGCTCCGGTGCGGGCTATGGCTCCGGTGCGGGCTATGGCTCCGGTCGCCGGACTGTGGCTCCGGTGAGGGCTATGACTCCGGTCGCCGGGCTATGGCTCCGGTGCGGGCTATGCCTCCGGTCGCCGGGCTATGGCTCCGGTGCGGACTATGGCTCCGGTGCGGGCTATGGCTCCGGTGCGGGCTATGGCTCGGCTGAGGGCTATGGCTCCGGTGCGGGCTATGGCTCCGGTGCGGGCTATGGCTCCGGTCGCCGGGCTATGGCTCCGGTCGCCGGGCTATGGCCCCGGTGCGGGCTATGACTCCGGTCGCCGGGCTATGGCTCCTGTTGCGGGCTATGGCTCCGGTCGCCGGGCTATGGCTCCGGTCGCGGTGCTATGGCTCCGGTCGCCGGGCTATGGCTCCGGTGCGGACTATGACTCCGGTCGCCGGGCCATGGCTCCGGTGTGGGCTATGGCTACGTTGCGGGCTATGGCTCCGGTGAGGGCTATGGCTCCGGTCGCCGGGCTATGGCTCCGGTGCCGGCAATGGCTCCGGTGCGGGTTATGACTCCGGTCGCCGGGCTATGGCTCCGGTCGCCGGGCTATGACTCCGGTCGCCGGGCTATGGCTCTGGTCGCCGGGCTATAGCTCCGGTCGCCGGGCCATGGCTCCGGTGCGGGCTATGGTTCCGGTGCGAGCTATGGCTCCGGTGCGGGTTATGGCTCCGGTCGCCGGACTATGGCTCCAGTGAGGGCTATGACTCCGGTCGCCGGGCTATGGCTCCGGTGCGGGCTATGCCTCCGGTGCGGGCTATGGCTCCGGTGCGGGCTATGGCTCCGGTGAGGGCTATGGCTCCGGTCGCCGGGCTATGGCTCCGGTGCGGGCTATGGCTCCGGTCGCCGGGTTATGGCTCCGGTGCGGGCAATGGCTCCGGTGCGGGTTATGACTCCGGTCGCCGGGCTATAGCTCCGGTGCGGGCTATGGCTCCGGTGCGGGCTATGGCTCCGGTGCGGGCTATGGCCCCGGTGAGGGCTATGACTCCGGTCGCCGGGCTATGGCTCCGGTACGGGCTATGGCTCCGGTCGCCGGGCTATGGCTCCGGTGCGGGCTATGGCTCCGGTGCTGGCTATGGCTCCAGTGCGGGCTATGGCTCCGGTGAGGGCTATGGCTCCGGTCGCCGGGATATGGCTCCGGTCGCCGGACTATGGCTCCGGTGCGGGCTATGACTCCGGTCGCCGGGCTATGGCTCCGGTGCGGGCTATGGCTCCGGTGCCGGCTATGACTCCGGTCGCCGGGCTATGGCTCCGGTGCGGGCTATGGCTGCGGGCGCCGGGCTATGGCTCCGATCGCTGGTTATGGCTCCGGTCGCCGGACTATGGCTCCGGTGAGGGCTATGACTCCCGTCGCCGGGCTATATCTCCGGTGAGGGCTATGACTCCGGTCGCCGGTCTATGACTCCGGTGCGGGCTAAGGCTCCGGTGCGGGCTACGGCTCCGGTCGCCGGGCTATGGCTCCGGTGCGGGCTATGGCTCCGGTGCGGGCTATGGCTCCGGTCGCCGAGCTATGGCTCCGGTCGCCGGGCTATGACGCCAGTCGCCGGGCTATGGCTTCGGTGCGGGCTATGGCTCCGGTCGCCGGGCTATGGCTCCGGTGCGGGCAATAGCTCCGGTGCGGGTTATAACTCCGGTCGCCGGGCTATGGCTCCGGTGCGGGCTATGGCTCCGGTGCGGGCTATGGCTCCGGTGCGGGCTATGGCTCCGGTGAGGGTTATGGCTCCGGTGCGGGCTATGGCTCCGGTCGCCGGACTATGGCTCCGGTGAGGGCTATGACTCCGGTCGCCAGACTATGGCTACGATGCGGGCTATGGCTCCGGTGCGGGCTATGGCCCCGGTCGCCGGGCTATGGCTCCGGTCGCCGGGCTATGACTCCGGTCGCCGGGCTATGGCTCTGGTCGCCGGGCTATAGCTCCGGTCGCCGGGCTATGGCTCCGGTGCGGGCTATGGCTCCGGTGCGGGCTATGGCTCTGGTGCGGGCTATGGCTCCGGTGAGGGCTATGGCTCCGTTCGCCGGGCTATGGCTCCGGTGCGGGCAATAGCTCCCTTGCGGTTTATGACTCCGGTCGCCGGGCTATGGCTCCGGTGCGGGCTATGGCTCCGGTGCGGGCTATGGCTCCGGTGCGGGCTATGGTTCCGGTGCGGGCTATGGCTCCGGTGCGGGCTATGGCTCCGGTGCGGCTATGGCTCCGGTGCGGGCTATGGCTCCGGTCGCCGGACTATGGCTCCGGTGCGGGCTATGACTCCGGTCGCCAGACTATGGCTCCGATGCGGGCTATGGCTCCGGTTCCGGCTATGGCCCCGGTCGCCGGGCTATGGCCCCGGTCGCCGGGCTATGACTCCGGTCCCCAAGCTATGGCTCTGGTCGCCGGACTATAGCTCCGGTCGCCGGGGTGTGGCTCCGGTGCGGGCTATGGCTCCGGTGCGGGCTATGGCTCCGGTGCGGGCTATTGCTCCGGTGAGGGCTATGGCCCCGGTCGCCGGGCTATGGCTCCGGTCGCCGGGCTATGACTCCGGTCGCCGGGCTATGGCTCTGGTCGCCGGGCTATAGCTCCGGTCGCCGGGCTATGGCTCCGGTGCGGGCTATGGCTCCGGTCCGGGCTATGGCTCCGGTCGCCGGGCTATGGCTCCGGTGCGGGCTATGGCTCCGGTGCGGGCTATGGCTCCGGTGCGGGCTATGGCTCCGGTGCGGGCTATGGCTCCGGTGAGGGCTATGGCTCCGGTGAGGGTTATGGCTCCGGTGCGGGCTATGGCTCCGGTCGCCGGACTATGGCTCCGGTGAGGGCTATGACTGCGGTCGCCAGACTATGGCTCCGGTGCGGGCTATGGCCCCGGTCGCCGGGCTATGGCTCCGGTCGCCGGGCTATAACTCCGGTCGCCGGGCTATGGTTCTGGTCGCCGGGCTATAGCTCCGGTCGCCGGGCTATGGCTCCGGTCGCCAAGCTATGGCTCTGGTCGCCGGACTATAGCTCCGGTCGCCGGGCTGTGGCCCCGGTGCGGGCTATGGCTCCGGTGCGGGCTATGGCTCCGGTGCGGGCTATTGCTCCGGTGAGGGCTATGGCCCCGGTCGCCGGCCTATGGCTCCGGTCGCCGGGCTATGACTCCGGTCGCCGGGCTATGGCTCTGGTCGCCGGGCCATAGCTCCGGTCGCCGGGCTATGGCTCCGGTGCGGGCTATGGCTCCGGTGCGGGCTATGGCTCCGGTCGCCGGGCTATGGCTCCGGTGCGGGCAATAGCTCCGGTGCGGGTTATAACTCCGGTCGCCGGGCTATGGCTCCGGTGCGGGCTATGGCTCCGGTGCGGGCTATGGCTCCGGTGCGGGCTATGGCTCCGGTGAGGGTTATGGCTCCGGTGCGGGCTATGGCTCCGGTCGCCGGACTATGGCTCCGATGCGGGCTATGGCTCCGGTGCGGGCTATGGCCCCGGTCACCGGGCTATGGCTCCGGTCGCCGGGCTATGGCTCTGGTCGCCGGGCTAATGCTCCGGTCGCCGGGCTATGGCTCCGGTGCGGGCTATGGCTCTGGTGCGGGCTATGGCTCCGGTCGCCGGGCTATGGCTCCGGTGCGGGCAATAGCTCCGGTGCGGGTTATAACTCCGGTCGCCGGGCTATGGCTCCGGTGCGGGCTATGGCTCCGGTGAGGGTTATGGCTCCGGTGCGGGCTATGGCTCCGGTCGCCGGACTATGGCTCCGATGCGGGCTATGGCTCCGGTGCGGGCTATGGCCCCGGTCACCGGGCTATGGCTCCGGTCGCCGGGCTATAACTCCGGTCGCCGGGCTATGGCTCTGGTCGCCGGGCTAATGCTCCGGTCGCCGGGCTATGGCTCCGGTGCGGGCTATGGCTCCGGTGCGGGCTATGGCGCCGGTGCGGGCTATGGCTCCGGTGAGGGCTATGGCTCCGTTCGCCGGGCTATGGCTCCGGTGCGGGCAATAGCTCCCTAGCGGTTTATGACTCCGGTCGCCGGGCTATGACTCCGGTGCGGGCTATGGCTCCGGTGCGAGCTATGGCTCCGGTGCGGGCTATGGCTCCGGTGAGGGCTATGGCTCCGGTCGCCGGGCTATGGCTCCGGTGCGGCTATGGCTCCGGTGCGGGCTATGGCTCCGGTCGCCGGGCTATGGCCCCGGTCGCCGGGCTATGACTCCGGTCCCCAAGCTATGGCTCTGGTCGCCGGACTATAGCTCCGGTCGCCGGGGTGTGGCTCCGGTGCGGGCTATGGCTCCGGTGCGGGCTATGGCTCCGGTGCGGGCTATTGCTCCGGTGAGGGCTATGGCCCCGGTCGCCGGGCTATGGCTCCGGTCGCCGGGCTATGACTCCGGTCGCCGGGCTATGGCTCTGGTCGCCGGGCTATAGCTCCGGTCGCCGGGCTATGGCTCCGGTGCGGGCTATGGCTCCGGTCCGGGCTATGGCTCCGGTCGCCGGGCTATGGCTCCGGTGCGGGCAATAGCTCCGGTGCGGGTTATAACTCCGGTCGCCGGGCTATGGCTCCGGTGCGGGCTATGGCTCCGGTGCGGGCTATGGCTCCGGTGAGGGCTATGGCTCCGGTGAGGGTTATGGCTCCGGTGCGGGCTATGGCTCCGGTCGCCGGACTATGGCTCCGGTGAGGGCTATGACTGCGGTCGCCAGACTATGGCTCCGGTGCGGGCTATGGCCCCGGTCGCCGGGCTATGGCTCCGGTCGCCGGGCTATAACTCCGGTCGCCGGGCTATGGTTCTGGTCGCCGGGCTATAGCTCCGGTCGCCGGGCTATGGCTCCGGTCGCCAAGCTATGGCTCTGGTCGCCGGACTATAGCTCCGGTCGCCGGGCTGTGGCTCCGGTGCGGGCTATGGCTCCGGTGCGGGCTATGGCTCCGGTGCGGGCTATTGCTCCGGTGAGGGCTATGGCCCCGGTCGCCGGCCTATGGCTCCGGTCGCCGGGCTATGACTCCGGTCGCCGGGCTATGGCTCCGGTGCGGGCTATGGCTCCGGTGCGGGCTATGGCTCCGGTCGCCGGGCTATGGCTCCGGTGCGGGCAATAGCTCCGGTGCGGGTTATAACTCCGGTCGCCGGGCTATGGCTCCGGTGCGGGCTATGGCTCCGGTGCGGGCTATGGCTCCGGTGCGGGCTATGGCTCCGGTGAGGGTTATGGCTCCGGTGCGGGCTATGGCTCCGGTCGCCGGACTATGGCTCCGATGCGGGCTATGGCTCCGGTGCGGGCTATGGCCCCGGTCACCGGGCTATGGCTCCGGTCGCCGGGCTATGGCTCTGGTCGCCGGGCTAATGCTCCGGTCGCCGGGCTATGGCTCCGGTGCGGGCTATGGCTCTGGTGCGGGCTATGGCTCCGGTCGCCGGGCTATGGCTCCGGTGCGGGCAATAGCTCCGGTGCGGGTTATAACTCCGGTCGCCGGGCTATGGCTCCGGTGCGGGCTATGGCTCCGGTGAGGGTTATGGCTCCGGTGCGGGCTATGGCTCCGGTCGCCGGACTATGGCTCCGATGCGGGCTATGGCTCCGGTGCGGGCTATGGCCCCGGTCACCGGGCTATGGCTCCGGTCGCCGGGCTATAACTCCGGTCGCCGGGCTATGGCTCTGGTCGCCGGGCTAATGCTCCGGTCGCCGGGCTATGGCTCCGGTGCGGGCTATGGCTCCGGTGCGGGCTATGGCGCCGGTGCGGGCTATGGCTCCGGTGAGGGCTATGGCTCCGTTCGCCGGGCTATGGCTCCGGTGCGGGCAATAGCTCCCTAGCGGTTTATGACTCCGGTCGCCGGGCTATGACTCCGGTGCGGGCTATGGCTCCGGTGCGAGCTATGGCTCCGGTGCGGGCTATGGCTCCGGTGAGGGCTATGGCTCCGGTCGCCGGGCTATGGCTCCGGTGCGGCTATGGCTCCGGTGCGGGCTATGGCTCCGGTCGCCGGGCTATGGCTCCGGTCGCCGGACTATGGCTCCGGTGCGGGCTATGACTCCGGTCGCCAGACTATGGCTCCGATGCGGGCTATGGCTCCGGTTCCGGCTATGGCCCCGGTCGCCGGGCTATGGCTCCGGTCGCCGGGATATGACTCCGGTCGCCGGGCTATGGCTCTGGTCGCCGGGCTATAGCTCCGGTCGCCGGGCTATGGCTCCGGTGCGGGCTATGGCTCCGGTGCGGGCTATGGCTCCGGTGCGGGCTATGGCTCCGGTCGCCGGGCTATGGCTCCGGTGCGGGCAATAGCTCCGGTGCGGGTTATAACTCCGGTCGCCGGGCTATGGCTCCGGTGCGGGCTATGGCTCCGGTGCGGGCTATGGCTCCGGTGAGGGCTATGGCTCCGGTGAGGGCTATGACTGCGGTCGCCAGACTATGGCTCCGATGCGGGCTATGGCTCCGGTGCGGGCTATGGCCCCGGTCGCCGGGCTATAACTCCGGTCGCCGGGCTATGGCTCTGGTCGCCGGGCTATAGCTCCGGTCGCCGGGCTATGGCTCCGGTCGCCAAGCTATGGCTCTGGTCGCCGGACTATAGCTCCGGTCGCCGGGCTGTGGCTCCGGTGCGGGCTATGGCTCCGGTGCGGGCTATGGCTCCGGTGCGGGCTATTGCTCCGGTGAGGGCTATGGCCCCGGTCGCCGGCCTATGGCTCCGGTCGCCGGGCTATGACTCCGGTCACCGGGCTATGGCTCTGGTCGCCGGGCTATAGCTCCGGTCGCCGGGCTATGGCTCCAGTGCGGGCTATGGCTCCGGTGCGGGCTATGGCTCCGGTCGCCGGGCTATGGCTCCGGTGCGGGCAATAGCTCCGGTGCGGGTTATAACTCCGGTCGCCGGGCTATGGCTCCGGTGCGGGCTATGGCTCCGGTGCGGGCTATGGCTCCGGTGCGGGCTATGCCTCCGGTGAGGGTTATGGCTCCGGTGCGGGCTATGGCTCCGGTCGCCGGACTATGGCTCCGGTGAGGGCTATGACTCCGGTCGCCAGACTATGGCTCCGATGCGGGCTATGGCTCCGGTGCGGGCTATGGCCCCGGTCACCGGGCTATGGCCCCGGTCGCCGGGCTATGACTCCGGTCCCCGGGCTATGGCTCTGGTCGCCGGGCTAATGCTCCGGTCGCCGGGCTATGGCTCCGGTGCGGGCTATGGCTCCGGTGCGGGCTATGGCGCCGGTGCGGGCTATTGCTCCGGTGAGGGCTATGGCCCCGGTCGCCGGGCTATGGCTCCGGTCGCCGGGCTATGACTCCGGTCGCCGGGCTATGGCTCTGGTCGCCGGGCTATAGCTCCGGTCGCCGGGCTATGGCTCCGGTGCGGGCTATGGCTCCGGTGCGGGCTATGGCTCCGGTCGCCGGGCTATGGCTCCGGTGCGGGCAATAGCTCCGGTGCGGGTTATAACTCTGGTCGCCGGGCTAATGCTCCGGTCGCCGGGCTATGGCTCCGGTGCGGGCTATGGCTCCGGTGCGGGCTATGGCGCCGGTGCGGGCTATGGCTCCGGTGAGGGCTATGGCTCCGTTCGCCGGGCTATGGCTCCGGTGCGGGCAATAGCTCCCTAGCGGTTTATGACTCCGGTCGCCGGGCTATGACTCCGGTGCGGGCTATGGCTCCGGTGCGAGCTATGACTCCGGTGCGGGCTATGGCTCCGGTGAGGGCTATGGCTCCGGTCGCCGGGCTATGGCTCCGGTGCGGCTATGGCTCCGGTGCGGGCTATGGCTCCGGTCGCCGGGCTATGGCTCCGGTCGCCGGACTATGGCTCCGGTGCGGGCTATGACTCCGGTCGCCAGACTATGGCTCCGATGCGGGCTATGGCTCCGGTTCCGGCTATGGCCCCGGTCGCCGGGCTATGGCTCCGGTCGCCGGGATATGACTCCGGTCGCCGGGCTATGGCTCTGGTCGCCGGGCTATAGCTCCGGTCGCCGGGCTATGGCTCCGGTGCGGGCTATGGCTCCGGTGCGGGCTATGGCTCCGGTGCGGGCTATGGCTCCGGTCGCCGGGCTATGGCTCCGGTGCGGGCAATAGCTCCGGTGCGGGTTATAACTCCGGTCGCCGGGCTATGGCTCCGGTGCGGGCTATGGCTCCGGTGCGGGCTATGGCTCCGGTGAGGGCTATGGCTCCGGTGAGGGCTATGACTGCGGTCGCCAGACTATGGCTCCGATGCGGGCTATGGCCCCGGTCGCCGGGCTATGGCTCCGGTCGCCGGGCTATAACTCCGGTCGCCGGGCTATGGCTCTGGTCGCCGGGCTATAGCTCCGGTCGCCGGGCTATGGCTCCGGTCGCCAAGCTATGGCTCTGGTCGCCGGACTATAGCTCCGGTCGCCGGGCTGTGGCTCCGGTGCGGGCTATGGCTCCGGTGCGGGCTATGGCTCCGGTGCGGGCTATTGCTCCGGTGAGGGCTATGGCCCCGGTCGCCGGCCTATGGCTCCGGTCGCCGGGCTATGACTCCGGTCGCCGGGCTATGGCTCTGGTCGCCGGGCTATAGCTCCGGTCGCCGGGCTATGGCTCCGGTGCGGGCTATGGCTCCGGTGCGGGCTATGGCTCCGGTCGCCGGGCTATGGCTCCGGTGCGGGCAATAGCTCCGGTGCGGGTTATAACTCCGGTCGCCGGGCTATGGCTCCGGTGCGGGCTATGGCTCCGGTGCGGGCTATGGCTCCGGTGCGGGCTATGCCTCCGGTGAGGGTTATGGCTCCGGTGCGGGCTATGGCTCCGGTCGCCGGACTATGGCTCCGGTGAGGGCTATGACTCCGGTCGCCAGACTATGGCTCCGATGCGGGCTATGGCTCCGGTGCGGGCTATGGCCCCGGTCACCGGGCTATGGCCCCGGTCGCCGGGCTATGACTCCGGTCCCCGGGCTATGGCTCTGGTCGCCGGGCTAATGCTCCGGTCGCCGGGCTATGGCTCCGGTGCGGGCTATGGCTCCGGTGCGGGCTATGGCGCCGGTGCGGGCTATTGCTCCGGTGAGGGCTATGGCCCCGGTCGCCGGGCTATGGCTCCGGTCGCCGGGCTATGACTCCGGTCGCCGGGCTATGGCTCTGGTCGCCGGGCTATAGTTCCGGTCGCCGGGCTATGGCTCCGGTGCGGGCTATGGCTCCGGTGCGGGCTATGGCTCCGGTCGCCGGGCTATGGCTCCGGTGCGGGCAATAGCTCCGGTGCGGGTTATAACTCCGGTCGCCGGGCTATGGCTCCGGTGCGGGCTATGGCTCCGGTGCGGGCTATGGCTCCGGTGAGGGCTATGGCTCCGGTGAGGGTTATGGCTCCGGTGCGGGCTATGGCTCCGGTCGCCGGACTATGGCTCCGGTGAGGGCTATGACTGCGGTCGCCAGACTATGGCTCCGATGCGGGCTATGGCTCCGGTGCGGGCTATGGCCCCGGTCGCCGGGCTATGGCTCCGGTCGCCGGGCTATAACTCCGGTCGCCGGGCTATGGCTCTGGTCGCCGGGCTATAGCTCCGGTCGCCGGGCTATGGCTCCGGTCGCCAAGCTATGGCTCTGGTCGCCTGACTATAGCTCTGGTCGCCGGGCTGTGGCTCCGGTGCGGGCTATGGCTCCGGTGCGGGCTATGGCTCCGGTGCGGGCTATTGCTCCGGTGAGGGCTATGGCCCCGGTCGCCGGCCTATGGCTCCGGTCGCCGGGCTATGACTCCGGTCGCCGGGCTATGGCTCTGGTCGCCGGGCTATAGCTCCGGTCGCCGGGCTATGGCTCCGGTGCGGGCTATGGCTCCGGTGCGGGCTATGGCTCCGGTCGCCGGGCTATGGCTCCGGTGCGGGCAATAGCTCCGGTGCGGGTTATAACTCCGGTCGCCGGGCTATGGCTCCGGTGCGGGCTATGGCTCCGGTGCGGGCTATGGCTCCGGTGCGGGCTATGGCTCCGGTGAGGGTTATGGCTCCGGTGCGGGCTATGGCTCCGGTCGCCGGACTATGGCTCCGGTGAGGGCTATGACTCCGGTCGCCAGACTATGGCTCCGATGCGGGCTATGGCTCCGGTGCGGGCTATGGCCCCGGTCACCGGGCTATGGCTCCGGTCGCCGGGCTATAACTCCGGTCGCCGGGCTATGGCTCTGGTCGCCCGGCTAATGCTCCGGTCGCCGGGCTATGGCTCCGGTGCGGGCTATGGCTCCGGTGCGGGCTATGGCGCCGGTGCGGGCTATGGCTCCGGTGAGGGCTATGGCTCCGTTCGCCGGGCTATGGCTCCGGTGCGGGCAATAGCTCCCTAGCAGTTTATGACTCCGGTCGCCGGGCTATGGCTCCGGTGCGGACTATGGCTCCGGTGCGGGCTATGGCTCCGGTGCGGGCTATGGCTCCGGTGAGGGCTATGGCTCCGGTCGCCGGGCTATGGCTCCGGTGCGGCTATGGCTCCGGTGCGGGCTATGGCTCCGGTCGCCGGGCTATGGCTCCGGTCGCCGGACTATGGCTCCGGTGCGGGCTATGACTCCGGTCGCCAGACTATGGCTCCGATGCGGGCTATGGCTCCGGTTCCGGCTATGGCCCCGGTCGCCGGCCTATGGCTCCGGTCGCCGGGATATGACTCCGGTCGCCGGGCTATGGCTCTGGTCGCCGGGCTATAGCTCCGGTCGCCGGGCTATGGCTCCGGTGCGGGCTATGGCTCCGGTGCGGGCTATGGCTCCGGTGCGGGCTATGGCTCCGGTCGCCGGGCTATGGCTCCGGTGCGGGCAATAGCTCCGGTGCGGGTTATAACTCCGGTCGCCGGGCTATGGCTCCGGTGCGGGCTATGGCTCCGGTGCGGGCTATGGCTCCGGTGAGGGCTATGGCTCCGGTGAGGGCTATGACTGCGGTCGCCAGACTATGGCTCCGATGCGGGCTATGGCTCCGGTGCGGGCTATGGCCCCGGTCGCCGGGCTATAACTCCGGTCGCCGGGCTATGGCTCTGGTCGCCGGGCTATAGCTCCGGTCGCCGGGCTATGGCTCCGGTCGCCAAGCTATGGCTCTGGTCGCCGGACTATAGCTCCGGTCGCCGGGCTGTGGCTCCGGTGCGGGCTATGGCTCCGGTGCGGGCTATGGCTCCGGTGCGGGCTATTGCTCCGGTGAGGGCTATGGCCCCGGTCGCCGGCCTATGGCTCCGGTCGCCGGGCTATGACTCCGGTCACCGGGCTATGGCTCTGGTCGCCGGGCTATAGCTCCGGTCGCCGGGCTATGGCTCCAGTGCGGGCTATGGCTCCGGTGCGGGCTATGGCTCCGGTCGCCGGGCTATGGCTCCGGTGCGGGCAATAGCTCCGGTGCGGGTTATAACTCCGGTCGCCGGGCTATGGCTCCGGTGCGGGCTATGGCTCCGGTGCGGGCTATGGCTCCGGTGCGGGCTATGCCTCCGGTGAGGGTTATGGCTCCGGTGCGGGCTATGGCTCCGGTCGCCGGACTATGGCTCCGGTGAGGGCTATGACTCCGGTCGCCAGACTATGGCTCCGATGCGGGCTATGGCTCCGGTGCGGGCTATGGCCCCGGTCACCGGGCTATGGCCCCGGTCGCCGGGCTATGACTCCGGTCCCCGGGCTATGGCTCTGGTCGCCGGGCTAATGCTCCGGTCGCCGGGCTATGGCTCCGGTGCGGGCTATGGCTCCGGTGCGGGCTATGGCGCCGGTGCGGGCTATTGCTCCGGTGAGGGCTATGGCCCCGGTCGCCGGGCTATGGCTCCGGTCGCCGGGCTATGACTCCGGTCGCCGGGCTATGGCTCTGGTCGCCGGGCTATAGCTCCGGTCGCCGGGCTATGGCTCCGGTGCGGGCTATGGCTCCGGTGCGGGCTATGGCTCCGGTCGCCGGGCTATGGCTCCGGTGCGGGCAATAGCTCCGGTGCGGGTTATAACTCTGGTCGCCGGGCTAATGCTCCGGTCGCCGGGCTATGGCTCCGGTGCGGGCTATGGCTCCGGTGCGGGCTATGGCGCCGGTGCGGGCTATGGCTCCGGTGAGGGCTATGGCTCCGTTCGCCGGGCTATGGCTCCGGTGCGGGCAATAGCTCCCTAGCGGTTTATGACTCCGGTCGCCGGGCTATGACTCCGGTGCGGGCTATGGCTCCGGTGCGAGCTATGGCTCCGGTGCGGGCTATGGCTCCGGTGAGGGCTATGGCTCCGGTCGCCGGGCTATGGCTCCGGTGCGGCTATGGCTCCGGTGCGGGCTATGGCTCCGGTCGCCGGGCTATGGCTCCGGTCGCCGGACTATGGCTCCGGTGCGGGCTATGACTCCGGTCGCCAGACTATGGCTCCCATGCGGGCTATGGCTCCGGTTCCGGCTATGGCCCCGGTCGCCGGGCTATGGCTCCGGTCGCCGGGATATGACTCCGGTCGCCGGGCTATGGCTCTGGTCGCCGGGCTATAGCTCCGGTCGCCGGGCTATGGCTCCGGTGCGGGCTATGGCTCAGGTGCGGGCTATGGCTCCGGTGCGGGCTATGGCTCCGGTCGCCGGGCTATGGCTCCGGTGCGGGCAATAGCTCCGGTGCGGGTTATAACTCCGGTCGCCGGGCTATGGCTCCGGTGCGGGCTATGGCTCCGGTGCGGGCTATGGCTCCGGTGAGGGCTATGGCTCCGGTGAGGGCTATGACTGCGGTCGCCAGACTATGGCTCCGATGCGGGCTATGGCTCCGGTGCGGGCTATGGCCCCGGTCGCCGGGCTATGGCTCCGGTCGCCGGGCTATAACTCCGGTCGCCGGGCTATGGCTCTGGTCGCCGGGCTATAGCTCCGGTCGCCGGGCTATGGCTCCGGTCGCCAAGCTATGGCTCTGGTCGCCGGACTATAGCTCCGGTCGCCGGGCTGTGGCTCCGGTGCGGGCTATGGCTCCGGTGCGGGCTATGGCTCCGGTGCGGGCTATTGCTCCGGTGAGGGCTATGGCCCCGGTCGCCGGCCTATGGCTCCGGTCGCCGGGCTATGACTCCGGTCGCCGGGCTATGGCTCTGGTCGCCGGGCTATAGCTCCGGTCGCCGGGCTATGGCTCCGGTGCGGGCTATGGCTCCGGTGCGGGCTATGGCTCCGGTCGCCGGGCTATGGCTCCGGTGCGGGCAATAGCTCCGGTGCGGGTTATAACTCCGGTCGCCGGGCTATGGCTCCGGTGCGGGCTATGGCTCCGGTGCGGGCTATGGCTCCGGTGCGGGCTATGCCTCCGGTGAGGGTTATGGCTCCGGTGCGGGCTATGGCTCCGGTCGCCGGACTATGGCTCCGGTGAGGGCTATGACTCCGGTCGCCAGACTATGGCTCCGATGCGGGCTATGGCTCCGGTGCGGGCTATGGCCCCGGTCACCGGGCTATGGCCCCGGTCGCCGGGCTATGACTCCGGTCCCCGGGCTATGGCTCTGGTCGCCGGGCTAATGCTCCGGTCGCCGGGCTATGGCTCCGGTGCGGGCTATGGCTCCGGTGCGGGCTATGGCGCCGGTGCGGGCTATTGCTCCGGTGAGGGCTATGGCCCCGGTCGCCGGGCTATGGCTCCGGTCGCCGGGCTATGACTCCGGTCGCCGGGCTATGGCTCTGGTCGCCGGGCTATAGTTCCGGTCGCCGGGCTATGGCTCCGGTGCGGGCTATGGCTCCGGTGCGGGCTATGGCTCCGGTCGCCGGGCTATGGCTCCGGTGCGGGCAATAGCTCCGGTGCGGGTTATAACTCCGGTCGCCGGGCTATGGCTCCGGTGCGGGCTATGGCTCCGGTGCGGGCTATGGCTCCGGTGAGGGCTATGGCTCCGGTGAGGGTTATGGCTCCGGTGCGGGCTATGGCTCCGGTCGCCGGACTATGGCTCCGGTGAGGGCTATGACTGCGGTCGCCAGACTATGGCTCCGATGCGGGCTATGGCTCCGGTGCGGGCTATGGCCCCGGTCGCCGGGCTATGGCTCCGGTCGCCGGGCTATAACTCCGGTCGCCGGGCTATGGCTCTGGTCGCCGGGCTATAGCTCCGGTCGCCGGGCTATGGCTCCGGTCGCCAAGCTATGGCTCTGGTCGCCTGACTATAGCTCTGGTCGCCGGGCTGTGGCTCCGGTGCGGGCTATGGCTCCGGTGCGGGCTATGGCTCCGGTGCGGGCTATTGCTCCGGTGAGGGCTATGGCCCCGGTCGCCGGCCTATGGCTCCGGTCGCCGGGCTATGACTCCGGTCGCCGGGCTATGGCTCTGGTCGCCGGGCTATAGCTCCGGTCGCCGGGCTATGGCTCCGGTGCGGGCTATGGCTCCGGTGCGGGCTATGGCTCCGGTCGCCGGGCTATGGCTCCGGTGCGGGCAATAGCTCCGGTGCGGGTTATAACTCCGGTCGCCGGGCTATGGCTCCGGTGCGGGCTATGGCTCCGGTGCGGGCTATGGCTCCGGTGCGGGCTATGGCTCCGGTGAGGGTTATGGCTCCGGTGCGGGCTATGGCTCCGGTCGCCGGACTATGGCTCCGGTGAGGGCTATGACTCCGGTCGCCAGACTATGGCTCCGATGCGGGCTATGGCTCCGGTGCGGGCTATGGCCCCGGTCACCGGGCTATGGCTCCGGTCGCCGGGCTATAACTCCGGTCGCCGGGCTATGGCTCTGGTCGCCCGGCTAATGCTCCGGTCGCCGGGCTATGGCTCCGGTGCGGGCTATGGCTCCGGTGCGGGCTATGGCGCCGGTGCGGGCTATGGCTCCGGTGAGGGCTATGGCTCCGTTCGCCGGGCTATGGCTCCGGTGCGGGCAATAGCTCCCTAGCGGTTTATGACTCCGGTCGCCGGGCTATGGCTCCGGTGCGGACTATGGCTCCGGTGCGGGCTATGGCTCCGGTGCGGGCTATGGCTCCGGTGAGGGCTATGGCTCCGGTCGCCGGGCTATGGCTCCGGTGCGGCTATGGCTCCGGTGCGGGCTATGGCTCCGGTCGCCGGGCTATGGCTCCGGTCGCCGGACTATGGCTCCGGTGCGGGCTATGACTCCGGTCGCCAGACTATGGCTCCGATGCGGGCTATGGCTCCGGTTCCGGCTATGGCCCCGGTCGCCGGGCTATGGCTCCGGTCGCCGGGCTATGGCTCCGGTGCGGGCAATAGCTCCGGTGCGGGTTATAACTCCGGTCGCCGGGCTATGGCTCCGGTGCGGGCTATGGCTCCGGTGCGGGCTATGGCTCCGGTGAGGGCTATGGCTCCGGTGAGGGTTATGGCTCCGGTGCGGGCTATGGCTCCGGTGCGGGCTATGGCTCCGGTGCGGGTTATAACTCCGGTCGCCGGGCTATGGCTCCGGTGCAGGCTATGGCTCCGGTGCGGGCTATGGCCCCGGTCACCGGGCTATGGCTCCGGTCGCCGGGCTATAACTCCGGTCGCCGGGCTATGGCTCTGGTCGCCGGGCTAATGCTCCGGTGGCCGGGCTATGGCTCCGGTGCGGGCTATGGCTTCGGTGCGGGCTATGGCGCCGGTGCGGGCTATGGCTCCGGTGAGGGCTATGGCTCCGTTCGCCGGGCTATGGCTCCGGTGCGGGCAATAGCTCCCTAGCGGTTTATGACTCCGGTCGCCGGGCTATGGCTCCGGTGCGGGCTATGGCTCCGGTGCGGGCTATGGCTCCGGTGCGGGCTATGGCTCCGGTGAGGGCTATGGCTCCGGTCGCCGGGCTATGGCTCCGGTGCGGCTATGGCTCCGGTGCGGGTTATAGGCTCCGGTCGCTGAGCTATGGCTCCGGTCGCCGGGCTATGGCTCCCGTGCGGGCTATGACTCCGGTCGCCAGACTATGGCTCCGATGCGGGCTATGGCTCCGGTTCCGGCTATGGCCCCGGTCGCCGGGCTATGGCTCCGGTCGCCGGGCTATGACTCCGGTCGCCGGGCTATGGCTCTGGTCGCCGGGCTATAGCTCCGGTCGCCCGGCTATGGCTGCGGTGCGGGCTATGGCTCCGGTGCGGGCTAGGGCTCCGGTGCGGGCTATTGCTCCGGTGAGGGCTATGGCCCCGGTCGCCGGGCTATGGCTCCGGTCGCCGGGCTATGACTCCGGTCGCCGGGCTATGGCTCTGGTCGCCGGGCTATAGCTCCGGTCGCCGGGCTATGGCTCCGGTGCGGGCTATGGCTCCGGTGCGGGCTATGGCTCCGGTCGCCGGGCTATGGCTCCGGTGCGGGCAATAGCTCCGGTGCGGTTTATGACTCCGGTCGCCGGGCTATGGCTCCGGTCGCCGGGCTATGGCTCCGGTCGCCGGACAATGGCTCCGGGGCGGGCTATGACTCCGGTCGCTGGGCTATGGCTCCGCTGCGGGCTATGGCTCGGGTGCGGGCTTTGGCTCCGGTGAGGGCTATGGCTCCGGTCGCCGGGCTATGGCTCCGGTGCTGCTATGGCTCCGGTGCGGGCTATGACTCCGGTCGCCGGGCTATGGCTCCGGTCGCCGGGCTATGGCTCCGGTCGCCGGACAATGGCTCCGGGGCGGGCTATGACTCCGGTCGCTGGGCTATGGCTCCGCTGCGGGCTATGGCTCGGGTGCGGGCTATGGCTCCGGTGCGGGTTATGGCTCCGGTGCGGGCTATGGCTCCGGTGCGGGCTACGGCTCCGGTCGCCGGGCTATGGCTCCGGTGCGGGCTATGGCTCCGGTGCGGGCTATGGCTCCGGTCGCCGGGCTATGGCTCCGGTCGCCGGGCTATGGCTCCGGTCGCCGGGCTATGGCTCCGGTGCGGGCTTTGGCTCCGGTGCGCGCTATGGCTCCGGTGAGGGCTATGGCTCCGGCGCGGGCTATGGCTCCGGTCGCCGGACTATGGCTCCGGTGCGGGCTTTGGCTCCGGTGCTCGCTATGGCTCCGGTGAGTGCTATGGCTCCGGTGCGGGCTATGGCTCCGGTCGCCGGACTATGGCTCCGGTGAGGGCTATGACTCCGGTCGCCGGGCTATGGCTCCGGTGCGGGCTATGACTCCGGTCGCCCGGCTATGACCCCGGTCGCCCGGCTATTGCTCCGGCTCGGGCTATGGCTCCGGTGCGGGCTATGGCTACGGTGAGGGCTATGGCTACGGTCGCCCGGCTATGGCTCCGGTGCGGGCTATGGCTCTGGTGCGGGCTATGGCTCCGGTGCCTGCTATGACTCAGGTCGCCGGGCTATGGCTCCGGTGCGGGCTATGGCTCCGATCGCCGGGGTATGGCTCCGGTGCGGGCTATGGCTCCGGTGAGGGCTATGACTTCGGTCGCCGGGCTTTGGCTCCGGTCGCCGGACTATGGCTCCGGTGAGGGCTATGACTCCGGTCGCCGGGCTATGGCTCCGGTGCGGGCTATGGCTCCGGTGCGGGCTATGAGTCCGGTCGCCGGACTATGGCTCCGGTGAGCGCTATGACTCCGGTCGCGGGGCTATGGCTCCGGTGCCGGCTGTGGCTCCGGTCGCCGGGCTATGGCTCCGGTGCGGGCTATGGCTCCGGTGCGGGCTATGGCTCCGGTCGCCGGGCTATGGCTCCGGTCGGCGGGCAATGGCTCCGGTCGCCGGGCTATGGCTCCGGTGCGGGCTTTGGCTCCGGTCGCCGGACTATGGCTCCAGTGCGGGCTATAACTCCGGTGCGGGCTATGGCTGCGGTGAGGGCTATGGCTCCGATGCGGGCTATGGCTCCGGTCGCCGGACTATGGCTCCGGTGAGGGCTATTACTCCGGTCGCCGGGCTATGGCTCCGGTGCGGGCTATGGCTCCGGTCGCCGGGCTATGGCTCCGGTGCGGGCTATGGCTCCGGTGCGGGCTATGGCTCCGGTCGCCGGGCTATGGCTCCGATCGCCGGGCTATGGCTCCGGTCGCCGGGCTATGGCTCCGGTGCGGGCTATGACTCCGGTCGCCGGACTATGGCTCCGGTGAGCGCTATGACTCCGGTCGCGGGGCTATGGCTCCGGTGCGGGCTGTGGCTCCGGTCGCCGGGCTATGGCTCCGGTGCGGGCTATGGCTCCGGTGCGGGCTATGGCTCCGGTGCGGGCTATGGCTCCGGTCGCCGGGCTATGGCTCCGGTCGCCGGGCTATGGCTCCGGTGCGGGCTATGACTCCGGTCGCCGGGCTATGGCTCCGGTGCGGGCTATGGCTCCGGTGCGGCCTATGGCTCCGGTGCGGGCTATGATTCCGGTCGCCGGGCTATGGCTCCGGTGCGGGCTATGGCTCCGGTGCGGGCCATGGCTCCGGTGAGGGCTATGGCTCCGGTCGCCGGGTTATGGCTCCGGTGCGGGCTATGGCTCCGGTGCGGGCTATGGCTCCGGTCGCCGGGCTATGGCTCCGGTCGCCGGGCTATGGCTCCGGTGCGGGCTATGACTCCGGTGCGGGCTAAGGCTCCGGTGAGGGCTATGGCTCCGGTCGCCGGGCGATGGCTCGGGTGCGGGCTATGGCTCTGGTGCGGGCTATGGCTCCGGTGCGGGCTATGACTCCGGTCGCCGGGCTATGGCTCCGGTGCGGGCTATGGCTCCGGTCGCCGGGCTATGGCTCCGGTCACCGGGCTATGGCTCCGGTCGCCGGGCTATGGCTCCGGTGCCGGCTATGACTCCGGTCGCCGGGCTATGGCTCCGCTGTTGGCTATGGCTCCGGTGCGGGCTATGGCTCCGGTCGCCGGGCTATGGCTCCGGTGCGGGCTATGGCTCCGGTGAGGGCTATGACCTCGGTCGCCGGGCTATGGCTCCGGTGCGGGCTATGGCTCCGGTCGCCGGGCTATGGCTTCTGTGCGGGTTATGGCTCCGGTGCGGGCTATGGCTCCGGTGAGAGCTATGGCTCCGGTGAGGGCTTTGGCTCCGGTCGCCGGACTATGGCTCCGGTGAGGGCTATGACTACGATCGCCGGGCTATGGCTCCGGTGCGGGCTATGGCTCCGGTGCGGGCTATGGCTCCGGTCCGGGCTATGGCTCCGGTGCGGGCTATGACTCCTGTCGCCGGGCTATGGCTCCGGTCGCCGGGCTATGACTCCCGTCGCCGGGCTATGGCTCCGGTCGCCGGGCTATGGCTCCGGTGAGGGCTATGGCTCCGGTCGCCGGGCTATGGCTCCGGTGCGGGCTATGGCTCCGGTCGCCGGGCTATGGCTCCGGTGCGGGCAATGGCTCCGGTGCGGGTTATGACTCCGGTCGCCGGGCTAGGGCTCCGGTGCGGGCTATGACTCCGGTGCGGGCTATGGCTCCGGTGAATGCTATGGCTCCGGTCGCGGGGCTATGGCTCCGGTGCCGGCTGTGGCTCCGATCGCCGGACTATGGCTCCGGTGCGGGCTATGGCTCCGGTGCGGGCTATGAGTCCGGTCGCCGGACTATGGCTCCGGTGAGCGCTATGACTCCGGTCGCGGGGCTATGGCTCCGGTGCCGGCTGTGGCTCCGGTCGCCGGGCTATGGCTCCGGTGCGGGCTATGGCTCCGGTGCGGGCTATGGCTCCGGTCGCCGGGCTATGGCTCCGGTCGGCGGGCAATGGCTCCGGTCGCCGGGCTATGGCTCCGGTGCGGGCTTTGGCTCCGGTCGCCGGACTATGGCTCCAGTGCGGGCTATAACTCCGGTGCGGGCTATGGCTGCGGTGAGGGCTATGGCTCCGATGCGGGCTATGGCTCCGGTCGCCGGACTATGGCTCCGGTGAGGGCTATTACTCCGGTCGCCGGGCTATGGCTCCGGTGCGGGCTATGGCTCCGGTCGCCGGGCTATGGCTCCGGTGCGGGCTATGGCTCCGGTGCGGGCTATGGCTCCGGTCGCCGGGCTATGGCTCCGGTCGCCGGGCTATGGCTCCGGTCGCCGGGCTATGGCTCCGGTGCGGGCTATGACTCCGGTCGCCGGACTATGGCTCCGGTGAGCGCTATGACTCTGGTCGCGGGGCTATGGCTCCGGTGCGGGCTGTGGCTCCGGTCGCCGGGCTATGGCTCCGGTGCGGGCTATGGCTCCGGTGCGGGCTATGGCTCCGGTGCGGGCTATGGCTCCGGTCGCCGGGCTATGGCTCCGGTCGCCGGGCTATGGCTCCGGTCGCCGGGCTATGGCTCCGGTGCGGGCTATGACTCCGGTCGCCGGGCTATGGCTCCGGTGCGGGCTATGGCTCCGGTGCGGCCTATGGCTCCGGTGCGGGCTATGATTCCGGTCGCCGGGCTATGGCTCCGGTGCGGGCTATGGCTCCGGTGCGGGCCATGGCTCCGGTGAGGGCTATGGCTCCGGTCGCCGGGTTATGGCTCCGGTGCGGGCTATGGCTCCGGTGCGGGCTATGGCTCCGGTCGCCGGACTATGGCTCCGGTCGCCGGGCTATGGCTCCGGTGCGGGCTATGACTCCGGTGCGGGCTAAGGCTCCGGTGAGGGCTATGGCTCCGGTCGCCGGGCGATGGCTCGGGTGCGGGCTATGGCTCTGGTGCGGGCTATGGCTCCGGTGCGGGCTATGACTCCGGTCGCCGGGCTATGGCTCCGGTGCGGGCTATGGCTCCGGTCGCCGGGCTATGGCTCCGGTCACCGGACTATGGCTCCGGTCGCCGGGCTATGGCTCCGGTGCCGGCTATGACTCCGGTCGCCGGGCTATGGCTCCGCTGTTGGCTATGGCTCCGGTGCGGGCTATGGCTCCGGTCGCCGGGCTATGGCTCCGGTGCGGGCTATGGCTCCGGTGAGGGCTATGACCTCGGTCGCCGGGCTATGGCTCTGGTGCGGGCTATGGCTCCGGTCGCCGGGCTATGGCTTCTGTGCGGGTTATGGCTCCGGTGCGGGCTATGGCTCCGGTGAGAGCTATGGCTCCGGTGAGGGCTTTGGCTCCGGTCGCCGGACTATGGCTCCGGTGAGGGCTATGACTACGATCGCCGGGCTATGGCTCCGGTGCGGGCTATGGCTCCGGTGCGGGCTATGGCTCCGGTCCGGGCTATGGCTCCGGTGCGGGCTATGACTCCTGTCGCCGGGCTATGGCTCCGGTCGCCGGGCTATGACTCCCGTCGCCGGGCTATGGCTCCGGTCGCCGGGCTATGGCTCCGGTGAGGGCTATGGCTCCGGTCGCCGGGCTATGGCTCCGGTGCGGGCTATGGCTCCGGTCGCCGGGCTATGGCTCCGGTGCGGGCAATGGCTCCGGTGCGGGTTATGACTCCGGTCGCCGGGCTAGGGCTCCGGTGCGGGCTATGACTCCGGTGCGGGCTATGGCTCCGGTGAATGCTATGGCTCCGGTGCGGGCTATGGCTCCGGTCGCCGGACTATGGCTCCAGTGCGGGCTATGACTCCGGTGCGGGCTACGGCTCCGGTCGCCGGGCTATGGCTCCGGTGCGGGCTATGGCTCCGGTGCGGGCTATGGCTCCGGTCGCCGAGCTATAGCTCCGGTCGCCGGGCTATGACGCCAGTCGCCGGGCTATGGCTTCGGTGCGGGCTATGGCTCCGGTCGCCGGGCTATGGCTCCGGTGCGGGCAATAGCTCCGGTGCGGGTTATAACTCCGGTCGCCGGGCTACGGCTCCGGTGCGGGCTATGGCTCCGGTGCGGGCTATGGCTCCGGTGCGGGCTATGGCTCCGGTGAGGGTTATGGCTCCGGTGCGGGCTATGGCTCCGGTCGCCGGACTATGGCTCCGGTGAGGGCTATGACTCCGGTCGCCAGACTATGGCTCCGATGCGGGCTATGGCTCCGGTGCGGGCTATGGCCCCGGTCGCCGGGCTATGGCTCCGGTCGCCGGGCTATGACTCCGGTCGCCGGGCTATGGCTCTGGTCGCCGGGCTATAGCTCCGGTCGCCGGGCTATGGCTCCGGTGCGGGCTATGGCTCCGGTGCGGGCTATGGCTCTGGTGCGGGCTATGGCTCCGGTGAGGGCTATGGCTCCGTTCGCCGGGCTATGGCTCCGGTGCGGGCAATAGCTCCCTTGCGGTTTATGACTCCGGTCGCCGGGCTATGGCTCCGGTGCGGGCTATGGCTCCGGTGCGGGCTATGGCTCCGGTGCGGGCTATGCCTCCGGTGCGGGCTATGGCTCCGGTGCGGGCTATGGCTCCGGTGCGGCTATGGCTCCGGTGCGGGCTATGGCTCCGGTCGCCGGGCTATGGCTCCGGTCGCCGGACTATGGCTCCGGTGCGGGCTATGACTCCGGTCGCCAGACTATGGCTCCGATGCGGGCTATGGCTCTGGTTCCGGCTATGGCCCCGGTCGCCGGGCTATGACCCCGGTCGCCGGGCTATGACACCGGTCCCCAAGCTATTCCTCTGGTCGCCGGACTATAGCTCCGGTCGCCGGGGTGTGGCTCCGGTGCGGGCTATGGCTCCGGTGCGGGCTATGGCTCCGGTGCGGGCTATTGCTCCGGTGAGGGCTATGGCCCCGGTCGCCGGGCTATGGCTCCGGTCGCCGGGCTATGACTCCGGTCGCCGGGCTATGGCTCTGGTCGCCGGGCTATAGCTCCGGTCGCCGGGCTATGGCTCCGGTGCGGGCTATGGCTCCGGTGCGGGCTATGGCTCCGGTCGCCGGGCTATGGCTCCGGTGCGGGCAATAGCTCCGGTGCGGGTTATAACTCCGGTCGCCGGGCTATGGCTCCGGTGCGGGCTATGGCTCCGGTGCGGGCTATGGCTCCGGTGAGGGCTATGGCTCCGGTGAGGGTCATGGCTCCGGTGCGGGCTATGGCTCCGGTCGCCGGACTATGGCTCCGGTGAGGGCTATGACTGCGGTCGCCAGACTATGGCTCCGGTGCGGGCTATGGCCCCGGTCGCCGGGCTATGGCTCCGGTCGCCGGGCTATAACTCCGGTCGCCGGGCTATGGCTCTGGTCGCCGGGCTATAGCTCCGGTCGCCGGGCTATGGCTCCGGTCGCCAAGCTATGGCTCTGGTCGCCGGACTATAGCTCCGGTCGCCGGGCTGTGGCTCCGGTGCGGGCTATGGCTCCGGTGCGGGCTATGGCTCCGGTGCGGGCTATTGCTCCGGTGAGGGCTATGGCCCCGGTCGCCGGCCTATGGCTCCGGTCGCCGGGCTATGACTCCGGTCGCCGGGCTATGGCTCTGGTCGCCGGGCTATAGCTCCGGTCGCCGGGCTATGGCTCCGGTGCGGGCTATGGCTCCGGTGCGGGCTATGGCTCCGGTCGCCGGGCTATGGCTCCGGTGCGGGCAATAGCTCCGGTGCGGGTTATAACTCCGGTCGCCGGACTATGGCTCCGGTGCGGGCTATGGCTCCGGTGCGGGCTATGGCTCCGGTGCGGGCTATGGCTCCGGTGCGGGCTATGGCTCCGGTGCGGGCTATGGCTCCGGTGAGGGTTATGGCTCCGGTGCGGGCTATGGCTCCGGTCGCCGGACTATGGCTCCGATGCGGGCTATGGCTCCGGTGCGGGCTATGGCCCCGGTCACCGGGCTATGGCTCCGGTCGCCGGGCTATGGCTCTGGTCGCCGGGCTAATGCTCCGGTCGCCGGGCTATGGCTCCGGTGCGGGCTATGGCTCTGGTGCGGGCTATGGCTCTGGTCGCCGGGCTATGGCTCCGGTGCGGGCAATAGCTCCGGTGCGGGTTATAACTCCGGTCGCCGGGCTATGGCTCCGGTGCGGGCTATGGCTCCGGTGCGGGCTATGGCTCCGGTGCGGGCTATGGCTCCGGTGAGGGTTATGGCTCCGGTGCGGGCTATGGCTCCGGTCGCCGGACTATGGCTCCGATGCGGGCTATGGCTCCGGTGCGGGCTATGGCCCCGGTCACCGGGCTAATGCTCCGGTCGCCGGGCTATGGCTCCGGTGCGGGCTATGGCTCCGGTGCGGGCTATGGCGCCGGTGCGGGCTATGGCTCCGGTGAGGGCTATGGCTCCGTTCGCCGGGCTATGGCTCCGGTGCGGGCAATAGCTCCCTAGCGGTTTATGACTCCGGTCGCCGGGCTATGGCTCCGGTGCGGGCTATGGCTCCGGTGCGGGCTATGGCTCCGGTGCGGGCTATGGCTCCGGTGAGGGCTATGGCTCCGGTCGCCGGGCTATGGCTCCGGTGCGGCTATGGCTCCGGTGCGGGCTATGGCTCCGGTCGCCGGGCTATGGCTCCGGTCGCCGGACTATGGCTCCGGTGCGGGCTATGACTCCGGTCGCCAGACTATGGCTCCGATGCGGGCTATGGCTCCTGTTCCGGCTATGGCCCCGGTCGCCGGGCTATGGCTCCGGTCGCCGGGATATGACTCCGGTCGCCGGGCTATGGCTCTGGTCGCCGGGCTATAGCTCCGGTCGCCGGGCTATGGCTCCGGTGCGGGCTATGGCTCCGGTGCGGGCTATGGCTCCGGTGCGGGCTATGGCTCCGGTCGCCGGTCTATGGCTCCGGTGCGGGCAATAGCTCCGGTGCGGGTTATAACTCCGGTCGCCGGGCTATGGCTCCGGTGCGGGCTATGGCTCCGGTGCGGGCTATGGCTCCGGTGAGGGCTATGGCTCCGGTGAGGGCTATTTCTGCGGTCGCCAGACTATGGCTCCGATGCGGGCTATGGCTCCGGTGCGGGCTATGGCCCCGGTCGCCGGGCTATGGCTCCGGTCGCCGGGCTATAACTCCGGTCGCCGGGCTATGGCTCTGGTCGCCGGGCTATAGCTCCGGTCGCCGGGCTATGGGTCCGGTCGCCAAGCTATGGCTCTGGTCGCCGGACTATAGCTCCGGTCGCCGGGCTGTGGCTCCGGTGCGGGCTATGACTCCGGTGCGGGCTATGGCTCCGGTGCGGGCTATTGCTCCGGTGAGGGCTATGGCCCCGGTCGCCGGCCTATGGCTCCGGTCGCCGGGCTATGACTCCGGTCGCCGGGCTATGGCTCTGGTCGCCGGGCTATAGCTCCGGTCGCCGGGCTATGGCTCCGGTGCGGGCTATGGCTCCGGTGCGGGCTATGGCTCCGGTCGCCGGGCTATGGCTCCGGTGCGGGCAATAGCTCCGGTGCGGGTTATAACTCCGGTCGCCGGGCTATGGCTCCGGTGCGGGCTATGGCTCCGGTGCGGGCTATGGCTCCGGTGCGGGCTATGGCTCCGGTGAGGGTTATGGCTAGGGTGCGGGCTATGGCTCCGGTCGCCGGACTATGGCTCCGGTGAGGGCTATGACTCCGGTCGCCAGACTATGGCTCCGATGCGGGCTATGGCTCCGGTGCGGGCTATGGCCCCGGTCACCGGGCTATGGCCCCGGTCGCCGGGCTATGACTCCGGTCCCCGGGCTATGGCTCTGGTCGCCGGGCTAATGCTCCGGTCGCCGGGCTATGGCTCCGGTGCGGGCTATGGCTCCGGTGCGGGCTATGGCGCCGGTGCGGGCTATTGCTCCGGTGAGGGCTATGGCCCCGGTCGCCGGGCTATGGCTCTGGTCGCCGGGCTATAGCTCCGGTCGCCGGGCTATGGCTCCGGTGCGGGCTATGGCTCCGGTGCGGGCTATGGCTCCGGTCGCCGGGCTATGGCTCCGGTGCGGGCAATAGCTCCGGTGCGGGTTATAACTCCGGTCGCCGGGCTATGGCTCCGGTGCGGGCTATGGCTCCGGTGCGGGCTATGGCTCCGGTGAGGGCTATGGCTCCGGTGAGGGTTATGGCTCCGGTGCGGGCTATGGCTCCGGTCGCCGGACTATGGCTCCGGTGAGGGCTATGACTGCGGTCGCCAGACTATGGCTCCGATGCGGGCTATGGCTCCGGTGCGGGCTATGGCCCCGGTCGCCGGGCTATGGCTCCGGTCGCCGGGCTATAACTCCGGTCGCCGGGCTATGGCTCTGGTCGCCGGGCTATAGCTCCGGTCGCCGGGCTATGGCTCCGGTCGCCAAGCTATGGCTCTGGTCGCCGGACTATAGCTCCGGTCGCCGGGCTGTGGCTCCGGTGCGGGCTATGGCTCCGGTGCGGGCTATGGCTCCGGTGCGGGCTATTGCTCCGGTGAGGGCTATGGCCCCGGTCGCCGGCCTAAGGCTCCGGTCGCCGGGCTATGACTCCGGTCGCCGGGCTATGGCTCTGGTCGCCGGGCTATAGCTCCGGTCGCCGGGCTATGGCTCCGGTGCGGGCTATGGCTCCGGTGCGGGCTATGGCTCCGGTCGCCGGGCTATGGCTCCGGTGCGGGCAATAGCTCCGGTGCGGGTTATAACTCCGGTCGCCGGGCTATGGCTCCGGTGCGGGCTATGGCTCCGGTGCGGGCTATGGCTCCGGTGCGGGCTATGGCTCCGGTGCGGGTTATAACTCCGGTCGCCGGGCTATGGCTCCGGTGCGGGCTATGGCTCCGGTGCGGGCTATGGCTCCGGTGCGGGCTATGGCTCCGGTGAGGGTTATGGCTCCGGTGCGGGCTATGGCTCCGGTCGCCGGACTATGGCTCCGGTGAGGGCTATGACTCCGGTCGCCAGACTATGGCTCCGATGCGGGCTATGGCTCCGGTGCGGGCTATGGCCCCGGTCACCGGGCTATGGCTCCGGTCGCCGGGCTATAACTCCGGTCGCCGGGCTATGGCTCTGGTCGCCGGGCTAATGCTCCGGTCGCCGGGCTATGGCTCCGGTGCGGGCTATGGCTCCGGTGCGGGCTATGGCGCCGGTGCGGGCTATGGCTCCGGTGAGGGCTATGGCTCCGTTCGCCGGGCTATGGCTCCGGTGCGGGCAATAGCTCCCTAGCGGTTTATGACTCCGGTCGCCGGGCTATGGCTCCGGTGCGGGCTAAGGCTCCGGTGCGGGCTATGGCTCCGGTGCGGGCTATGGCTCCGGTGCGGGCTATGGCTCCGGTGCGGGCTATTGCTCCGGTGAGGGCTATGGCCCCGGTCGCCGGCCTATGGCTCCGGTCGCCGGGCTATGACTCCGGTCGCCGGGCTATGGCTCTGGTCGCCGGGCTATAGCTCCGGTCGCCGGGCTATGGCTCCGGTGCGGGCTATGGCTCCGGTGCGGGCTATGGCTCCGGTCGCCGGGCTATGGCTCCGGTGCGGGCAATAGCTCCGGTGCGGGTTATAACTCCGGTCGCCGGGCTATGGCTCCGGTGCGGGCTATGGCTCCGGTGCGGGCTATGGCTCCGGTGCGGGCTATGGCTCCGGTGAGGGTTATGGCTCCGGTGCGGGCTATGGCTCCGGTCGCCGGACTATGGCTCCGGTGAGGGCTATGACTCCGGTCGCCAGACTATGGCTCCGATGCGGGCTATGGCTCCGGTGCGGGCTATGGCCCCGGTCACCGGGCTATGGCCCCGGTCGCCGGGCTATGACTCCGGTCCCCGGGCTATGGCTCTGGTCGCCGGGCTAATGCTCCGGTCGCCGGGCTATGGCTCCGGTGCGGGCTATGGCTCCGGTGCGGGCTATGGCGCCGGTGCGGGCTATTGCTCCGGTGAGGGCTATGGCCCCGGTCGCCGGGCTATGGCTCTGGTCGCCGGGCTATAGCTCCGGTCGCCGGGCTATGGCTCCGGTGCGGGCTATGGCTCCGGTGCGGGCTATGGCTCCGGTCGCCGGGCTATGGCTCCGGTGCGGGCAATAGCTCCGGTGCGGGTTATAACTCCGGTCGCCGGGCTATGGCTCCGGTGCGGGCTATGGCTCCGGTGCGGGCTATGGCTCCGGTGAGGGCTATGGCTCCGGTGAGGGTTATGGCTCCGGTGCGGGCTATGGCTCCGGTCGCCGGACTATGGCTCCGGTGAGGGCTATGACTGCGGTCGCCAGACTATGGCTCCGATGCGGGCTATGGCTCCGGTGCGGGCTATGGCCCCGGTCGCCGGGCTATGGCTCCGGTCGCCGGGCTATAACTCCGGTCGCCGGGCTATGGCTCTGGTCGCCGGGCTATAGCTCCGGTCGCCGGGCTATGGCTCCGGTCGCCAAGCTATGGCTCTGGTCGCCGGACTATAGCTCCGGTCGCCGGGCTGTGGCTCCGGTGCGGGCTATGGCTCCGGTGCGGGCTATGGCTCCGGTGCGGGCTATTGCTCCGGTGAGGGCTATGGCCCCGGTCGCCGGCCTAAGGCTCCGGTCGCCGGGCTATGACTCCGGTCGCCGGGCTATGGCTCTGGTCGCCGGGCTATAGCTCCGGTCGCCGGGCTATGGCTCCGGTGCGGGCTATGGCTCCGGTGCGGGCTATGGCTCCGGTCGCCGGGCTATGGCTCCGGTGCGGGCAATAGCTCCGGTGCGGGTTATAACTCCGGTCGCCGGGCTATGGCTCCGGTGCGGGCTATGGCTCCGGTGCGGGCTATGGCTCCGGTGCGGGCTATGGCTCCGGTGCGGGTTATAACTCCGGTCGCCGGGCTATGGCTCCGGTGCGGGCTATGGCTCCGGTGCGGGCTATGGCTCCGGTGCGGGCTATGGCTCCGGTGAGGGTTATGGCTCCGGTGCGGGCTATGGCTCCGGTCGCCGGACTATGGCTCCGGTGAGGGCTATGACTCCGGTCGCCAGACTATGGCTCCGATGCGGGCTATGGCTCCGGTGCGGGCTATGGCCCCGGTCACCGGGCTATGGCTCCGGTCGCCGGGCTATAACTCCGGTCGCCGGGCTATGGCTCTGGTCGCCGGGCTAATGCTCCGGTCGCCGGGCTATGGCTCCGGTGCGGGCTATGGCTCCGGTGCGGGCTATGGCGCCGGTGCGGGCTATGGCTCCGGTGAGGGCTATGGCTCCGTTCGCCGGGCTATGGCTCCGGTGCGGGCAATAGCTCCCTAGCGGTTTATGACTCCGGTCGCCGGGCTATGGCTCCGGTGCGGGCTAAGGCTCCGGTGCGGGCTATGGCTCCGGTGCGGGCTATGGCTCCGGTGAGGGCTATGGCTCCGGTCGCCGGGCTATGGCTCCGGTGCGGCTATTGCTCCGGTGCGGGCTATGGCTCCGGTCGCCGGGCTATGGCTCCGGTCGCCGGACTATGGCTCCGGTGCGGGCTATGACTCCGGTCGCCAGACTATGGCTCCGATGCGGGCTATGGCTCCGGTTCCGGCTATGGCCCCGGTCGCCGGGCTATGGCTCCGGTCGCCGGGATATGACTCCGGTCGCCGGGCTATGGCTCTGGTCGCCGGGCTATAGCTCCGGTCGCCGGGCTATGGCTCCGGTGCGGGCTATGGCTCCGGTGCGAGCTATGGCTCCGGTGCGGGCTATGGCTCCGGTCGCCGGGCTATGGCTCCGGTGCGGGCAATAGCTCCGGTGCGGGTTATAACTCCGGTCGCCGGGCTATGGCTCCGGTGCGGGCTATGGCTCCGGTGCGGGCTTGGCTCCGGTGAGGGCTATGGCTCCGGTGAGGGTTATGGCTCCGGTGCGGGCTATGGCTCCGGTCGCCGGACTATGGCTCCGGTGAGGGCTATGACTGCGGTCGCCAGACTATGGCTCCGATGCGGGCTATGGCTCCGGTGCGGGCTATGGCCCCGGTCGCCGGGCTATGGCTCCGGTCGCCGGGCTATAACTCCGGTCGCCGGGCTATGGCTCTGGTCGCCGGGCTATAGCTCCGGCCGCCGGGCTATGGCTCCGGTCGCCAAGCTATGGCTCTGGTCGCCGGACTATAGCTCCGGTCGCCGGGCTGTGGCTCCGGTGCGGGCTATGGCTCCGGTGCGGGCTATGGCTCCGGTGCGGGCTATTGCTCCGGTGAGGGCTATGGCCCCGGTCGCCGGCCTATGGCTCCGGTCGCCGGGCTATGACTCCGGTCGCCGGGCTATGGCTCTGGTCGCCGGGCTATAGCTCCGGTCGCCGGGCTATGGCTCCGGTGCGGGCTATGGCTCCGGTGCGGGCTATGGCTCCGGTCGCCGGGCTATGGCTCCGGTGCGGGCAATAGCTCCGGTGCGGGTTATAACTCCGGTCGCCGGGCTATGGTTCCGGTGCGGGCTATGGCTCCGGTGCGGGCTATGGCCCCGGTCACCGGGCTATGGCTCCGGTCGCCGGGCTATAACTCCGGTCGCCGGGCTATGGCTCTGGTCGCCGGACTATAGCTCCGGTCGCCGGGCTGCGGCTCCGGTGCGGGCTATGGCTCCGGTGCGGGCTATGGCGCCGGTGCGGGCTATGGCTCCGGTGAGGGCTATGGCTCCGTTCGCCGGGCTATGGCTCCGGTGCGGGCAATAGCTCCCTAGCGGTTTATGACTCCGGTCGCCGGGCTATGGCTCCGGTGCGGGCTATGGCTCCGGTGCGGGCTATGGCTCCGGTGCGGGCTATGGCTCCGGTGAGGGCTATGGCTCCGGTCGCCGGGCTATGGCTCCGGTGCGGCTATGGCTCCGGTCGCTGGGCTATGGCTCCGGTCGCCGGACTATGGCTCCGGTGCGGGCTATGACTCCGGTCGCCAGACTATGGCTCCGATGCGGGCTATGGCTCCGGTTCCGGCTATGGCCCCGGTCGCCGGGCTATGGCTCCGGTCGCCGGGCTATGACTCCAGTCGCCGGGCTATGGCTCTGGTCGCCGGGCTATAGCTCCGGTCGCCGGGCTATGGCTCCGGTGCGGGCTATGGCTCCGGTGCGGGCTATGGCTCCGGTGCGGGCTATTGCTCCGGTGAGGGCTATGGCCCCGGTCGCCGGGCTATGGCTCCGGTCGCCGGGCTATGACTCCGGTCGCCGGGCTATGGCTCTGGTCGCCGGGCTATAGCTCCGGTCGCCGGGCTATGGCTCCGGTGCGGGCTATGGCTCCGGTGCGGGCTATGGTTCCGGTCGCCGGGCTATGGCTCCGGTGCGGGCAATAGCTCCGGTGCGGTTTATGACTCCGGTCGCCGGGCTATGGCTCCGGTCGCCGGGCTATGGCTCCGGTCGCCGGACAATGGCTCCGGGGCGGGCTATGACTCCGGTCGCTGGGCTATGGCTCCGCTGCGGGCTATGGCTCGGGTGCGGGCTATGGCTCCGGTGAGGGCTATGGCTCCGGTCGCCGGGCTATGGCTCCGGTGCTGCTACGGCTCCGGTGCGGGCTATGACTCCGGTCGCCGGGCTATGGCTCCGGTCGCCGGGCTATGGCTCCGGTCGCCGGACAATGGCTCCGGGGCGGGCTATGACTCCGGTCGCTGGGCTATGGCTCCGCTGCGGGCTATGGCTCGGGTGCGGGCTATGGCTCCGGTGCGGGTTATGGCTCCGGTGCGGGCTATGGCTCCGGTGCGGGCTACGGCTCCGGTCGCCGGGCTATGGCTCCGGTGCGGGCTATGGCTCCGGTGCGGGCTATGGCTCCGGTCGCCGGGCTATGGCTCCGGTCGCCGGGCTATGGCTCCGGTCGCCGGGCTATGGCTCCGGTGCGGGCTTTGGCTCCGGTGCGCGCTATGGCTCCGGTGAGGGCTATGGCTCCGGCGCGGGCTATGGCTCCGGTCGCCGGACTATGGCTCCGGTGCGGGCTTTGGCTCCGGTGCTCGCTATGGCTCCGGTGAGGGCTATGGCTCCGGTGCGGGCTATGGCTCCGGTCGCCGGACTATGGCTCCGGTGAGGGCTATGACTCCGGTCGCCGGGCTATGGCTCCGGTGCGGGCTATGACTCCGGTCGCCCGGCTATGACCCTGGTCGCCCGGCTATTGCTCCGGCTCGGGCTATGGCTCCGGTGCGGGCTATGGCTACGGTGAGGGCTATGGCTACGGTCGCCCGGCTATGGCTCCGGTGCGGGCTATGGCTCTGGTGCGGGCTATGGCTCCGGTGCCTGCTATGACTCCGGTCGCCGGGCTATGGCTCCGGTGCGGGCTATGGCTCCGATCGCCGGGGTATGGCTCCGGTGCGGGCTATGGCTCCGGTGAGGGCTATGACTTCGGTCGCCGGGCTTTGGCTCCGGTCGCCGGACTATGGCTCCGGTGAGGGCTATGACTCCGGTCGCCGGGCTATGGCTCCGGTGCGGGCTATGGCTCCGGTGCGGGCTATGACTCCGGTCGCCGGACTATGGCTCCGGTGAGCGCTATGACTCCGGTCGCGGGGCTATGGCTCCGGTGCGGGCTATGGCTCCGGTGCGGGCTATGGCTCCGGTCGCCGGGCTATGGCTCCGGTCGGCGGGCAATGGCTCCGGTCGCCGGGCTATGGCTCCGGTGCGGGCTTTGGCTCCGGTCGCCGGACTATGGCTCCAGTGCGGGCTATAACTCCGGTTCGGGCTATGGCTGCGGTGAGGGCTATGGCTCCGATGCGGGCTATGGCTCCGGTCGCCGGACTATGGCTCCGGTAAGGGCTATGACTCCGGTCGCCGGGCTATGGCTCCGGTGCGGGTTATGGCTCCGGTCGCCGGGCTATGGCTCCGGTGCGGGCTATGGCTCCGGTGCGGGCTATGGCTCCGGTCGCCGGGCTATGGCTCCGGTCGCCGGGCTATGGCTCCGGTCGCCGGGCTATGGCTCCGGTGCGGGCTATGACTCCGGTCGCCGGACTATGGCTCCGGTGAGCGCTATGACTCCGGTCGCGGGGCTATGGCTCCGGTGCGGGCTGTGGCTCCGGTCGCCGGGCTATGGCTCCGGTGCGGGCTATGGCTCCGGTGCGGGCTATGGCTCCGGTCGCCGGGCTATGGCTCCGGTCGCCGGGCTATGGCTCCGGTCGCCGGGCTATGGTTCCGGTGCGGGCTATGACTCCGGTCGCCGGGCTATGGCTCCGGTGCGGGCTATGGCTCCGGTGCGGCCTATGGCTCCGGTGCGGGCTATGATTCCGGTCGCCGGGCAATGGCTCCGGTGCGGGCTATGGCTCCGGTGCGGGCCATGGCTCCGGTGAGGGCTATGGCTCCGGTCGCCGGGTTATGGCTCCGGTGCGGGCTATGGCTCCGGTGCGGGCTATGGCTCCGGTCGCCGGGCTATGGCTCCGGTCGCCGGGCTATGGCTCCGGTGCGGGCTATGACTCCGGTGCGGGCTAAGGCTCCGGTGAGGGCTATGGCTCCGGTCGCCGGGCGATGGCTCGGGTGCGGGCTATGGCTCTGGTGCGGGCTATGGCTCCGGTGCGGGCTATGACTCCGGTCGCCGGGCTATGGCTCCGGTGCGGGCTATGGCTCCGGTCGCCGGGCTATGGCTCCGGTCACCGGGCTATGGCTCCGGTCGCCGGGCTATGGCTCCGGTGCCGGCTATGACTCCGGTCGCCGGGCTATGGCTCCGCTGTTGGCTATGGCTCCGGTGCGGGCTATGGCTCCGGTCGCCGGGCTATGGCTCCGGTGCGGGCTATGGCTCCGGTGAGGGCTATGACCTCGGTCGCCGGGCTATGGCTCCGGTGCGGGCTATGGCTCCGGTCGCCGGGCTATGGCTTCTGTGCGGGTTATGGCTCCGGTGCGGGCTATGGCTCCGGTGAGAGCTATGGCTCCGGTGAGGGCTTTGGCTCCGGTCGCCGGACTATGGCTCCGGTGAGGGCTATGACTACGATCGCCGGGCTATGGCTCCGGTGCGGGCTATGGCTCCGGTGCGGGCTATGGCTCCGGTCCGGGCTATGGCTCCGGTGCGGGCTATGACTCCTGTCGCCGGGCTATGGCTCCGGTCGCCGGGCTATGACTCCCGTCGCCGGGCTATGGCTCCGGTCGCCGGGCTATGGCTCCGGTGAGGACTATGGCTCCGGTCGCCGGGCTATGGCTCCGGTGCGGGCTATGGCTCCGGTCGCCGGGCTATGGCTCCGGTGCGGGCAATGGCTCCGGTGCGGGTTATGACTCCGGTCGCCGGGCTAGGGCTCCGGTGCGGGCTATGACTCCGGTGCGGGCTATGGCTCCGGTGAATGCTATGGCTCCGGTGCGGGCTATGGCTCCGGTCGCCGGACTATGGCTCCAGTGCGGGCTATGACTCCGGTGCGGGCTATGGCTCCGGTGAGGGCTATGGCTCCGGTGGGGGCTATGACTCCGGTCGCCGGGCTATGGCTCCGGTGCGGGTTATGGCTCGGGTCGCAGGGCTATGGCTCCGGTGCGGGCTGTGGCTCCGGTGCGGGCTATGGCTCCGGTCGCCGGGCTATGGCTTCGGTCGCCGGGCTATGGCTCCGGTCGCCTTGCTATGGCTCCGGTCGCCGGGCTATGGCTCCGGTGCGGGCTATGACTCCGGTCGCCGGGCTATGGCTCCGGTGCGGGCTATGGCTCCGGTGCGGGCTATGGCTCCCTAAACAATATGTCGCCCAAATTAGTGAAACAGATGAAAACGTGTAAACAAAATAAGGGACCCACCAGTCCAAAGTCTAATTTAGTATTTCAAAACTAGGGCACCTAGGTCAAACTTGAGCGTTCTATATATAGGACGCTAGAATCAAATGGGTTAAAGCAATATGCTTACTTTATTTTTTTCGCGCGGACGTGATAGCGAGCCGCGGTCGACATCACACTAGGCGCGTAGTGATATAAAGCCGGCCACCAACTTTTGCTCCGTTGACCAAAATGCTTCTCTCCGGATAGCCCGCAGGCTTTCAGGATTTAAACTCAAGACAGAATGTATTTATTTGACATGGAGAAGAGGTTGGTAATGCAAAACATTACGGAATATATTGCTTTAAATATGTATCTTGGAGAATTGCATTATCACAGTGAAGTGCATAATTCGTCATAACGCCCACTGGGGGGCAGCACTTACATCGCGCAGACTGTAAGATCATATATATATAAGGACAACTGTTAGAAAGCAGCCATGTCTCCGGGGTTCAAACCCTACTCTTTGCGAATTGAGACATTCAGCCTTTATCCCGCATAAACAAACAAAAGTGTCACTGGTAGCAATCAAACCACGCACCATAAGTTTGGGTTGCCATGGGAACACGCGGTGGGTAATAGCCGATCGCGCTGGGTACTTAACATTAATTATTTGAAGTAAATTCGATTATTTAAAATGACTTACTGGGGCCTTTCATGTTAATCGGGGTTTTTTTCTCGTCCTTTCCTGTTATGATGTACCGAAGTCTGTACGTGATTTATATATTGACAATTTTAAAGTTCCTAGGTATCAAACGAGGTCAGCCCAGGGTTTGCACCTTCCAAAGTTTAAAACGGAGAAATTTATAAAAGTCGTTCAAGTACCAAAGCATATGCTTCTTTAATAAGTGGTTCAGTGAAGTTGAATTTAGATCTTCGATGACGCTATTCAAAAGGACAGTCAAAAATTCTCTACTAAAGAGTATCGTGCCTGTGGACACGCGAGATAATTAGGTCATGTAGCATGTATATATGTTTTCATGTTTTCGCATTTTCATAATCTAGTACAAGCGTATAAGCCTCGGCTTCAGCTTTTGTCATGTTGTTATATTGTGTACTTTTACAGCTACAATGCATAATGCAACCTCTTTATATGACAATAAAGATATTATTATTATTTTATATATAAATGTTATATCCTGGCCGCCTGAGAGCCTAGCGGCACATGGATCGGTGGTTCGCGCCCCGCGCTGTGGCCATGTCTGTGTGGCCGCAGGATAAAGATCCCATGTCCTTCTTCGCAAAGAATAGGGTGTTAACCCGGAGACATGGCTCCAATCATGGTTCCACGCGCTCCGACATGCAGGCAGTTTTCCTGCCTGAATCCAAGAGGAGACACACTTATAAAGTAATTTATGAAATGTTTTATTCTTTCGTTATCAAATTCAAATTTAACGACCACGAATTTATGTTCCAGAATTGTACTAAAATGTAAAATTTTGATAAGGTAACAACTTTAAAGAACATTAAATAAACTTAAGCAAATATATAAGTCGATGCGCCTTTTACTATGGATCATAAAATGTCAGCGAACTGGCATAATGACAATCAACTTCATACTCCGAGAATCATCAATCAGAAGACAATCTCGACTTTATCGGTGTTTCATAGCCCATGAATTGTACGGAGTACCATTGTGTTATTCCGTTTGGGTGATCGGAATTGGCGAATAGCTGTGCATCAAAACGCCGTGGGAATAGAATGAACTCCCAGCGTTCTTTGCGCGAGACGGGTTCACTCCTGCACCCTTTACCCCAGCCCCGCCCACCCTCTGTCCCTGTCCACCCTCTGCCCAACCCTCACCCCCAGGCCCCACACAACTCCTGCCCAACCCTCACCCCCAGGGCCCACCACCCCCTGTCCCTGTCCCTGTCCACCATCTGCCCAAGCCTCACCCCCAGGCCCCACTCACCCCCTGTCCCTGTCCAGCCTCTGCCCTACTCTCACCCCCAGGCCCCACCCACCTCTTGCCCAACCCTCACCCCCGGGCCCCACCACCCCCTATCCCTGTCCCTGTCCACCCTCTGCCCTACCCTCACCCCCAAGTCCCGCCCACCCCCGTGCCTATCCACCCTCTGCCTTACCCTCACTCTCGGCCCACCCCTGCACTACCTCTGCCTACAGGCAGGGGTTCCTTTCAGACCGTCGTTTGGATGATAACGACTCATCCATGGAGATTCGGTCGATACGTCATCTACGGAAGCCCAAATGTGTCATTACTCAAGGTTACACGGTGCTCTGCCGCAACGTATGGCCGCACAGCAAGCTCAGTGACACGTTTAATGGCTAAATGCACGTCTTTAATTATTATCAAACGCGTATGTAATGTTGCAAGCGCCTCAATAAAAAATCACGCAAGTCTAAAGTTACAAACGCTGTTTAATAAGTGAGCACGTAACTGTAAAGTTACAGGCGCCTTTCAATAAGTAAACATGTGTGCGTAATGTTACAAGCGACTTTCAATAAGTAAACGCGTGTGCGTAAAGTTACAAACGCCTTTCAATAAGTAAACGCGTGTGCGTAAAGTTACAGATGCTCCTTTTGTTGTTGGCGAGATTGAACATGACCCAGACGCACGTGTGAAACATATCAAGGAGCCTAAAATAGTTTTGTGTTTCAAAAACAATATACATTTCGCGTTGGCGAAACTTGAGAAAAAGAGATTTCTTCAGTCGCAATTAACTCCTGGCCTATGTAGGCTTCCGTATTCGTCTCCCTTTGAAAAGAAAAGTTACATTAAGTGCGAAAGGTATATCATGGCTATTGCCCTAGACGAGATGGAATGGGAAGGAGGATGGGGGTGGCGTATTGGTCGGGGTGGGTAGACACCATATACACATATTGTTTATATATACAGGCGTCACCCTTCCTTAACTGGGGTAAAATACGCCTACGCGGATTCACCCTAAGGCTTCCCTTTTAACTCTTGCACCCCGTCACATTTCGGCCGACACCCCATCCGTCACTGCACCCCATGTCGTACCGTGACTGTGATCACGAAAAGTGCCATTTTGGTGCACGCAAAATTGCCGGGATAAAAAAAAGTTTGGCGTTCGGGTTGAGGACACGTCATCTATAGGGTGCAGTATACGCATACACATGGGCACTTCAGCTGCAGTGGGATTCTTGTTGTTGTCTGCGTACACCGTGACATTGTGAAGTGGGCTGGGTATGGTGAGGGGAGGAAAAGCGATGCGGCGGTAGGGGCCTCAGCACCGTGGTAAGCAGCACATCCTTACACGGGAAAAGCAAAGTTACCATCTATCCTTTCTGTCACCTAATACTTAATACATTGCTGAGTTTGGGGGGATTCCGCGAGCAAGCCCTCCCCCCTTTTTCCCCGCCAAAATCCGCTCGGTCGGGGCGTTTTACGGTCAAAATCCGCTCTGTCCGGGCGTTTTACTGTCAAAATCTGCTCGGTCGGGGCGTTTTTACCGTCAAAATCGGCTCGGTCGGGTCGTTTTACGGTCAAAATCGGCTCTGTCCGGGCGTTTTACCGTCAAAATCTGCTCGGTCGGGTCGTTTTACGGTCAAAATCGGCTCGGTCGGGTCGTTTTACGGTCAAAATCGGCTCGGTCCGGGCGTTTTACCGTCAAAATCTGCTCGGTTGGGGCGTTTTACCGTCAAAATCCGCTCGGTCGGGGCGTTTTACCGTCAAAATCCACTCGGTCGGGGCGTTTTAGTGTCAAAATCCGCTCGGTCGGAGCGTTTTACCGTCAAAATCTGCTCGGGAGGGGTCTTTTCATTTTCAGGGCCTCTGTATATTGACACTTTTCTTATCCACCTCCTGGTTGAATATTGCTATATTTTGGGCCCGATAATGTTTCGATAAATGTTCCACTTAGTAATAAGTTTATTGGAGTAGCCTAGGATTGATTATGAATACGGTTCCAGGTCACTCTCGCTCTTGCCATTGGCTTCGTCTTTTATCTCTGAGTATTTCTCAGTATTTTCTCTGTATCTGTCGTCCCCTGTATCTCAGCTCTATCTTCTTATATTCACGCTCTGCGGTCCTTTCTCGTCTCTCTCGTTTCTCATTATCTGCGTCTCTCTCGTTTCTCATCATCTGCGTCTCTCGTTTCTCATTATCTTCGTATCTCTCGTTTCTCATCATCTTCGTCTGTCTCGTTTTTCATCATCTTCATCTCTCGTTTCTCATCATCTTCGTTTCTCAGGCACGTTATTATCCTGTTCTCACAATTACTCTGTCTCACCATCTTTCTCCTCCTAATACACATGTGATAAACTTCATCCTAGGAATTATGTTCATATATTGAACCAATTCAGGCGCGGATAAATAAATTTGAAAAGAGGATTCGAAATTCGAAATTCTGGAGGGTATGTACAGTACAAAATGGGGGAAGGAAATGGAAGCAAGGAAGGGTCCAGAAAACCCCGGCGGGCTCCTAGTAGTCTGAAGGTTCTCTTTGTCTTTGTCGCTTAACTGTGAACAAATCGGAAAGCGGCAGAACTTGGAACACGGCTGCGTAATGCTGCAGCTGCCATGGATTACCAATTGCTGAACATGGGAAACGCTCAAATCCAGATGGTAAGTGACAAATATCTGTTATATAATGTTATAATAAATAATGATCCAAGAATTGTATCATCGCACTTATACGTATGTCGGTCATGTCAAAGTAACATACGTAAGAAAAAGCGAGCAAACAAGGACCCGGTGCCACAGAGTGTATATATATTACTCTTTGTTCGTGCCGGCAAAGAATTTTGCGGCGTGATATGCAAGCTTGGAATGCCTTTCCAGCGCTGGCCATGTGCGTTTTGCAACCAACCCGATCACCACATCCGATCCACTTGCCCCACCAGCGAAGACACCCAAAGCACCCCTACCCCCCAATAGCCACCCCTTGGTCTTCTCTGCCACCCCCCCCCCCACCCCCCCGCTTACCTCCACCTTGCCACCCCGCCACCACTCCTTACGCAACTAGCATGCGGTCGCAGACACCGTGTTTTAACAAATATGGACGGTAAACATCGGTGACCAGGTTCTTCGAGGTCGGCTGCTCTAACTTTAAAGTTTGCCGATCGCCAAAACCGTGTTTGTTAAAGTGGGCGGGGTTGGGTGTGGTGTGAGGCGGAGTGTGTGTGCACGTGGGGGGGGAGAGGTAGGGGTTGCAGGGGTGGAGCTCCATAGGGGAAGGGGTGGGGGGCGGCAGGATGGGCATGGTTTGCGGGGACAAAGGAGGTGAGGGGGTGGAAGGGGGTTACTACTTGGATGAACTGCGCAAACAAGTTCTGAAATCGTTATACCATGGACCGAAATTACGTGGAACTATTAATTCGATGTGAAACAGTCACCACCATTGACTAACACATCACACAGTGTCCCTCCACTGACTGACACATCACACTGTGTCCCTCCACTGACTGACACATCCCACTGTGTCCATCCGCTGACACATCCCACTGTGTCCCTCCACTGACTGACACATCCCACTGTGTCCCTCCACTGACTGACACATCCCACTGTGTCCCTCCACTGACTGACACATCACACTGTGTCCCTCCACTGACTGACACATCCCACAGTGTCCCTCTAATGACTGACACATCCCACTGTGTCCCTCCACCGACTGACACATCCCACTGTGTCCCTCCACTGACTGACACATCCCACTGTGTCCCTCCACTGACTGACACATCACACTGTGTCCCTCCACTGACTGACACATCCCACAGTGTCCCTCTAATGACTGAGACATCCCACTGTGTCCCTCCACTGACTGACACATCCCACTGTGTCCCTCCACTGACTAACTGACACATCCCACTGTGTCCCTCCACTGACTGACACATCCCACTGTGTCCCTCCACTGACTGACTGACACATCCCACTGTGTCCCTCCACTGACTGACTGACACGTCCCACTGTGTCGCTCCCCTGACTGACACATCACACTGTGTACCTCCACTGACTGACACATCCCACTGTGTCCCTCCACTGACTGACTGACACGTCCCACTGTGTCGCTCCCCTGACTGACACATCACACTGTGTACCTCCCCTGACTGACACATCACACAGTGTCCCTCCACAGACTGACACATCACACAGTGTCCCTCCACTGACTGACACATCCACCTGTGTCCCTCCACTGACTGAATGACACATCCCGCTGTGTCCCTCCACTGACTGACACATCCCACTGTGTCCCTCCACTGACTGACACATCCCGCTGTGTCCCTCCACTGACTGACACATCCCACTGTGTCCCTCCACTGACTGACACATCCCACTGTCTCCCTCCACTGACTGGCACATCCCAATGTGTCCCTCCACTGACTGGCACATCACACTGTGTCTCTCCATTGAGCGACACATCCCACTGTGTCCCTCCACTGACTGACACATCACACTGCGTCCCTCCACTGACTGACACATCCCACTGTGTCGCTCCACTGACTGACACATCCTACTGGGTCCCTCCACTGACTGACACATCCCACTGTGTCCCTCCACTGACTGACACATCCCACTGTGTCCCTCCACTGACTGACACATCCCACTGTGTCCCTCCACTGACTGACACATCCCACTGTGTCCCTCCGCTGACTGACACATCCCACTGTGTCCCTCCACTGACTGACACATCCCACTGTGTCCCTCCACTGACTGACACATCCCACCGTGTCCCTCCACTGACTTACAGATCACAATGTGTCCCTCCACTGACTGACACATCCCACTGTGTCCCTCCACTCCACGGACTGACACATCCCACTGTGTCCCTCCACTGACTGACTGACACATCCCACTGTGTCCATCAACTGACATATCCCACTGTGTCCATCCACTGACTGACACATCCCAGTGTGTACCTCCACTGACTGACACATCCCACTGTATCCCTCCACTGACTGACTGACACATCCCGTTGTCTCCCTCCACTGACTGACACATCCCACTGTGTCCCTCCACTGACTGACACATCCCACTGTGTCCCTCCACTGACTGACACATCCCACTGTGTCCCTCCACTGACTAACACATCCCAATGTGTCCCTCCTCTGACTGACACATCCCACGGTGTCCCTACACTGACTGACTGAAACATCCCACTGTGTCCCTCCACTGACTGACACATCCCGCTGTGTCCCTCCACTGACTGACATATCCCACTGTGTCTCTCCACTGACTGACTGATACATCCCACTGTGTCCCTCCACTGAGTGACACATCCCACAGTGTCCCTCCACTGACTGACACATCCCACTGTGTCCCTCCATTGACTGACTGACACATCCCACTGTGCCACTCCACTGACTAACACATCCCACTGTGTCCCTCCATTGTCTGACACATCCCCCTGTCACTCCAATGATTGACACATCCCACTGTGTCCCTCCACTGACTGACACATCATACAGTGTCCCTCCACTGACTGACATATCCCACTGTGTCCCTCCACCGACTGACTGACACATCCCACTGTGTCCCTCCACCGACTGACTGACACATCCCACTGTGTCCCTCCATTGACTTATTGACACATTCCACAGTGTCCCTCCGCTGACTGACACATCCCACTGTGTCCCTCCACTGACTGACACATCCCACTGTGTCCCTCCACTGACTGACACATCCCAATGTGTCCCTCCACTGACTGACACATCCCACTGTGTCCCTCCACTGACTGACTGACACATCCCACTGTGTCCCTCCATTGACTGACACAACCCACTGTGTCCCTCCACTGACTGACACATGCCACTGTGTCTCTCCACTGACTGACTGACACATCCCGTTGTGTCCCTCCACTGACTGACACATCCCACTGTGTCCCTCCATTGACTGACACAACCCACTGTGTCCCTCCACTGACTTACTGACACATCCCAATGTGTCCCTCCACTGACTGACACATCCCACCGTGTCCCTCCACTGACTGACACATCCCACTGTGTCCCTCCACTGAGTGACACACCACACTGTGTCCCTCCACTCACTATCACATCCCATTGTGTCCCTCCACTGACTGACACATCCCACTGTGTCCCTCCACTGACTGACACATCCCACTGTGTCCCTCCACTGACTGACACATCCCACTGTGTCCCTCCACTGACTGACACATCCCACTGTGTCCCTCCACAGATTGACTGACACATCCCACTGTGTCCCTCCACTGACTGACACATCCCACTGTGTCCCTCCTTTGATTGACTGACACATCCCACTGTGTCCATCCACTGACTGACACATCCCACTGTGTCCCTCCACTGATTGACTGACACATCCCACTGTGTCCATCCGCTGACACATCCCACTGTGTCCATCCACTGACTGACACATCCCATTGTGTCCCTCCACTTACTGAAACATCCCACTCTGTCCCGCCACTGACTGACACATCACACCGTGTCCCTCTACTAACTGACGCATCCCACTGTGTCCCTCCACTGACTGACTGACACATCCCACTGTGTCCCTCCGCTGACTGACTGAAACATCCCACTGTGTCCCTCCACTGACTGACTGAAGCATCCCACTGTGTCCCTCCACTGACTGACTGACACATCCCACGGTGTCCATCCAATGACTGACTGACACATCCCACTGTGTCCCTCCACTGACTGACACATCCCACTGTGTCCCTCCACTGACTGACTGACACATTCCACTGTGTCCCTCCACTGACTAACACATTCCACTGTGTCCTCCCACTGACTTACTGACGCATCCCACTGTGTCCCTTCACTGACTGACACATCACACCGTGTCCCTCCACTGACTGACACATCCCACTGTGTCCCTCCCCTGAGTGACACATCACACTGTGTCCCTCCATTCACTAACACATCCCACTGTGTTCCTCCACTGAGTGACACATCCCACTGTGTTCCTCCACTGAGTGACACATCCCACTGTGTCCTTCCACTGACAGACACATCACACTGTGTCCCTCCACTGACTGGCACATTCCAATGTGTTCCTCTACTGACTGACACATCCCACTGTGTCCCTCCACTGACTGACACATCCCACTGTGTCCCTCCACTGACTGACACATCCCACTGTGTCCATCCGCTGACACATCCCACTGTGTCCCTCCACTGACTGACACATCCCACTGTGTCCCTCCACTGACTGACACATCCCACTGTGTCCCTCCACTGATTGACTGACACATCCCACTGTGTCCCTCCACTGACTGACACATCCCACTGTGTCCCTCCATTGATTGACTGACACATCCCACTGTGTCCATCCACTGACTGACACATCACACTGTGTCCCTCCACTGATTGACTGACACATCCCACTGTGTCCATCCGCTGACACATCCCACTGTGTCCATCCACAGACTGACACATCCCACTGTGTCCCTCCACTGACTGACACATCCCACTGTGTCCCTCCGCTGACTGACACATCCCACTGTGTCCCTCCACTGACTGACACATCCCACTGTGTCCCTCCACTGACTGACACATCCCACCGTGTCCCTCCACTGACTTACAGATCACAATGTGTCCCTCCACTGACTGACACATCCCACTGTGTCCCTCCACTCCACCGACTGACACATCCCACTGTGTCCCTCCACTGACTGACTGACACATCCCACTGTGTCCATCAAATGACATATCCCACTGTGTCCATCCACTGACTGACACATCCCAGTGTGTACCTCCACTGACTGACACATCCCACTGTGTCCCTCCACTGACTGACTGACACATCCCACTGTGTCCATCCACTGACATATCCCACTGTGTCCATCCACTAACTGACACATGCCACTGTGTCCCTCCACTGACTGAATGACACATCCCATTGCGTGCCACCACTGACTGACACATCCCACTGTGTCCCTCCACTGACTGACTGACACATCCCACTGTGTTCCTCCACTAACTGACACATCCCACTGTGTCCCTCCACTGACCTACTGACACATCCCACTGTGTCCCACCACTGACTAACACATCCCACTGTGTCCCCCCACTGACTGACACATCCCACTGTGTCCCTCCACTGACTTACTGACACATCCCACTGTGTCCCTCCACTGACTGACACATCACACCGTGTCCCTCCACTGACTGACACATCCCACTGTGTCCCTCCACTGAGTGACACATCACACTGTGTCCCTCCACTCCACCGACTGACACATCCCACTGTGTCCCTCCACTGACTGACTGACACATCCCACTGTGTCCATCCACTGACATATCCCACTGTGTCCATCCACTGACTGACACATCCCATTGTGTACCTCCACTGACTGACACATCCCACTGTGTCCCTCCACTGACTGACTGACACATCCCACTGTGTCCATCCACTGACATATCCCACTGTGTCCATCCACTAACTGACACATCCCACTGTGTCCCTCCACTGACTGTCACATCCCACTGTGTCCCTCCACTGACTGAATGACACATCCCATTGCGTGCCACCACTGACTGACACATCCCACTGTGTCCCTCCACTGACTGACTGACACATCCCACTGTGTCCCGCCACTAACTGACACATCCCACTGTGTCCCTCCACTGACTGACTGACACATCTCACTGTGTCCCTCCACTGACTAACACATCCCACTGTGTCCCCCCACTGACTGACACATCCCACTCTGTCCCTCCACTGACTTACTGACACATCCCACTGTGTCCCTCCACTGACTGACACATCACACCGTGTCCCTCCACTGACTGACACATCCCACTGTGTCCCTCCACTGAGTGACACATCACACTGTGTCCCTCCACTCACTAACACATCCCATTGTGTCCCTCCACTGACTGACACATCCCACTGTGTCCCTCCACTGACTGACACATCCCACTGTGTCCCTCCACTGACTGACACATCCCACTGTGTCCCTCCACTGACTGACACATCCCACTGTGTCCCTCCACAGATTGACTGACACATCCCACTGTGTCCCTCCACTGACTGACACATCCCACTGTGTCCCTCCATTGATTGACTGACACATCCCACTGTGTCCATCCACTGACTGACACATCCCACTGTGTCCCTCCACTGATTGACTGACGCATCCCACTGTGTCCCTCCACTGACTGATTGACACATCCCACTGTGTCCCTCCACTGACTGACTGAAACATCCCACTGTGTCCCTCCACTGACTGACTGAAACATCCCACTGTGTCCCTCCACTGACTGACTGACACATCCCACGGTGTCCATCCAATGACTGACTGACACATCCCACTGTGTCCCTCCACTGACTGACACATCCCACTGTGTCCCTCCACTGACTGACTGACACATCCCACTGTGTCCCTCCACTGACTAACACATTCCACTGTGTCCTCCCACTGACTTACTGACACATCCCACTGTGTCCCTTCACTGACTGACACATCACACCGTGTCCCTCCACTGACTGACACATCCCACTTTGTCCCTCCCCTGAGTGACACATCACACTGTGTCCCTCCATTCACTAACACATCCCACTGTGTCCATCCACTGACTGACTGACACATCCCACTGTGTCCCTCCACTGACTGACACATCCCACTGTGTTCCTCCACTGAGTGACTCATCCCACTGTGTCCTTCCACTGACTGACACATCACACTGTGTCCCTCCACTGACTGGCACATTCCAATGTGTTCCTCTACTGACTGACACATCCCACTGTGTCCCTCCACTGACTGACACATCCCACTGTTTCCCTCCACTGACTGACACATCCCACTGTGTCCATCCGCTGACACATCCCACTGTGTCCCTCCACTGACTGACACATCCCACTGTGTTCCTCCACTGACTGACACATCCCACTGTGTCCCTCCACTGACTAACTGACACATCCCACTGTGTCTCTCCACTGACACATCCCACTGTGTCTCTCCACTGACTGACACATCCCACTGTGTCTCTCCACTGACACATCCCACTGTGTCTCTCCACTGACTAACTGACACATCCCACTGTGTCTCTCCACTGACACATCCCACTGTGTCTCTCCACTGACTGACTGACACATCCCACTGTGTCCCTTCACTGACTGACACATCCCACTGTGTCTCTCCACTGACACATCCCACTGTGTCTCTCCACTGACTGACTGACACATCCCACTGTGTTCCTCCACTGACTGACACATCCCACGGTGTCCCTCCACTGACTGACACATCACACTGTGTCCCTCCTCTGACTGACACATCCCACTGTGTCTCTCCACTGGCTGACTGACACATCCCACTGTGTCCCTCCACTGACTGACACATCCCACAGTGTCCCTCCACTGACTGACTGACACATCCCACTGTGTCCCTCCACTGACTGACACATCCCACTGTGTCCCTCCACTGACTGACTGACACATCCCACTGTGTCCCTCCACTGACTGACACATCCCACTGTGTCCCGCCACTGACTGACACATCCCACTGTGTCCCTCCACTGACCGACACATCCCACTGTGTTCCTCCACTGACTGACACATCCCACTGTGTCCCTCCACTGACTGACTGACACAGCTCACTGTGTCCCTCCACTGACTAACTGACACATCCCAATGTGTCCCTCCACTGACTGACACATCCCACTGTGTCCCTCCACTGACTGACACATCACACTGTGTCCCTCCACTGACTAGCTGACACATCCCAATGTGTCCCTCCACTGACTGACACATCCCACTGTGTCCCTCCACTGACTGACACATCCCACTGTGTCCCTCCACTGACTAACTGACACATCCCAATGTGTCCCACCACTGACTGACACATCCCACTGTGTCCCTCCACTGACTGACTGACACATCCCAATGTGTCCCTCCTCTGACTGACACATCCCACTGTGCCCCTCCACTGACTGACTGACACATCCCACTGTGTCCCTCCACTGACTGACACATCCCACTGTGTCCCTCCACTGACTGACACATCACAAAGTGTCCCTCCACTGACTGACACATCCCACTGTGTCCCTCCACTGACTGACTGACACATCCCACTGTGTCCCTCCACTGACTGACACATCCCACTGTCACTCCTCTGACTGACACATCCCACTGTGTCCCTCCACTGACTGACTGACACATCCCACTGTGTCCCTCCACTGACTTATTGACACATCCCACTGTGTCCCTCCACTGACTGACACATCCCACTGTGTCCCTCCAATGACTGACACATCCCACTGTGTCCCTCCACTGACTGACTGACACATCCCACTGTGTCCCTCCACTGACTGACACATCCCACTCTGTCCCTCCACTGACTGACTGACACATCTCACAGTGTCCCTCCACTGACTGACACATCACACTGTGTCCATCCACTGACTGACTGACACATCCCCGCTGTGTCTCTCCACTGACTGACACATCCCACTGTGTCCCTCCACTGACTGACACATCCCACTGTGTCCCTCCACTGACTGACACATTCCACTGTGTCCTTTCACTGACTTACTGACACATCCCACTGTGTCCCTCCACTGACTGACACATCCCACTGTGTCCCTCCACTGACTGACACATCCCACTGTGTCCCTCCACTGACTGACACATCCCAATGTGTCCCTCCACTGACTGACACATCCCACTGTGTCCCTCCACTGACTGACACATCCCACTGTGTCCCTCCACTGACTGACACATCCCACTGTGTCCCTCCACTGATTGACTGACACATCCCACTGTGTCCCTCCACTGACTGACACATCCCACTGTGTCCCTCCATTGATTGACTGACACATCCCACTGTGTCCATCCACTGACTGACACATCACACTGTGTCCCTCCACTGATTGACTGACACATCCCACTGTGTCCATCCGCTGACACATCCCACTGTGTCCATCCACTGACTGACACATCCCACTGTGTCCCTCCACTGACTGACACATCCCACTGTGTCCCTCCGCTGACTGACACATCCCACTGTGTCCCTCCACTGACTGACACATCCCACTGTGTCCCTCCACTGACTGACACATCCCACCGTGTCCCTCCACTGACTTACAGATCACAATGTGTCCCTCCACTGACTGACACATCCCACTGTGTCCCTCCACTCCACCGACTGACACATCCCACTGTGTCCCTCCACTGACTGACTGACACATCCCACTGTGTCCATCAAATGACATATCCCACTGTGTCCATCCACTGACTGACACATCCCAGTGTGTACCTCCACTGACTGACACATCCCACTGTGTCCCTCCACTGACTGACTGACACATCCCACTGTGTCCATCCACTGACATATCCCACTGTGTCCATCCACTAACTGACACATGCCACTGTGTCCCTCCACTGACTGAATGACACATCCCATTGCGTGCCACCACTGACTGACACATCCCACTGTGTCCCTCCACTGACTGACTGACACATCCCACTGTGTTCCTCCACTAACTGACACATCCCACTGTGTCCCTCCACTGACCTACTGACACATCCCACTGTGTCCCACCACTGACTAACACATCCCACTGTGTCCCCCCACTGACTGACACATCCCACTGTGTCCCTCCACTGACTTACTGACACATCCCACTGTGTCCCTCCACTGACTGACACATCACACCGTGTCCCTCCACTGACTGACACATCCCACTGTGTCCCTCCACTGAGTGACACATCCCACTGTGTCCCTCCACTGACTGACACATCCCACCGTGTCCCTCCACTGACTGACACATCCCACTGTGTCCCTCCACTGAGTGACACACCACACTGTGTCCCTCCACTCACTATCACATCCCATTGTGTCCCTCCACTGACTGACACATCCCACTGTGTCCCTCCACTGACTGACACATCCCACTGTGTCCCTCCACTGACTGACACATCCCACTGTGTCCCTCCACTGACTGACACATCCCACTGTGTCCCTCCACAGATTGACTGACACATCCCACTGTGTCCCTCCACTGACTGACACATCCCACTGTGTCCCTCCTTTGATTGACTGACACATCCCACTGTGTCCATCCACTGACTGACACATCCCACTGTGTCCCTCCACTGATTGACTGACACATCCCACTGTGTCCATCCGCTGACACATCCCACTGTGTCCATCCACTGACTGACACATCCCATTGTGTCCCTCCACTTACTGAAACATCCCACTCTGTCCCGCCACTGACTGACACATCACACCGTGTCCCTCTACTAACTGACGCATCCCACTGTGTCCCTCCACTGACTGACTGACACATCCCACTGTGTCCCTCCGCTGACTGACTGAAACATCCCACTGTGTCCCTCCACTGACTGACTGAAGCATCCCACTGTGTCCCTCCACTGACTGACTGACACATCCCACGGTGTCCATCCAATGACTGACTGACACATCCCACTGTGTCCCTCCACTGACTGACACATCCCACTGTGTCCCTCCACTGACTGACTGACACATTCCACTGTGTCCCTCCACTGACTAACACATTCCACTGTGTCCTCCCACTGACTTACTGACGCATCCCACTGTGTCCCTTCACTGACTGACACATCACACCGTGTCCCTCCACTGACTGACACATCCCACTGTGTCCCTCCCCTGAGTGACACATCACACTGTGTCCCTCCATTCACTAACACATCCCACTGTGTTCCTCCACTGAGTGACACATCCCACTGTGTTCCTCCACTGAGTGACACATCCCACTGTGTCCTTCCACTGACAGACACATCACACTGTGTCCCTCCACTGACTGGCACATTCCAATGTGTTCCTCTACTGACTGACACATCCCACTGTGTCCCTCCACTGACTGACACATCCCACTGTGTCCCTCCACTGACTGACACATCCCACTGTGTCCATCCGCTGACACATCCCACTGTGTCCCTCCACTGACTGACACATCCCACTGTGTCCCTCCACTGACTGACACATCCCACTGTGTCCCTCCACTGATTGACTGACACATCCCACTGTGTCCCTCCACTGACTGACACATCCCACTGTGTCCCTCCATTGATTGACTGACACATCCCACTGTGTCCATCCACTGACTGACACATCACACTGTGTCCCTCCACTGATTGACTGACACATCCCACTGTGTCCATCCGCTGACACATCCCACTGTGTCCATCCACTGACTGACACATCCCACTGTGTCCCTCCACTGACTGACACATCCCACTGTGTCCCTCCGCTGACTGACACATCCCACTGTGTCCCTCCACTGACTGACACATCCCACTGTGTCCCTCCACTGACTGACACATCCCACCGTGTCCCTCCACTGACTTACAGATCACAATGTGTCCCTCCACTGACTGACACATCCCACTGTGTCCCTCCACTCCACCGACTGACACATCCCACTGTGTCCCTCCACTGACTGACTGACACATCCCACTGTGTCCATCAAATGACATATCCCACTGTGTCCATCCACTGACTGACACATCCCAGTGTGTACCTCCACTGACTGACACATCCCACTGTGTCCCTCCACTGACTGACTGACACATCCCACTGTGTCCATCCACTGACATATCCCACTGTGTCCATCCACTAACTGACACATGCCACTGTGTCCCTCCACTGACTGAATGACACATCCCATTGCGTGCCACCACTGACTGACACATCCCACTGTGTCCCTCCACTGACTGACTGACACATCCCACTGTGTTCCTCCACTAACTGACACATCCCACTGTGTCCCTCCACTGACCTACTGACACATCCCACTGTGTCCCACCACTGACTAACACATCCCACTGTGTCCCCCCACTGACTGACACATCCCACTGTGTCCCTCCACTGACTTACTGACACATCCCACTGTGTCCCTCCACTGACTGACACATCACACCGTGTCCCTCCACTGACTGACACATCCCACTGTGTCCCTCCACTGAGTGACACATCACACTGTGTCCCTCCACTCCACCGACTGACACATCCCACTGTGTCCCTCCACTGACTGACTGACACATCCCACTGTGTCCATCCACTGACATATCCCACTGTGTCCATCCACTGACTGACACATCCCATTGTGTACCTCCACTGACTGACACATCCCACTGTGTCCCTCCACTGACTGACTGACACATCCCACTGTGTCCATCCACTGACATATCCCACTGTGTCCATCCACTAACTGACACATCCCACTGTGTCCCTCCACTGACTGTCACATCCCACTGTGTCCCTCCACTGACTGAATGACACATCCCATTGCGTGCCACCACTGACTGACACATCCCACTGTGTCCCTCCACTGACTGACTGACACATCCCACTGTGTCCCGCCACTAACTGACACATCCCACTGTGTCCCTCCACTGACTGACTGACACATCTCACTGTGTCCCTCCACTGACTAACACATCCCACTGTGTCCCCCCACTGACTGACACATCCCACTCTGTCCCTCCACTGACTTACTGACACATCCCACTGTGTCCCTCCACTGACTGACACATCACACCGTGTCCCTCCACTGACTGACACATCCCACTGTGTCCCTCCACTGAGTGACACATCACACTGTGTCCCTCCACTCACTAACACATCCCATTGTGTCCCTCCACTGACTGACACATCCCACTGTGTCCCTCCACTGACTGACACATCCCACTGTGTCCCTCCACTGACTGACACATCCCACTGTGTCCCTCCACTGACTGACACATCCCACTGTGTCCCTCCACAGATTGACTGACACATCCCACTGTGTCCCTCCACTGACTGACACATCCCACTGTGTCCCTCCATTGATTGACTGACACATCCCACTGTGTCCATCCACTGACTGACACATCCCACTGTGTCCCTCCACTGATTGACTGACGCATCCCACTGTGTCCCTCCACTGACTGATTGACACATCCCACTGTGTCCCTCCACTGACTGACTGAAACATCCCACTGTGTCCCTCCACTGACTGACTGAAACATCCCACTGTGTCCCTCCACTGACTGACTGACACATCCCACGGTGTCCATCCAATGACTGACTGACACATCCCACTGTGTCCCTCCACTGACTGACACATCCCACTGTGTCCCTCCACTGACTGACTGACACATCCCACTGTGTCCCTCCACTGACTAACACATTCCACTGTGTCCTCCCACTGACTTACTGACACATCCCACTGTGTCCCTTCACTGACTGACACATCACACCGTGTCCCTCCACTGACTGACACATCCCACTTTGTCCCTCCCCTGAGTGACACATCACACTGTGTCCCTCCATTCACTAACACATCCCACTGTGTCCATCCACTGACTGACTGACACATCCCACTGTGTCCCTCCACTGACTGACACATCCCACTGTGTTCCTCCACTGAGTGACTCATCCCACTGTGTCCTTCCACTGACTGACACATCACACTGTGTCCCTCCACTGACTGGCACATTCCAATGTGTTCCTCTACTGACTGACACATCCCACTGTGTCCCTCCACTGACTGACACATCCCACTGTTTCCCTCCACTGACTGACACATCCCACTGTGTCCATCCGCTGACACATCCCACTGTGTCCCTCCACTGACTGACACATCCCACTGTGTTCCTCCACTGACTGACACATCCCACTGTGTCCCTCCACTGACTAACTGACACATCCCACTGTGTCTCTCCACTGACACATCCCACTGTGTCTCTCCACTGACTGACACATCCCACTGTGTCTCTCCACTGACACATCCCACTGTGTCTCTCCACTGACTAACTGACACATCCCACTGTGTCTCTCCACTGACACATCCCACTGTGTCTCTCCACTGACTGACTGACACATCCCACTGTGTCCCTTCACTGACTGACACATCCCACTGTGTCTCTCCACTGACACATCCCACTGTGTCTCTCCACTGACTGACTGACACATCCCACTGTGTTCCTCCACTGACTGACACATCCCACGGTGTCCCTCCACTGACTGACACATCACACTGTGTCCCTCCTCTGACTGACACATCCCACTGTGTCTCTCCACTGGCTGACTGACACATCCCACTGTGTCCCTCCACTGACTGACACATCCCACAGTGTCCCTCCACTGACTGACTGACACATCCCACTGTGTCCCTCCACTGACTGACACATCCCACTGTGTCCCTCCACTGACTGACTGACACATCCCACTGTGTCCCTCCACTGACTGACACATCCCACTGTGTCCCGCCACTGACTGACACATCCCACTGTGTCCCTCCACTGACCGACACATCCCACTGTGTTCCTCCACTGACTGACACATCCCACTGTGTCCCTCCACTGACTGACTGACACAGCTCACTGTGTCCCTCCACTGACTAACTGACACATCCCAATGTGTCCCTCCACTGACTGACACATCCCACTGTGTCCCTCCACTGACTGACACATCACACTGTGTCCCTCCACTGACTAGCTGACACATCCCAATGTGTCCCTCCACTGACTGACACATCCCACTGTGTCCCTCCACTGACTGACACATCCCACTGTGTCCCTCCACTGACTAACTGACACATCCCAATGTGTCCCACCACTGACTGACACATCCCACTGTGTCCCTCCACTGACTGACTGACACATCCCAATGTGTCCCTCCTCTGACTGACACATCCCACTGTGCCCCTCCACTGACTGACTGACACATCCCACTGTGTCCCTCCACTGACTGACACATCCCACTGTGTCCCTCCACTGACTGACACATCACAAAGTGTCCCTCCACTGACTGACACATCCCACTGTGTCCCTCCACTGACTGACTGACACATCCCACTGTGTCCCTCCACTGACTGACACATCCCACTGTCACTCCTCTGACTGACACATCCCACTGTGTCCCTCCACTGACTGACTGACACATCCCACTGTGTCCCTCCACTGACTTATTGACACATCCCACTGTGTCCCTCCACTGACTGACACATCCCACTGTGTCCCTCCAATGACTGACACATCCCACTGTGTCCCTCCACTGACTGACTGACACATCCCACTGTGTCCCTCCACTGACTGACACATCCCACTCTGTCCCTCCACTGACTGACTGACACATCTCACAGTGTCCCTCCACTGACTGACACATCACACTGTGTCCATCCACTGACTGACTGACACATCCCCGCTGTGTCTCTCCACTGACTGACACATCCCACTGTGTCCCTCCACTGACTGACACATCCCACTGTGTCCCTCCACTGACTGACACATTCCACTGTGTCCTTTCACTGACTTACTGACACATCCCACTGTGTCCCTCCACTGACTGACACATCCCACTGTGTCCCTCCACTGACTGACACATCCCACTGTGTCCCTCCACTGACTGACACATCCCACTGTGTCCATCCGCTGACACATCCCACTGTGTCCCCCCACTGACTGACACATCCCACTGTGTCCCTCCACTGACTGACACATCCCACTGTGTCCCTCCACTGATTGACTGACACATCCCACTGTGTCCCTCCACTGACTGACACATCCCACTGTGTCCCTCCATTGATTGACTGACACATCCCACTGTGTCCATCCACTGACTGACACATCACACTGTGTCCCTCCACTGATTGACTGACACATCCCACTGTGTCCATCCGCTGACACATCCCACTGTGTCCATCCACTGACTGACACATCCCACTGTGTCCCTCCACTGACTGACACATCCCACTGTGTCCCTCCGCTGACTGACACATCCCACTGTGTCCCTCCACTGACTGACACATCCCACTGTGTCCCTCCACTGACTGACACATCCCACCGTGTCCCTCCACTGACTTACAGATCACAATGTGTCCCTCCACTGACTGACACATCCCACTGTGTCCCTCCACTCCACCGACTGACACATCCCACTGTGTCCCTCCACTGACTGACTGACACATCCCACTGTGTCCATCAAATGACATATCCCACTGTGTCCATCCACTGACTGACACATCCCAGTGTGTACCTCCACTGACTGACACATCCCACTGTGTCCCTCCACTGACTGACTGACACATCCCACTGTGTCCATCCACTGACATATCCCACTGTGTCCATCCACTAACTGACACATGCCACTGTGTCCCTCCACTGACTGAATGACACATCCCATTGCGTGCCACCACTGACTGACACATCCCACTGTGTCCCTCCACTGACTGACTGACACATCCCACTGTGTTCCTCCACTAACTGACACATCCCACTGTGTCCCTCCACTGACCTACTGACACATCCCACTGTGTCCCACCACTGACTAACACATCCCACTGTGTCCCCCCACTGACTGACACATCCCACTGTGTCCCTCCACTGACTTACTGACACATCCCACTGTGTCCCTCCACTGACTGACACATCACACCGTGTCCCTCCACTGACTGACACATCCCACTGTGTCCCTCCACTGAGTGACACATCCCACTGTGTCCCTCCACTGACTGACACATCCCACCGTGTCCCTCCACTGACTGACACATCCCACTGTGTCCCTCCACTGAGTGACACACCACACTGTGTCCCTCCACTCACTATCACATCCCATTGTGTCCCTCCACTGACTGACACATCCCACTGTGTCCCTCCACTGACTGACACATCCCACTGTGTCCCTCCACTGACTGACACATCCCACTGTGTCCCTCCACTGACTGACACATCCCACTGTGTCCCTCCACAGATTGACTGACACATCCCACTGTGTCCCTCCACTGACTGACACATCCCACTGTGTCCCTCCTTTGATTGACTGACACATCCCACTGTGTCCATCCACTGACTGACACATCCCACTGTGTCCCTCCACTGATTGACTGACACATCCCACTGTGTCCATCCGCTGACACATCCCACTGTGTCCATCCACTGACTGACACATCCCATTGTGTCCCTCCACTTACTGAAACATCCCACTCTGTCCCGCCACTGACTGACACATCACACCGTGTCCCTCTACTAACTGACGCATCCCACTGTGTCCCTCCACTGACTGACTGACACATCCCACTGTGTCCCTCCGCTGACTGACTGAAACATCCCACTGTGTCCCTCCACTGACTGACTGAAGCATCCCACTGTGTCCCTCCACTGACTGACTGACACATCCCACGGTGTCCATCCAATGACTGACTGACACATCCCACTGTGTCCCTCCACTGACTGACACATCCCACTGTGTCCCTCCACTGACTGACTGACACATTCCACTGTGTCCCTCCACTGACTAACACATTCCACTGTGTCCTCCCACTGACTTACTGACGCATCCCACTGTGTCCCTTCACTGACTGACACATCACACCGTGTCCCTCCACTGACTGACACATCCCACTGTGTCCCTCCCCTGAGTGACACATCACACTGTGTCCCTCCATTCACTAACACATCCCACTGTGTTCCTCCACTGAGTGACACATCCCACTGTGTTCCTCCACTGAGTGACACATCCCACTGTGTCCTTCCACTGACAGACACATCACACTGTGTCCCTCCACTGACTGGCACATTCCAATGTGTTCCTCTACTGACTGACACATCCCACTGTGTCCCTCCACTGACTGACACATCCCACTGTGTCCCTCCACTGACTGACACATCCCACTGTGTCCATCCGCTGACACATCCCACTGTGTCCCTCCACTGACTGACACATCCCACTGTGTCCCTCCACTGACTGACACATCCCACTGTGTCCCTCCACTGATTGACTGACACATCCCACTGTGTCCCTCCACTGACTGACACATCCCACTGTGTCCCTCCATTGATTGACTGACACATCCCACTGTGTCCATCCACTGACTGACACATCACACTGTGTCCCTCCACTGATTGACTGACACATCCCACTGTGTCCATCCGCTGACACATCCCACTGTGTCCATCCACTGACTGACACATCCCACTGTGTCCCTCCACTGACTGACACATCCCACTGTGTCCCTCCGCTGACTGACACATCCCACTGTGTCCCTCCACTGACTGACACATCCCACTGTGTCCCTCCACTGACTGACACATCCCACCGTGTCCCTCCACTGACTTACAGATCACAATGTGTCCCTCCACTGACTGACACATCCCACTGTGTCCCTCCACTCCACCGACTGACACATCCCACTGTGTCCCTCCACTGACTGACTGACACATCCCACTGTGTCCATCAAATGACATATCCCACTGTGTCCATCCACTGACTGATACATCCCAGTGTGTACCTCCACTGACTGACACATCCCACTGTGTCCCTCCACTGACTGACTGACACATCCCACTGTGTCCATCCACTGACATATCCCACTGTGTCCATCCACTAACTGACACATGCCACTGTGTCCCTCCACTGACTGAATGACACATCCCATTGCGTGCCACCACTGACTGACACATCCCACTGTGTCCCTCCACTGACTGACTGACACATCCCACTGTGTTCCTCCACTAACTGACACATCCCACTGTGTCCCTCCACTGACCTACTGACACATCCCACTGTGTCCCACCACTGACTAACACATCCCACTGTGTCCCCCCACTGACTGACACATCCCACTGTGTCCCTCCACTGACTTACTGACACATCCCACTGTGTCCCTCCACTGACTGACACATCACACCGTGTCCCTCCACTGACTGACACATCCCACTGTGTCCCTCCACTGAGTGACACATCACACTGTGTCCCTCCACTCCACCGACTGACACATCCCACTGTGTCCCTCCACTGACTGACTGACACATCCCACTGTGTCCATCCACTGACATATCCCACTGTGTCCATCCACTGACTGACACATCCCATTGTGTACCTCCACTGACTGACACATCCCACTGTGTCCCTCCACTGACTGACTGACACATCCCACTGTGTCCATCCACTGACATATCCCACTGTGTCCATCCACTAACTGACACATCCCACTGTGTCCCTCCACTGACTGTCACATCCCACTGTGTCCCTCCACTGACTGAATGACACATCCCATTGCGTGCCACCACTGACTGACACATCCCACTGTGTCCCTCCACTGACTGACTGACACATCCCACTGTGTCCCGCCACTAACTGACACATCCCACTGTGTCCCTCCACTGACTGACTGACACATCTCACTGTGTCCCTCCACTGACTAACACATCCCACTGTGTCCCCCCACTGACTGACACATCCCACTCTGTCCCTCCACTGACTTACTGACACATCCCACTGTGTCCCTCCACTGACTGACACATCACACCGTGTCCCTCCACTGACTGACACATCCCACTGTGTCCCTCCACTGAGTGACACATCACACTGTGTCCCTCCACTCACTAACACATCCCATTGTGTCCCTCCACTGACTGACACATCCCACTGTGTCCCTCCACTGACTGACACATCCCACTGTGTCCCTCCACTGACTGACACATCCCACTGTGTCCCTCCACTGACTGACACATCCCACTGTGTCCCTCCACAGATTGACTGACACATCCCACTGTGTCCCTCCACTGACTGACACATCCCACTGTGTCCCTCCATTGATTGACTGACACATCCCACTGTGTCCATCCACTGACTGACACATCCCACTGTGTCCCTCCACTGATTGACTGACGCATCCCACTGTGTCCCTCCACTGACTGATTGACACATCCCACTGTGTCCCTCCACTGACTGACTGAAACATCCCACTGTGTCCCTCCACTGACTGACTGAAACATCCCACTGTGTCCCTCCACTGACTGACTGACACATCCCACGGTGTCCATCCAATGACTGACTGACACATCCCACTGTGTCCCACCACTGACTGACACATCCCACTGTGTCCCTCCACTGACTGACTGACACATCCCACTGTGTCCCTCCACTGACTAACACATTCCACTGTGTCCTCCCACTGACTTACTGACACATCCCACTGTGTCCCTTCACTGACTGACACATCACACCGTGTCCCTCCACTGACTGACACATCCCACTTTGTCCCTCCCCTGAGTGACACATCACACTGTGTCCCTCCATTCACTAACACATCCCACTGTGTCCATCCACTGACTGACTGACACATCCCACTGTGTCCCTCCACTGACTGACACATCCCACTGTGTTCCTCCACTGAGTGACTCATCCCACTGTGTCCTTCCACTGACTGACACATCACACTGTGTCCCTCCACTGACTGGCACATTCCAATGTGTTCCTCTACTGACTGACACATCCCACTGTGTCCCTCCACTGACTGACACATCCCACTGTTTCCCTCCACTGACTGACACATCCCACTGTGTCCATCCGCTGACACATCCCACTGTGTCCCTCCACTGACTGACACATCCCACTGTGTTCCTCCACTGACTGACACATCCCACTGTGTCCCTCCACTGACTAACTGACACATCCCACTGTGTCTCTCCACTGACACATCCCACTGTGTCTCTCCACTGACTGACACATCCCACTGTGTCTCTCCACTGACACATCCCACTGTGTCTCTCCACTGACTAACTGACACATCCCACTGTGTCTCTCCACTGACACATCCCACTGTGTCTCTCCACTGACTGACTGACACATCCCACTGTGTCCCTTCACTGACTGACACATCCCACTGTGTCTCTCCACTGACACATCCCACTGTGTCTCTCCACTGACTGACTGACACATCCCACTGTGTTCCTCCACTGACTGACACATCCCACGGTGTCCCTCCACTGACTGACACATCACACTGTGTCCCTCCTCTGACTGACACATCCCACTGTGTCTCTCCACTGGCTGACTGACACATCCCACTGTGTCCCTCCACTGACTGACACATCCCACAGTGTCCCTCCACTGACTGACTGACACATCCCACTGTGTCCCTCCACTGACTGACACATCCCACTGTGTCCCTCCACTGACTGACTGACACATCCCACTGTGTCCCTCCACTGACTGACACATCCCACTGTGTCCCGCCACTGACTGACACATCCCACTGTGTCCCTCCACTGACCGACACATCCCACTGTGTTCCTCCACTGACTGACACATCCCACTGTGTCCCTCCACTGACTGACTGACACAGCTCACTGTGTCCCTCCACTGACTAACTGACACATCCCACTGTGTCCCTCCACTGACTGACACATCCCACTGTGTCCCTCCACTGACTGACACATCACACTGTGTCCCTCCACTGACTAACTGACACATCCCAATGTGTCCCTCCACTGACTGACACATCCCACTGTGTCCCTCCACTGACTGACACATCCCACTGTGTCCCTCCACTGACTAACTGACACATCCCAATGTGTCCCACCACTGACTGACACATCCCACTGTGTCCCTCCACTGACTGACTGACACATCCCAATGTGTCCCTCCTCTGACTGACACATCCCACTGTGCCCCTCCACTGACTGACTGACACATCCCACTGTGTCCCTCCACTGACTGACACATCCCACTGTGTCCCTCCACTGACTGACACATCACAAAGTGTCCCTCCACTGACTGACACATCCCACTGTGTCCCTCCACTGACTGACTGACACATCCCACTGTGTCCCTCCACTGACTGACACATCCCACTGTCACTCCTCTGACTGACACATCCCACTGTGTCCCTCCACTGACTGACTGACACATCCCACTGTGTCCCTCCACTGACTTATTGACACATCCCACTGTGTCCCTCCACTGACTGACACATCCCACTGTGTCCCTCCAATGACTGACACATCCCACTGTGTCCCTCCACTGACTGACTGACACATCCCACTGTGTCCCTCCACTGACTGACACATCCCACTCTGTCCCTCCACTGACTGACTGACACATCTCACAGTGTCCCTCCACTGACTGACACATCACACTGTGTCCATCCACTGACTGACTGACACATCCCCGCTGTGTCTCTCCACTGACTGACACATCCCACTGTGTCCCTCCACTGACTGACACATCCCACTGTGTCCCTCCACTGACTGACACATTCCACTGTGTCCTTTCACTGACTTACTGACACATCCCACTGTGTCCCTCCACTGACTGACACATCCCACTGTGTCCCTCCACTGACTGACACATCCCACTGTGTCCCTCCACTGACTGACACATCCCACTGTGTCCATCCGCTGACACATCCCACTGTGTCCCTCCACTGACTGACACATCCCACTGTGTCCCTCCACTGACTGACACATCCCACTGTGTCCCTCCACTGATTGACTGACACATCCCACTGTGTCCCTCCACTGACTGACACATCCCACTGTGTCCCTCCATTGATTGACTGACACATCCCACTGTGTCCATCCACTGACTGACACATCACACTGTGTCCCTCCACTGATTGACTGACACATCCCACTGTGTCCATCCGCTGACACATCCCACTGTGTCCATCCACTGACTGACACATCCCACTGTGTCCCTCCACTGACTGACACATCCCACTGTGTCCCTCCGCTGACTGACACATCCCACTGTGTCCCTCCACTGACTGACACATCCCACTGTGTCCCTCCACTGACTGACACATCCCACCGTGTCCCTCCACTGACTTACAGATCACAATGTGTCCCTCCACTGACTGACACATCCCACTGTGTCCCTCCACTCCACCGACTGACACATCCCACTGTGTCCCTCCACTGACTGACTGACACATCCCACTGTGTCCATCAAATGACATATCCCACTGTGTCCATCCACTGACTGACACATCCCAGTGTGTACCTCCACTGACTGACACATCCCACTGTGTCCCTCCACTGACTGACTGACACATCCCACTGTGTCCATCCACTGACATATCCCACTGTGTCCATCCACTAACTGACACATGCCACTGTGTCCCTCCACTGACTGAATGACACATCCCATTGCGTGCCACCACTGACTGACACATCCCACTGTGTCCCTCCACTGACTGACTGACACATCCCACTGTGTTCCTCCACTAACTGACACATCCCACTGTGTCCCTCCACTGACCTACTGACACATCCCACTGTGTCCCACCACTGACTAACACATCCCACTGTGTCCCCCCACTGACTGACACATCCCACTGTGTCCCTCCACTGACTTACTGACACATCCCACTGTGTCCCTCCACTGACTGACACATCACACCGTGTCCCTCCACTGACTGACACATCCCACTGTGTCCCTCCACTGAGTGACACATCACACTGTGTCCCTCCACTCCACCGACTGACACATCCCACTGTGTCCCTCCACTGACTGACTGACACATCCCACTGTGTCCATCCACTGACATATCCCACTGTGTCCATCCACTGACTGACACATCCCATTGTGTACCTCCACTGACTGACACATCCCACTGTGTCCCTCCACTGACTGACTGACACATCCCACTGTGTCCATCCACTGACATATCCCACTGTGTCCATCCACTAACTGACACATCCCACTGTGTCCCTCCACTGACTGTCACATCCCACTGTGTCCCTCCACTGACTGAATGACACATCCCATTGCGTGCCACCACTGACTGACACATCCCACTGTGTCCCTCCACTGACTGACTGACACATCCCACTGTGTCCCGCCACTAACTGACACATCCCACTGTGTCCCTCCACTGACTGACTGACACATCTCACTGTGTCCCTCCACTGACTAACACATCCCACTGTGTCCCCCCACTGACTGACACATCCCACTCTGTCCCTCCACTGACTTACTGACACATCCCACTGTGTCCCTCCACTGACTGACACATCACACCGTGTCCCTCCACTGACTGACACATCCCACTGTGTCCCTCCACTGAGTGACACATCACACTGTGTCCCTCCACTCACTAACACATCCCATTGTGTCCCTCCACTGACTGACACATCCCACTGTGTGTCTCCACTGACTGACACATCCCACTGTGTCCCTCCACTGACTGACACATCCCACTGTGTCCCTCCACTGACTGACACATCCCACTGTGTCCCTCCACAGATTGACTGACACATCCCACTGTGTCCCTCCACTGACTGACACATCCCACTGTGTCCCTCCATTGATTGACTGACACATCCCACTGTGTCCATCCACTGACTGACACATCCCACTGTGTCCCTCCACTGATTGACTGACGCATCCCACTGTGTCCCTCCACTGACTGATTGACACATCCCACTGTGTCCCTCCACTGACTGACTGAAACATCCCACTGTGTCCCTCCACTGACTGACTGAAACATCCCACTGTGTCCCTCCACTGACTGACTGACACATCCCACGGTGTCCATCCAATGACTGACTGACACATCCCACTGTGTCCCTCCACTGACTGACACATCCCACTGTGTCCCTCCACTGACTGACTGACACATCCCACTGTGTCCCTCCACTGACTAACACATTCCACTGTGTCCTCCCACTGACTTACTGACACATCCCACTGTGTCCCTTCACTGACTGACACATCACACCGTGTCCCTCCACTGACTGACACATCCCACTTTGTCCCTCCCATGAGTGACACATCACACTGTGTCCCTCCATTCACTAACACATCCCACTGTGTCCATCCACTGACTGACTGACACATCCCACTGTGTCCCTCCACTGACTGACACATCCCACTGTGTTCCTTCACTGAGTGACTCATCCCACTGTGTCCTTCCACTGACTGACACATCACACTGTGTCCCTCCACTGACTGGCACATTCCAATGTGTTCCTCTACTGACTGACACATCCCACTGTGTCCCTCCACTGACTGACACATCCCACTGTTTCCCTCCACTGACTGACACATCCCACTGTGTCCATCCGCTGACACATCCCACTGTGTCCCTCCACTGACTGACACATCCCACTGTGTTCCTCCACTGACTGACACATCCCACTGTGTCCCTCCACTGACTAACTGACACATCCCACTGTGTCTCTCCACTGATACATCCCACTGTGTCTCTCCACTGACTGACACATCCCACTGTGTCTCTCCACTGACACATCCCACTGTGTCTCTCCACTGACTAACTGACACATCCCACTGTGTCTCTCCACTGACACATCCCACTGTGTCTCTCCACTGACTGACTGACACATCCCACTGTGTCCCTTCACTGACTGACACATCCCACTGTGTCTCTCCACTGACACATCCCACTGTGTCTCTCCACTGACTGACTGACACATCCCACTGTGTTCCTCCACTGACTGACACATCCCACGGTGTCCCTCCACTGACTGACACATCACACTGTGTCCCTCCTCTGACTGACACATCCCACTGTGTCTCTCCACTGGCTGACTGACACATCCCACTGTGTCCCTCCACTGACTGACACATCCCACAGTGTCCCTCCACTGACTGACTGACACATCCCACTGTGTCCCTCCACTGACTGACACATCCCACTGTGTCCCTCCACTGACTGACTGACACATCCCACTGTGTCCCTCCACTGACTGACACATCCCACTGTGTCCCGCCACTGACTGACACATCCCACTGTGTCCCTCCACTGACCGACACATCCCACTGTGTTCCTCCACTGACTGACACATCCCACTGTGTCCCTCCACTGACTGACTGACACAGCTCACTGTGTCCCTCCACTGACTAACTGACACATCCCAATGTGTCCCTCCACTGACTGACACATCCCACTGTGTCCCTCCACTGACTGACACATCACACTGTGTCCCTCCACTGACTAACTGACACATCCCAATGTGTCCCTCCACTGACTGACACATCCCACTGTGTCCCTCCATTGACTGACACATCCCACTGTGTCCCTCCACTGACTAACTGACACATCCCAATGTGTCCCACCACTGACTGACACATCCCACTGTGTCCCTCCACTGACTGACTGACACATCCCAATGTGTCCCTCCTCTGACTGACACATCCCACTGTGCCCCTCCACTGACTGACTGACACATCCCACTGTGTCCCTCCACTGACTGACACATCCCACTGTGTCCCTCCACTGACTGACACATCACAAAGTGTCCCTCCACTGACTGACACATCCCACTGTGTCCCTCCACTGACTGACTGACACATCCCACTGTGTCCCTCCACTGACTGACACATCCCACTGTCACTCCTCTGACTGACACATCCCACTGTGTCCCTCCACTGACTGACTGACACATCCCACTGTGTCCCTCCACTGACTTATTGACACATCCCACTGTGTCCCTCCACTGACTGACACATCCCACTGTGTCCCTCCAATGACTGACACATCCCACTGTGTCCCTCCACTGACTGACTGACACATCCCACTGTGTCCCTCCACTGACTGACACATCCCACTCTGTCCCTCCACTGACTGACTGACACATCTCACAGTGTCCCTCCACTGAATGACACATCACACTGTGTCCATCCACTGACTGACTGACACATCCCCGCTGTGTCTCTCCACTGACTGACACATCCCACTGTGTCCCTCCACTGACTGACACATCCCACTGTGTCCCTCCACTGACTGACACATTCCACTGTGTCCTTTCACTGACTTACTGACACATCCCACTGTGTCCCTCCACTGACTGACACATCCCACTGTGTCCCTCCACTGACTGACACATCCCACTGTGTCCCTCCACTGACTGACACATCCCACTGTGTCCATCCGCTGACACATCCCACTGTGTCCCTCCACTGACTGACACATCCCACTGTGTCCCTCCACTGACTGACACATCCCACTGTGTCCCTCCACTGATTGACTGACACATCCCACTGTGTCCCTCCACTGACTGACACATCCCACTGTGTCCCTCCATTGATTGACTGACACATCCCACTGTGTCCATCCACTGACTGACACATCACACTGTGTCCCTCCACTGATTGACTGACACATCCCACTGTGTCCATCCGCTGACACATCCCACTGTGTCCATCCACTGACTGACACATCCCACTGTGTCCCTCCACTGACTGACACATCCCACTGTGTCCCTCCGCTGACTGACACATCCCACTGTGTCCCCCCACTGACTGACACATCCCACTGTGTCCCTCCACTGACTGACACATCCCACCGTGTCCCTCCACTGACTTACAGATCACAATGTGTCCCTCCACTGACTGACACATCCCACTGTGTCCCTCCACTCCACCGACTGACACATCCCACTGTGTCCCTCCACTGACTGACTGACACATCCCACTGTGTCCATCAAATGACATATCCCACTGTGTCCATCCACTGACTGACACATCCCAGTGTGTACCTCCACTGACTGACACATCCCACTGTGTCCCTCCACTGACTGACTGACACATCCCACTGTGTCCATCCACTGACATATCCCACTGTGTCCATCCACTAACTGACACATGCCACTGTGTCCCTCCACTGACTGAATGACACATCCCATTGCGTGCCACCACTGACTGACACATCCCACTGTGTCCCTCCACTGACTGACTGACACATCCCACTGTGTTCCTCCACTAACTGACACATCCCACTGTGTCCCTCCACTGACCTACTGACACATCCCACTGTGTCCCACCACTGACTAACACATCCCACTGTGTCCCCCCACTGACTGACACATCCCACTGTGTCCCTCCACTGACTTACTGACACATCCCACTGTGTCCCTCCACTGACTGACACATCACACCGTGTCCCTCCACTGACTGACACATCCCACTGTGTCCCTCCACTGAGTGACACATCACACTGTGTCCCTCCACTCCACCGACTGACACATCCCACTGTGTCCCTCCACTGACTGACTGACACATCCCACTGTGTCCATCCACTGACATATCCCACTGTGTCCATCCACTGACTGACACATCCCATTGTGTACCTCCACTGACTGACACATCCCACTGTGTCCCTCCACTGACTGACTGACACATCCCACTGTGTCCATCCACTGACATATCCCACTGTGTCCATCCACTAACTGACACATCCCACTGTGTCCCTCCACTGACTGTCACATCCCACTGTGTCCCTCCACTGACTGAATGACACATCCCATTGCGTGCCACCACTGACTGACACATCCCACTGTGTCCCTCCACTGACTGACTGACACATCCCACTGTGTCCCGCCACTAACTGACACATCCCACTGTGTCCCTCCACTGACTGACTGACACATCTCACTGTGTCCCTCCACTGACTAACACATCCCACTGTGTCCCCCCACTGACTGACACATCCCACTCTGTCCCTCCACTGACTTACTGACACATCCCACTGTGTCCCTCCACTGACTGACACATCACACCGTGTCCCTCCACTGACTGACACATCCCACTGTGTCCCTCCACTGAGTGACACATCACACTGTGTCCCTCCACTCACTAACACATCCCATTGTGTCCCTCCACTGACTGACACATCCCACTGTGTCCCTCCACTGACTGACACATCCCACTGTGTCCCTCCACTGACTGACACATCCCACTGTGTCCCTCCACTGACTGACACATCCCACTGTGTCCCTCCACAGATTGACTGACACATCCCACTGTGTCCCTCCACTGACTGACACATCCCACTGTGTCCCTCCATTGATTGACTGACACATCCCACTGTGTCCATCCACTGACTGACACATCCCACTGTGTCCCTCCACTGATTGACTGACGCATCCCACTGTGTCCCTCCACTGACTGATTGACACATCCCACTGTGTCCCTCCACTGACTGACTGAAACATCCCACTGTGTCCCTCCACTGACTGACTGAAACATCCCACTGTGTCCCTCCACTGACTGACTGACACATCCCACGGTGTCCATCCAATGACTGACTGACACATCCCACTGTGTCCCTCCACTGACTGACACATCCCACTGTGTCCCTCCACTGACTGACTGACACATCCCACTGTGTCCCTCCACTGACTAACACATTCCACTGTGTCCTCCCACTGACTTACTGACACATCCCACTGTGTCCCTTCACTGACTGACACATCACACCGTGTCCCTCCACTGACTGACACATCCCACTTTGTCCCTCCCCTGAGTGACACATCACACTGTGTCCCTCCATTCACTAACACATCCCACTGTGTCCATCCACTGACTGACTGACACATCCCACTGTGTCCCTCCACTGACTGACACATCCCACTGTGTTCCTCCACTGAGTGACTCATCCCACTGTGTCCTTCCACTGACTGACACATCACACTGTGTCCCTCCACTGACTGGCACATTCCAATGTGTTCCTCTACTGACTGACACATCCCACTGTGTCCCTCCACTGACTGACACATCCCACTGTTTCCCTCCACTGACTGACACATCCCACTGTGTCCATCCGCTGACACATCCCACTGTGTCCCTCCACTGACTGACACATCCCACTGTGTTCCTCCACTGACTGACACATCCCACTGTGTCCCTCCACTGACTAACTGACACATCCCACTGTGTCTCTCCACTGACTGACACATCCCACTGTGTCTCTCCACTGACACATCCCACTGTGTCTCTCCACTGACTAACTGACACATCCCACTGTGTCTCTCCACTGACACATCCCACTGTGTCTCTCCACTGACTGACTGACACATCCCACTGTGTCCCTTCACTGACTGACACATCCCACTGTGTCTCTCCACTGACACATCCCACTGTGTCTCTCCACTGACTGACTGACACATCCCACTGTGTTCCTCCACTGACTGACACATCCCACGGTGTCCCTCCACTGACTGACACATCACACTGTGTCCCTCCTCTGACTGACACATCCCACTGTGTCTCTCCACTGGCTGACTGACACATCCCACTGTGTCCCTCCACTGACTGACACATCCCACAGTGTCCCTCCACTGACTGACTGACACATCCCACTGTGTCCCTCCACTGACTGACACATCCCACTGTGTCCCTCCACTGACTGACTGACACATCCCACTGTGTCCCTCCACTGACTGACACATCCCACTGTGTCCCGCCACTGACTGACACATCCCACTGTGTCCCTCCACTGACCGACACATCCCACTGTGTTCCTCCACTGACTGACACATCCCACTGTGTCCCTCCACTGACTGACTGACACAGCTCACTGTGTCCCTCCACTGACTAACTGACACATCCCAATGTGTCCCTCCACTGACTGACACATCCCACTGTGTCCCTCCACTGACTGACACATCACACTGTGTCCCTCCACTGACTAACTGACACATCCCAATGTGTCCCTCCACTGACTGACACATCCCACTGTGTCCCTCCACTGACTGACACATCCCACTGTGTCCCTCCACTGACTAACTGACACATCCCAATGTGTCCCACCACTGACTGACACATCCCACTGTGTCCCTCCACTGACTGACTGACACATCCCAATGTGTCCCTCCTCTGACTGACACATCCCACTGTGCCCCTCCACTGACTGACTGACACATCCCACTGTGTCCCTCCACTGACTGACACATCCCACTGTGTCCCTCCACTGACTGACACATCACAAAGTGTCCCTCCACTGACTGACACATCCCACTGTGTCCCTCCACTGACTGACTGACACATCCCACTGTGTCCCTCCACTGACTGACACATCCCACTGTCACTCCTCTGACTGACACATCCCACTGTGTCCCTCCACTGACTGACTGACACATCCCACTGTGTCCCTCCACTGACTTATTGACACATCCCACTGTGTCCCTCCACTGACTGACACATCCCACTGTGTCCCTCCAATGACTGACACATCCCACTGTGTCCCTCCACTGACTGACTGACACATCCCACTGTGTCCCTCCACTGACTGACACATCCCACTCTGTCCCTCCACTGACTGACTGACACATCTCACAGTGTCCCTCCACTGACTGACACATCACACTGTGTCCATCCACTGACTGACTGACACATCCCCGCTGTGTCTCTCCACTGACTGACACATCCCACTGTGTCCCTCCACTGACTGACACATCCCACTGTGTCCCTCCACTGACTGACACATTCCACTGTGTCCTTTCACTGACTTACTGACACATCCCACTGTGTCCCTCCACTGACTGACACATCCCACTGTGTCCTTTCACTGACTTACTGACACATCACACTGTGTCCCTACACGGATTGGCACACCCCACTGTGTCCCTCCACTGACTTATTGACACATCCCACTGAGTCCCTCCACTGACTGACACATCCCACTGTGTCCCTCCAATGACTGACACATCCCACTGTGTCCCTCCACTGACTGACACATCCCAATGTGTCCCTCCACTGACTGACACATCCCACTGTGTCCCTCCACTGACTGACTGAAACATCCCACTGTGTCCCTTCACTGAGTGACACACCCTTCTGTGTCCCTCCACTGACTGACACATCACACTGTGTCCCTCCACTGACTGACACATCCCATTGTGTCCCTCCACTGACTGACACATCCCACTGTGTCCCTCCACTGACTGACGCATCCCACTGTGTCCCTCCACTGACTGACACATCCCACTGTGTCCCTCCACTGACTGACACATCCCACTGTGTCCCTCCACTGACTGACACATCCCACTCCGTTCCTCCACTGACTGACACATCCCACTGTGTCCCTCCACTGACTAACACATCCCAATGTGTCCCTCCTCTGACTGACACATCACAAAGTGTCTCTCCACTGACTGACACATCCCACTGTGTCCTTCCACTGACTGACTGACACATCCCATTGTGTCCCTCCACTGACTGACACATCCCACTGTCACTCCTCTGACTGACACATCCCCCTGTGTCCCTCCACTGACTGACTGACACGTCCCACTGTGTCCCTCCACTGACTTATTGACACATCCCACTGTGTCCCTCCACTGACTGACACATCCCACTGTGTCCCTCCAGTGACTGACACATCCCACTGTGTCCCTCCACTGACTGACTGACACATCCCACTGTGTCCCTCCACTGACTGACACATCCCACTGTGTCCCTCCACTGACTGACTGACACATCTCAGAGTGTCCCTCCACTGACTGACACATCACACTGTGTCCATCCACTGACTGACTGACACATCCCCGCTCTGTCTCTCCACTGACTGACACATCCCACTGTGTCCCTCCACTGACTGACACATCCCACTGTATCCCTCCACTGACTGACACATTCCACTGTGTCCTTTCACTGACTTACTGACACATCCCACTGTGTCCCTCCACTGACTGACACATCCCACTGTGTCCTTTCACTGACTTAATGACACCTCACACTGTGTCCCTACACGGATTGGCACATCCCACTGAGTCCCTCCACTGACTGACACATCCCACTGTGTCCCTCCAATGACTGACACATCCCACTGTGTCCCTCCACTGACTGACACATCTCAATGTGTCCCTCCACTGACTGACACATCCCACTGTGTCCCTCCACTGACTGACACATCACAAAGTGTCCCTCCACTGACTGACACATCCCACTGTGTCCTTCCACTGACTGACTGACACATCCCACTGTGTCCCTCCACTGACTGACACATCCCACTGTCACTCCTCTGACTGACACATCCCCCTGTGTCCCTCCACTGACTGACTGACACATCCCACTGTGTCCCTCCACTGACTGACTGACACATCCCACTGTGTCCCTCCACTGACTGACACATCCCACTGTGTCCCTCCAATGACTGACACATCCCACTGTGTCCCTCCACTGACTGACTGACACATCCCACTGTGTCCCTCCACTGACTGACACATCCCACTGTGTCCCTCCACTGACTGACTGACACATCTCCGAGTGTCCCTCCACTGACTGGCACATCACACTGTGTCCATCCACTGACTGACTGACACATCCCCGCTGTGTCTCTCCACTGACTGACACATCCCACTGTGTCCCTCCACTGACTGACACATCCCACTGTGTCCCTCCACTGACTGACACATTCCACTGTGTCCTTTCACTGACTTACTGACACATCCCACTGTGTCCCTTCACTGACTGACACATCACACCGTGTCCCTCCACTGACTGACACATCCCACTGTGTCCCTCCACTGACTGACTGACACATCTCAGAGTGTCCCTCCACTGACTGACACATCACACTGTGTCCATCCACTGACTGACTGACACATCCCCGCTCTGTCTCTCCACTGACTGACACATCCCACTGTGTCCCTCCACTGACTGACACATCCCACTGTGTCCCTTCACTGACTGACACATTCCACTGTGTCCTTTCACTGACTTACTGACACATCCCACTGTGTCCCTCCACTGACTGACACATCCCACTGTGTCCTTTCACTGACTTAATGACACCTCACACTGTGTCCCTACACGGATTGGCACATCCCACTGAGTCCCTCCACTGACTGACACATCCCACTGTGTCCCTCCAATGACTGACACATCCCACTGTGTCCCTCCACTGACTGACACATCTCAATGTGTCCCTCCACTGACTGACACATCCCACTGTGTCCCTCCACTGACTGACACATCACAAAGTGTCCCTCCACTGACTGACACATCCCACTGTGTCCTTCCACTGACTGACTGACACATCCCACTGTGTCCCTCCACTGACTGACACATCCCACTGTCACTCCTCTGACTGACACATCCCCCTGTGTCCCTCCACTGACTGACTGACACATCCCACTGTGTCCCTCCACTGACTGACTGACACATCCCACTGTGTCCCTCCACTGACTGACACATCCCACTGTGTCCCTCCAATGACTGACACATCCCACTGTGTCCCTCCACTGACTGACTGACACATCCCACTGTGTCCCTCCACTGACTGACACATCCCACTGTGTCCCTCCACTGACTGACTGACACATCTCCGAGTGTCCCTCCACTGACTGACACATCACACTGTGTCCATCCACTGACTGACTGACACATCCCCGCTGTGTCTCTCCACTGACTGACACATCCCACTGTGTCCCTCCACTGACTGACACATCCCACTGTGTCCCTCCACTGACTGACACATTCCACTGTGTCCTTTCACTGACTTACTGACACATCCCACTGTGTCCCTCCACTGACTGACACATCCCACTGTGTCCTTTCACTGACTTACTGACACATCACACTGTGTCCCTACACGGATTGGCACACCCCACTGTGTCCCTCCACTGACTTATTGACTCATCCCACTGAGTCCCTCCACTGACTGACACATCCTACTGTGTCCCTCCAATGACTGACACATCGCACTGTGTCCCTCCACTGACTGACACATCCCACTGTGTCCCTCCACTGACTGACACATCCCACTGTGCCTCTCCACTGACTGACTGACACATCCCACTGTGTCCCTCCACTGACTGACACATCCCACTGTGTCCCTCCACTGACTGACTGACACATCCCACTGGGTCCCTCCATTGACTGATGCGCTGATACAATCACTGCATCCCTGATTTCGTGTCCCAATTAAATTAATTAGTCATAGTACTTACTTTAGTTTCTAACCTAAATTACAACGATTTGATGTATTCCAACGTCTATGATTAAACCTCTGCCTTGTTTGTAAATGTAGAATGTCTCTCACAAAATTAAATATCGTTGTTCTCTGGAAACATTGCCGCAGCTCTGCCCTTCCAAGTATGCCAAGTATGCAGTTTTAAATCGTTTTGTCGATCATTACTTCTACCATAAATCGAACATGCCCTCACAGGGCAGATCTATTTTTATCATTGGGTGGTGGTTGGGGGGGGGGATTCGTCTGCAAAATGTCACTTAGCAACGTATTTCGTCGGAAAGCCTGACTTTTACAGTGTATCCGAAAAATTCCCCTGGGAGGGATTGCAACCCCCACAACCCTCGCCCACCCATAAATCCGCCCCTACGCCCCCTTCCCCCCACCCTCAACAATCGGTACATAGGAGTGCCCGTGATGATAAATACAAAGTGAGGTATGTCAGTCACGTTTATCCTATATAATCCCGATTTTGGAAAACAAAAAGAGATTGAGGGGACGGGGTGTAGTGGGGAGTTTCGAAGAATTGACGATAGCGGAGGGAATCGCAAACTTGGGATGGGGGCGGGGGAGGCGGGAGGGAAGGGGTATTTCCGTTACTCGGGAATGGATTTTTCACTTAACCGTGAACTTCGTATGAGGAAAAGAATTCTTCGTGAACTGGGAATGGGTATTAGCCGACCGCCGTGATCAAGGATTTTCATTAATCGTGAACTGGGAATTTACATGTTAAATAATCGTGAATCGGGAAATCGTCAATTTAGTCATGCTCGTGTAACCACCGCTCCATTGTATGCTGGGAATTTTAATTCATCGTGATCTGGGAACATGCCCCCACCTCCCCCCCCCCCACCTGTGAGGGTTTTGTTGTGAAACTGATGGACAATGAGAGAAATGCGCCACGGGAAAGAAAACAATTACCAAGGAAGGGGGGTGGAGGTTGGTGGGGGGGGGTCTTGGGCGTTAGAGGTGCAACTGCAGACAACGGCCCCAACCCCCCCCCCCCCCCTCCCTCGGATCCGCCACCATATTTGTTTCTTTGTGTGAATCCCTGGCGATCGCTCTCCCAGCGACTGACAGACAGACAGACTGGCTGGCTGGCTGGCTGACTGACTGACTGACTGGCTGGGGTTCAATCCCCGAGGTCACTGGGGTCATTGTGGTGATGAGATCCGTTTGACGCGTCTCACAGCTCCTTTACCCCTCACCCGCACCCTGCCACCCGCACCCCGCACCCCACTATGTTCCCATTACCCCTACACTGTCATCAACTCCCCTCTCCAATCCGCCCCCCCCTTCCCCATCCTCCGCCTCCCCCCTATCCCGAATACTCCCAATCCCAACCTTACCGCCACCACCCTCGCACCCCCTCCCCGTGAAACCCTCAGGGTGTCGTTGGATGTACGCAGTTATGCAGCCGTCAGATCGGAATGCCCGGGGGTGACCTCGCCTACTCCCACCGACCGACATGGTCACTGAACATATCGCGAGGGTGCCGGGCGGCCTCCTGGGTCCCAGTCTGTCAGGGTGGGGGGGGGGGTGCCTGTCACCCTACCCCACCCAGTAGGAGAGAGCCTCAACTTTCTCTCTGGTTGGTCTGGCAGAAGCGGCGGCGGCGACCGGCGTCGGCGGCAGTCACAGACATTAATAACCCCAGTCAGTCACAGCCACAGCCACAGGCAAAGCCATGATGTCAGGCAACAGCCTTGCTCCCCCCCCCCCCTACCACGCTATGTCCCATGCCCAGGCAGTCTGTTACCCACCCCCCCCACACACACACACACACACGCACACACGCACGTGTGCACATGTCACCATGATTGCTTCTGACCAAAGCCTCAACCCTACAATAGAACGATTATAATATCTACGTCTCAATATCTTTATGTATATATATAAATGCTGATATTTATATGTATAGGCACATATAGATATGCGTGTCTATGATTATATATATATATATCAACCAACTTTCTTTCCGCCAATATCTGCTCTTGCATTCATTCGGCGGGCGCGCAGACCCATATCGCTGGCGTTTATCACCCCCCCCCCCCCATCCCGCCCCATCACCACAACACGCCACACGCCCTGACCCTCCACCACCTCACACCCAACACCCCACATCCCAAACCCCACACCCGCCACACCCTCACCCAACAGTGAGCTTGGCGAACACACACTAAACACCCGATCGTACCTTACTTGTCCCACTCACTTTGCACCCCCACCCTGACCACCCCTGCCCCGCGCCGCCCCGCCCCGCCCCGGGCCGCCGCGCCCGCCTTCCCTCGCAGACCCTCCCCTCCCGTCTGTCACCCCCTGTTATCCATGAGGCACCCTTGCTACCCTCGTGTCATATACAACTCCTTATCTCCCTGCACCCAACCCAACCAATCCCAAACGCACCCTTTCACCCCCCCCCCCCCTCCCTCCCTCCGACCTCTCGTCTCGCATTCAGCCAAGCGCGACACTCTCGCCGTAACCCGTCCCCGCAATAGGGCTTCGGACACAGTTGACAGAGCAACCGGTCGCGAGCCGCCAGCACCCCTCAGACACCCCCCCCCCCCCCCCAACCCTCCCCACCTTCATTCCCACCCCGTCAGTCGTCCCGTCGTCACCCACAGCAGGGCAACCAACCAACCAACTAACCCAGCCATTCAGCCAGCCAGCCCAGCCAGCCAGCCAGCCCAGCCAGCCAACCCAACAGCCTATCTCATCACTCTTGGGTCACCGCTACTGGAGGACCCGGTTGCACAAGTTTGCACCACCACCACGGCCACCACCACCACCACCGCCACCGCCTTGCTCCTCGCTACCAGCGACGAGAGGAGACCCCGAGGATCCCGTCACGACGACGGCTCGACAGACACACTTTCCTCGTGTCCCTCCTATTTGGATAACTAACCGCCGACGATACATCTTCGCTTCCACTTTCGCCAACCCTCGTAGCCCACGAATTCTCGAGGATACGTCTGTAGCGACATTCTCTTCCCTATCCCTTCCGTGGGATTTGCCGCTGTGGGGGGAAGGCGGTGCTGGGACAGCACGCAGAGAGGGCCTCACATATTGCTTACACTGAATGAAGGCAGTCCAAATATAGGTGAGTGTTGACTCAAGACATTTTTGTCATATTTCCCTTTCACTGCCTGCACCGTATGGAAATTGCCTGCGCTGCAATATTGCAATGCGAAGTGGCATAATATGGCTGCGGGAAATGTCGTTACTGATCCTATAGTTGTGTAGAATGTATTATTAATAATATTATTAACCAAAGAATACTAATAAAAATGGGTATCATATATATATATGTGTATAAATATGTGAAAGGTATATATGTGTTACATATATAAGTGTAAGGTATGCCACTCAAAGCAAACACCATAGTTGCATTGAAATCACCACTTAGTTTGATACTAGATAATGCATGTATTGTTATGTCGCCCGTAAGCAAAATAAACTGGTACAAATTTACTCTAAAACAAATTAAATTTGTTTTAGATGGCCTTTTTATCAGTTAGTCATACAGCACTATGTTCCAGGCGAATATTTAACAATTTGGCATGGAGATGATGGAATTAAGTTAGTGTGTCCTTGTCTAGGACGTCATCTAACTTCAGACATCGCCGACGTGTTTCGCCTTTTGACATATGACAAAACATCCACTTCGTGCTGTTGACATTCACAGTCAGGAAATGTGTCCATGATGTTTCTCCAAAAGCTGTTGAAAATCCTACTGTAGGTTGCAAATTCCTACATGACCAACTTTAAACGAAATTGTCACGGAAATTATATGTTCAGGTTCCTATTGCATAAAAGTTAGAGCGCTCACATTGAGTGTTCTGACCACCTGAGAGCCTAACAGCACGTGGATCGTTGATTTCGTCCCCCTGTGGCCATGTCTGTGTGGTCGCAAGATATAGATCCCATGTCCTTCTTCGCAAAGAGTAAGGGGTTACTCCCGGGGACATGGCTCCACTTTCCCTTCTTTTTCCCAATGACGCGGCGATATGATGTGGTTAAATAGTCCTGAATATACAACTAAACAATCTTATTGCATGAATTAATCCCGAATGTTGATGGTATTGTAACAAAGTGTGGTTCCGTATTGTATGTACTAGTTAAAGAACGAACTGGAGTGCATTCGCCAAAATAAAGCACGAGACGCGATAGTGTCGAGTGGTTTGTTTGGGGAATGCACGACAGCGAGTTCTTTAACGTACTTATAAAATTGTTATAACAAGGCATGACATGTGCTCGTGTTTTCACACAGGAATTGACTATTGTGTCAATTGCACTGCCCGACGAATACACGAGGCACATTGTGGAAACAGCGGTTCGTCATTGTGAAGCCCCAGAGGGGAGGGTAGGGGTGGGAAGGTGTGGATGAAGTAGACATTTTGGAAGTCATAGCTTCTTAGTTTCGTAAAAAACATCGCTCCCTGAAAAAGCGATATGACGGATATAATGAGAAATCGATAACTGTGGAATTTCCATATATTTTGAGATTTCTGATCTAACCCCCGCCTCTTTGGTGCTTAACATTGACTTATGCATTCCATTGTTTGTCTTGAAATTGGCAAGTTCTGTCAACACCAGCCAACTCGGCTCCGCTCAGCTCAGCTCGACTGATTATACCGTGACATTTGACGAGTCAATATTAACAACTGTTCTTTATCTAGATAATGCACAGTTTTTCCGGTTCATTATTAAAATAAAGCACTGTTTTACCGTTCTTTATTTGAATAACGCACACTTACGTTAATACAACACGGCTAGGTCTGTTTTTCGATCCATTCTTCAAGATAATGAACACTTAAGACAAAGGCCTGACGTCACACACTTTTTTAATAGATCTGAGAGGCTTTCCACCAGCGTTGACGCTCCCCAAGTGGACCCGACTGAAGTGGAGTAGTCTTTTTTTTTCTCAGGTTATTTGTAAAGATCGACATCGTTTGTGGTCACAATAGTTTTTTTCTCTCTTGAAACGATTGATCTCAAATCGTTATTAAATATCAATGAGAGAATGATTCAATCGCGAGATCGCTTTTGCGAATTCAATGCTCAGGTCTGGAATGTTCCATTTGATCTGCCACTTGTGTGCCAACTGATCTGTCATAGGCCGGAGATTGATATTGCGCGGACCGCCAACTCGACGTCGACGGCGAAATGCGGCCCAAAAATGTTAAACTTGATAGGGTAACAGCTATATAAGGGTCAGATGTTCAGAGCTGCCTTAGCCGCGATAGCATCTAGACATTATACCCAGGCATGTATGTAGTGCTCTGCTATACACGGAGATCAGTAGGTTATAAAAAAACCGTCAAAATAAGTTTTACAACAACAGTTTTACAATAGTTTTAGTTTCACCACTTTCTGCTATCAATCTCCGGCCTATGACAGATCAGTTGACACACAAGTGGCAGATCAAATGGAACATTCCAGACCTGAGCATTGAATTCGCAAAAGCGATCTCGTAATTGAATCATTCCTACAATCAATGCCACTTCAGCTCATTGAAGTGTGCGTGTGGCAAGTACGGACGAAAACGCGACGGATTGGGGACTGGACAAAAGCGGTAATACCTCGACAGTTGATACATTACCCCACCTTAGAGTATTGATTGAACGCGAGGACAAATCCCTACTTGTTAATTTATTGGACCCAAAGAGGTTACTAAACCCCCCCCCCCGCCCCCACCGCCTCGCGATGATCCCCACCTCCATCCGCTCCCTTTGAGTCGCACGTCTGCTCAGTAGCGCATACTGGTGGTAACGGCAAACAATTTTGTGGATAAGGCCTTTGATAGCGTTGAACGTCGTGGGTAAAGCCTTTGATAGCGATGAACATCGAGGGTGAAGCCTTTGATAGCGTTGAACATCGCGGGCGAAGCCTTCGATATCGTTGAACATCGTGGATAAAGCCTTTGATAGTCTTGCTGGGGTACTATAGACGCGGACGGCACTCATGCATGTTGTGCACATATTTTCCATTGTCTGTCGTGTGTGCATACAACGAACCCACTGCATTAATTACATCATAACGACATGCAACGCTCTTCTAATCCAGCCATTCAGAGTCAGGTTTGCAACCCTCTAGTTTCTGGAGAACAATAATTGATTATATTACGATAGGTGCGGTGGGGTTGGAGATATTATCGCCGCCAAAGAGTGATACTCGTCGTGTTTGCCTTGAGACATATAGATATGGTACCTGATGTCTCTTGTGTCTAGGATTTATAGGCAGACACTTCAAGTTGTAAGAACATTCCGTCCATTGAGAAAACTTGAAACTAAACCTGTATAGTTCTTGGCCGTTTTTGTCGTTTAAAACGGAGGCAAATATGGAGGCGGGCGTAAACCGTTTTATCCCGTTGAGCGTTGTCTCGCTAATTTGAAAAGTGTGTGAGGGGGTTGTAAATGTGAAAGGTTCATATAGCGGGGAGGAATAGCACTTGTAGCTGAGGTGTCATGGTCCGATACAAAGGCTAGAGACACCTCTTCAGCGTGTATTGCATGCGTGACCTCCGATGTGACCTTGTCGTGACAGCAATCGTAGTCGCACCGACAGATTGTCACGGTCGCTGTCACTCAAAGACGCATCCATATTCACAGGCAAAGCTACAGTTACAGCTACAGTAGCAGCTACAGTTACAGCTACAGTTACAGCTACAGTTACAGCTCCAGTTACAGTTTCAGCTACAGTTACAGTTACAGTACCAGTTACAGACACAGTCACATTTACAATTACAGCCACAGTCAGGTCGGATCGGCCAAATGCTTCATATTTGGAAACCACGGGACGCGCCACTATATAGTTTTTTTCGTGCAGCAAGTTGCCTAACTATGGGTTACGCGGTGGCTATTTGCCTTGCTCTCTCTCTCTATCCGTGTGTCTGCCTGTGTCGCTGTCTGTGGTAAGCAGCCCGGGCCCTGGCGGAGTGATGCCTGGCTATGGCTGTGGGTCCATTTATAACTCCTACTGTCTGTTGATGGGTGGTAACATGCCATGTCGCCCGGCGTGGTGCCGTGTCGTGCAGACCCCTGTGGAAGTCATGATTATAACCTCGATCGTGACGTGGACCCCCCCCCCTTCCCAGCCCCCCTCCCCTTCCCAGCCCCCCCACCCCCACCAAACAAAAATAACCTGTCCTTGCTTGTTCCCTGATCATTACCCCGCCTGTCCCCACGCCCCCTACCCACCTGCCCTCCATCCTGCCTGACCCCCTTCCCCGTCCCCACTGCCCCTGGCATTCCCGTCACCCGTCATAATGATAGCGGGTTTCGGTAGCACGGGAGCACTACCCCTGTTCCCACCCGGCACAGGCCCTACACGCACAGTACACACTATCTTCACACAACCTGCGAATGACAAGGTGGATGAACATACGAACCTAACATAGTCTGTTCGACAACAGGGCCCAATTATCGTGACCCTCGGGCGCCAAGCCTAGCCTAGCCAGGTGCCGCCGGCCCCAGCTTACCCACCCAACATTTCCCCCCATCCCACCCAGCCTCCCTCCCTCCGCCACTCGTCCTTTCCAAAGCTGAAACATCGTTACCCGTCCACAAAGGAAAAGCGAGAAAAACCTTAGACAAAGCCGTGTAAAGCATTAGCCCCGCTCAGCAGTCGTGACAACCCCCCATCCCCCACCCCAGTCGCCCCAAGATCCCCCCCACCCACCCCTCTCTCTCCCCCTCACCCTACCCATAACGATATCAAAGCGCCCATCTACCCTCAGGGTACATTGTTCGGTGGTAACACTGTCGCGAACCCCGTCAACCGTGACAACTGCGTATCCACAGTCTCAACCCTTGTCATCACGTGATAGACATCCGAATGACGTCACGCAGACCTGATTTACTACCATTAATGTGGTCACACCATTAAAGAACAGTTCATGTAAACACAATCATACCCATTGTAAACTAACCACATCATGAATGTCTTTACAACACATGTGTCTCATGGAACCTCAACCCCAATACTTGCGTTTGGCTCCGTGCGTGTGTTTTCAACTCGCTGTCTCGGTCATTCTTTGTCTCGGTCATTCTTTGTCTCGGTCATTCTTTGTCCTGGTTTATTCTTTGGGTGCACAATTGTGGCCTAAAACACAAATCCGTCCATCGTGGGATATAATAGTAAAACAATGTTTGCATTGAAGTCTCCTTTGAAAACCTTGTGATGTGATCTGAAACACCGATTATTTTTCGTGAGTTATAACAGTAAAACAATGTTTGCATTGAAGTCGGTTTCCTTTGAAAACCTAGTGTTGCCGCGGCCATGCTTGTATTTCACATCTATACGTCATAAAGCATTAAAAGCATAGTAGTAAACAGCCATTGTCAATACAGGTCATGCAGGGGGTACACAGGCGTTATGTAGCGTTGTGGTTACTGTCAACACCCGGATGTCATTCATTATGGTGGATCAATCTCACATTAAATTCATACACCAGGTGGAGCTACGCCTCCCGGTGTTCGACTGTCACTAGGAAATCAGGATATAAAAAAAGAAAAATGAATCTTGAAAAATCGAAAAATACCTGCAGTTAAATGTTTTGGGCCCAGTCAGAAAACGTTGCCTAAGATGCAATTCCATCGATGAATTTTATCATCTGATATGCATTTCGAGGTCCAAACCTCTCAAGACAATAGTCGTGCAGAGGCCAGTTTACGTTGGCGCAGTTTGGCACGGAAATATTTCGCACAAAAACTGTTAATGTTAAACTGAACTATAACCCCAGCCACACAAAATGTTTTTAGTCTACATGTTGCCACGTCGGGCAGACTTTGTTATACACAAATCGATCATTTGGACAGTTTAATAAGAGTCGTATGTGTTTTATAAGACATACCGGCCCATATATGTCTATATCGGTATTTGTCTATAATGCGTGCAGTCGAGTGCGCAAACGTGGGCGACACGTAACAAGTGGGTTTTCAATCCTTCATTCCTTCATGACATCTTGGTGACAGCAGCAGATTGCCTGCTTGGCTATGCGTAATATACACACTGACAAGTTTTTGCTCAGGTTGCCTGCGCAAGTCGTTACGGTAGCCGCGGGAGATAAATTCAAGCCGAGCGAAATTAAAAATGGCGTTGGTGGAGGTACATGCGCGCTGTCTCGACGTACGCGTTCAGCCCAGTGCGTACTAGGCAGTGGCGTTGGTGGAGGTATATGCGCGCTGTCTCGACGTACGCGTTCAGCCCAGTGCGTACTAGGCAGTGGCGTTGGTGGAGGTACATGCGCGCTGTCTCGACGTACGCGTTCAGCCCAGTGCGTACTAGGCAGTGGCGTTGGTGGAGGTACATGCGCGCTGTCTCGACGTACGCGTTCAGCCCAGTGCGTACTAGGCAGTGGCGTTGGTGGAGGTACATGCGCGCTGTCTCGACGTACGCGTTCAGCCCAGTGCGTACTAGGCAGTGGCGTTGGTGGAGGTACATGCGCGCTGTCTCGACGTACGCGTTCAGCCCAGTGCGTACTAGGCAGTGGCGTTGGTGGAGGTACATGCGCGCTGTCTCGACGTACGCGTTCAGCCCAGTGCGTACTAGGCAGTGGCGTTGGTGGAGGTACATGCGCGCTGTCTCGGCGTACGCGTTCAGCCCAGTGCGTACTAGGCAGTGGCGTTGGTGGAGGTACATGCGGGCTGTCTCGGCGTACGCGTTCAGCCCAGTGCGTACTAGGCAGTGGCGTTGGTGGAGGTACATGCGCGCTGTCTCGACGCACGCGTTCAGCCCAGTGCGTACTAGGCAGTGGCGTCGGTGGAGGTACATGCGCGCTGTCTCGGCGTACGCGTTCAGCCCAGTGCGTACTAGGCAGTGGCGTTGGTGGAGGTACATGCGCGCTGTCTCGGCGTACGCGTTCAGCCCAGTGCGTACGAGGCAGTGGCGTTGGTGGAGGTACATGCGGGCTGTCTCGGCGTACGCGTTCAGCCCAGTGCGTACTAGGCAGTGGCGTTGGTGGAGGTACATGCGCGCTGTCTCGGCGTACGCGTTCAGCCCAGTGCGTACTAGGCAGTGGCGTTGGTGGAGGTACATGCGCGCTGTCTCGGCGTACGCGTTCAGCCCAGTGCGTACTAGGCAGTGGCGTTGGTGGAGGTACATGCGCGCTGTCTCTACGCACGCGTTCAGCCCAGTGCGTACTAGGCAGTGGCGTTGGTGGAGGTACATGCGGGCTGTCTCGGCGTACGCGTTCAGCCCAGTGCGTACTAGGCAGTGGCGTTGGTGGAGTTACATGCGCGCTGTCTCGACGCACGCGTTCAGCCCAGTGCGTACTAGGCAGTGGCGTTGGTGGAGGTACATGCGCGCTGTCTCGGCGTACGCGTTCAGCCCAGTGCGTACTAGGCAGTGGCGTTGGTGGAGGTACATGCGCGCTGTCTCGGCGTACGCGTTCAGCCCAGTGCGTACTAGGCAGTGGCGTTGGTGGAGGTACATGCGCGCTGTCTCGGCGTACGCGTTCAGCCCAGTGCGTACTAGGCAGTGGCGTTGGCGGAGGTACATGCGGGCTGTCTCGGCGTACGCGTTCAGCCCAGTGCGTACTAGGCAGTGGCGTTGGTGGAGGTACATGCGCGCTGTCTCGGCGTACGCGTTCAGCCCAGTGCGTACTAGGCAGTGGCGTTGGTGGAGGTACATGCGCGCTGTCTCGGCGTACGCGTTCAGCCCAGTGCGTACTAGGCAGATTTAATGTCCGAATCGACCCCCTACCGCTACGAGTTTTGTCATATTTTGTGGGCTTTATGCGCGTTCGATTGATACTTTTTTCCTCGTGCGAAAGACACATTCTTAACGCTATTTTTTTATCATGCTCTGCAGTTGCAATAGTATAGTTTGGATTGATAAGATTTATTTCGCGACCAATTAACGAATGATCACATGCCCAGAGAGTTTATTGTATGACGTATTATGACTCACTACCTGCCAAGCGTTGATGACAATATGTCAACCCAACTGGAACGATGCGTTTTGTTCCAGGTTTGGTCGATATATATGTATTCGTCATCTAGGCATCATGTTTATATAACATCAGCAGAACGAAAATATATTGTAACGGTTCGTCTAAGGCATTAGGACCAATTGTACAAGAATATCCCAATGTCAAGCCCAGATATGTCATTTATCTTTCCAAAAAACTCCACAAAACCCGTGGATGGAGGGGGGGGGGGAGGTGCTCATGCCTCAATGCCCCCCCCCCCTCCCCACACACACACACTCAAACCCTCCCAAACGATATGCCATCACCACATGCAATAAACTGGGTAATAAGACAGGAATATTCTAAAAAATATAACTACTAAAGTACAGAGCTTCCATAGTCAGACATAACTACCAAAATACCCCAAAAAACAGGGGTAGCCTACTGTTCTGGGGGCAGTAGCCCTATACTAAGCTTATTGCCATCTGCGTGTCTTGCCAGCCACGCACCACGGCGTGCGACGACGAAAGACAAAAATCCGTATAACGGCATGCAGGCAACCACCGCCGACTTTTGACACCATTTACCTTTCTTCGGGGGACACGGCCAGACGGTTAAAAAAAAACACGTGGCCGGAACTTCCAGACAACGCGTGTCTTCGCTGAAATGCCGCCGGGTGACGTCAAAGAAATTGTTGTCGCAGCACTCTCCCTGGTGCAGAATGCCGGCAACTTAAAGTATTGTTACACGCATGGAGGGTCGAATGTGAAGATTTATGGACGTACGTGTGGTAGCTCGACCTTTTTGTACACGTCGAATAGCCCGGGGACGCGGGCGGCGGGGAGTTAGTTGCTCGACTCGGGAACTCGCCAACGGACGTCACGATACGGAATCACTGAGGGACACTCCTGATGCTGAGTCTGATTGGTGGGGCGACACTTTTCTGTATATATATATAATTTGATTCTCCTATATCCCCTCCCCCCCTCTCCCGCCCCTCGCATAACGTTCGTAAAAAAATAACGTTCAGAAAACATATGAACTAAAATTATATGTCATTCTTTGAGCTGGAATGCGGTAAGATATTTCCTCTCCTGGGTCAAATTCTCGCGAGAAGTGAGGCGTGAACGCGTGAACACGTGAATGCGTCAACGACCTCACATTCCCCCCCCCCCCTCACAGCCGAAACCCCCATCCCAACTTCAACCCCAACCCCCACCCGCAACCTCCATCCCACCCTCAACCCCCACTCCGCGCGCCTCAATTCAATAGCATCCGATCATATCCATTGGCAATTATCTCTATATGTGCAAAACCATCGACCCTATCCCCCCCCCCCCAACAATCACTGCTGCCATTAATAAGAACTCCACTCCACTTCACCCTCTACCCTCCCGACCCCACCTCTTTCACTCTCTCTTTCCCTCACCCAAGCCTTAATGTTATACCAGTACTTATACTCTAATATGTCATAATATATATATATATATACATACATGTATACAAGTATTCTGCAAGTGTAGTGGTGTTTTGCACATGCTCATCAAGCTCAACTCTCTTACTCTCTTCTTCTGTTACTCTCAGACTCTCAGACTCTCAGACTCTCTGACTTTATTACTCTTACTTTCTTACTCTTACTTTCTTACTCTTACTTTCTTACTCTTACTTTCTTACTCTTACTTTCTTACTCTCTTACTATTTACTTTCAGACTCTCCCTCTTTTACTTTCTTACTTTGTTACTCTTTTACTCTCAGACTTTCTTACTCTTACTTTCTTACTCTTACTTTCTTACTCTTACTTTCTTACTCTTACTTTCTTACTCTTACTTTCTTACTCTTACTTTCTTACTCTATTACTCTCTTACTATTTACTCTCAGACCCTCACTCTCTTACTTTCTTACTCTCTTACTATTTACTCTCAGACCCTCACTCTCTTACTTTCTTACTCTCTTACTATTTACTCTCAGACCCTCACTCTCTTACTTTCTTACTCTCTTACTATTTACTCTCAGACCCTCACTCTCTTACTTTCTTACTCTCTTACTCTCAGAATCTCAGACTATGTGGCAGTGACAGCTTCTTACTCTAACGGCTCAACATGTTGTTTTCGTTGCCTTTCATTTGCTAGGTTTCTTGGCCGGCTTAAAAACCAATGAAAGCTGGAATAAAACGTCCATTCGCACATCCTTAATGGCTTAAAAACAATCCGCCCCTAATCCTGGTCGACACGATGGTCGCTCTTGAAGCCCGTAATCGATAATCGGCTCCCACTAAGCCGCTGTCCTGGATCTCCAGTTGCTATGAAATCCATTGTTCCATTGTTAAGCTCGTTCACATACAGGTCGACAACATGTTATAGGCCTACATTTCAACATTTTGGTTGGTCTAAGTAGGGCGCTTTCACATTTGTAGGTCATATCGGGACACCAGGAAGGGTCACGTTCGAGAGAAGACATGTCCACATGAGTAATCACCTACTTTTTGCAAAAAAACGGCATGGGGTATTTTTCTTGCACAGACATATATTTTTGTACAGCTTAGATTCGAACCGCGCACCGGCCCCTTGATCGAGTTGGCTTAGCGACCGGAGCCGAACCCGCCACCGCCTGAGCGACGCGGTGACTCCGTCCATTGTTGGAAACGAAATGAACGTTAATAGCGTAAAGTCGGGTCTGGACGTTGAATCATTCAAGACGGAGTTCGTTGACTACCAGAAGGCTCTGGACGCGGGTTTGGGAGACACGTAGGGTAAAGATGTCGCCAATCCTACTCTAATCTCGCTTGGACAAAGACTGATTGATAATTTCTTTCTCCGATTGTCATGAACAGGAAATTATCTGGGTACGCTGCCTACAACGAAATGAGAGGGATTTGCATTTTAGGCCGCTTTTTTGCCCACAATGTGTAAACTGAGCCCGGAATGACGAAGAATGAACGGAATCGAACCCAATACCTATATAGGTTTTGGGTTCGAATCCCTTTCATTCGTTCATATATATATATATGCGGTCCCTAGTGCGCTAACGTCTGCACCTGGAAGGTCCTCTTGCCTGCATATAACAGACAATAATTAGCTACAGATTGAGTGTGTGGGTGAGGTGAAGCTGGCTTTCCCCAAGCCCCCCCCCCTCCCTCCCCCCACCCACCCTTCACCACATCTCCGCCTCCGAGCGGCTGGAAATGCCAGCATCCCTGCCCTCCCCCTTCTCCCCCCCCCCTCCCCCACCCCCCACTACCCCCCTACCCCCACACGATCACAATTTAAAACAAAATCGGCAACTTAAGTTCGGTTGGTAGACAAGACAAGACAAGCTATAGTCTCACAAAAGAGACACCCAGACAGTCAATCTAGTTCACTGTTTCCTCGGTCTATATCCTGCGGGCAAATGAAACCAAAAAAAATAGCCATCACGGTCATTTGAGGATACTTACAAGAGCAAATTAAAACCGGTTACGTGGTATTTGTTCATATACATGTGTCCTGCCTCGGCGACTGGTTTCTCAGCGCTTGTCTCCAGCCTTGCAGTAAGATAAACATGCGAAGAGAAGAAAATAGACAGTGGCAAGAACCATGACCCCTATATTGAGAAGATGTAGTACAATACATCTCGACCAATGCGTTTCTATAAATTGACAATTTACGCCACTCGAATCTGTCCCGTACTTGTGCCAATAGCTATGGGTGTACAGCGAGCGCGACGTAGAAATGCCGGTTGGTAGTGGTTGTGAAATCAAGCATTATGTCAATTGCAAGCCGCGTTAATTCAAACCAAAATGTAGCTTTCAGTTCTGTAGAAAGGTACCGAAGAAAGTATTAAGCTAAATCCATAACAAAATGTTGATGCATGTCTCAGGACAAAAGCCTAGGTACAAACCGACCGTCTTAGGTAAAATCCAATCTACCCGATATTGAATGTATGGATACATTGTCCTCAACGCCACGTAAACAAACTTAATTACAGCCTCAACTTGCCCCCATCCTGTCTATATAGGCCAGCCTTGAACTGATCTCCGAGGATCTTTGAATGACTATTTCGTCCTCACCCCACTTCGACCCCAATGGCGAACCCTACATACCAACTTCGCGACCCCGCCCAACCCGGCCAGGTCCATCGGCGTCTATACGCAACTTCTGTTTACGACTCAGTCATCACTTAGCAATACGGGTCGACGGGTTGGACGAACAATGCGTCGCAGAAGTAGAAGCAGAAGCGACCCAGACAGACAGACAGACAGTAGAAGAGAACCGAAGACCTTTTTGTCCTGGTTTATTTACACAAAATCCATTAACAATGGCTCGGGAAGAACGTCCCTTTTGAACACTGTTGAATGGACAATTCTCGCCTCCAGCGGGTAGGGGTGGCGGAGGGAAGGTGGGGGGTGGGGGAAGGGGGGGGGGGGAGCACTATACGCCCACGGACCGCTGTGGTCTACGGACTACTATTAGCTGTGACCGCTGTCGTGAAATCAGCCTAAACTATCGTAAATGGTATGTATAACTTACAGGCCGGCAATGTTGGGTTTGGTGATCTGGAAACCTTAGCCACTGTTCGTTTTTTTTTGTCCCTTTTTACAGCTCCTCACACCTGTAGCTCTCTATTTCTTCATACGCGCTCTCTCCCTCTCCCTCTCTCTCTCCCTCTCCCTCTCCCTCTCCCTCTCCCTCTCTCTCTCCCTCTCCCTCTCCCTCTCCCTCTCTCTCTCCCTCTCTCTCTCTTGACACCTCTCTTTTTTGTAGCATCCCCTGGCTTTCTCCCATCTTTCTTCTCCTCTGTCAGCTCTCTGTCTCAGTCCCTGGTTCTCCCTCTTTAATTAAATTCCCTCCCTCTCATTCCGCCCTATCCCCATATCTCCCCACTATCTCCTTCTTTGCCCCCCCCCCCTCTCCGCCTCCGCCCCCCTTTCTCGCTATCTGTTTGTTTCATAACGCCCCCCCCCCCGCCCCTCCTCCCTCACCACCTCTCCTTCTCACTCCGTCTCGCCCACGCAGACGTAACCCTAACGAATATCGCAGCCAGTGACTTCTCACGAACTGTTTACCCGGCAAGAAAGAAGTCCAGTTTTCGGACAACCATCCGGGGGTTGACGTGGCTTCTTAGCTCGCCGTCAACCTGGTCTTCATATTCACCTTTACCTTGGTCTTCGTCCGGGTCGCGACGCGTTTTTACATTACGTCACGACGTAGGCCGTCTTGTGAGGCAGGAGGCAGGAGAGATGACTGGGAAGATGGAGGTCGGGGGATGGGGGTGGGGGGGGCGCAGGGGGCAGGAGTGTGGAACGGGAAGGTTGAGGTTGGGGGTGAGGCAGGAGGCAGGGCAGGGGACTGCGAAGGTGGAGGTCGGGGGGGGGGGGGTGGAGCATTGAACAGGCATCACACAGATGACATATCTAGGCCTCTGCCTCATAAGCTATCGGTGAAAAACAGAACGTGTTTTAGCCTGAACCGTTTTATTTTATATCAACCGGGAATTAAGCCAGGACGGAACACGTGTTCCACAGCGTGGGATGTGAGTGACGTCAGCACGATATACCTTAGGGACAGTGTCGCAACATGAATGGCTCTTGGTGCGAATGCGACTACAGTATAGAAGGCAGACCACTTGCCGAAATGCACTTTCGTTATTTGCCTCACATGAAATTTTATCTAAACGTTTACCAGACAGACGCCTTCATGTGTAACAGCTACCTTGACGTCCATGTTGCAAGATTCCAAGCAATCCGCATATTAATTTAACCGTTTTTTGCTTTGTGCGCAATCACTGGTACCTGCGCAATCACTGGTCTGATTTAACTATATATATATGGGGGTGTGAGTTAATGAATGACGCGATGCCCTGTGTCAAACAGAGCTAATGTAATGTAAAAGCAATATACATACATGCGCCATCTTAGATTTTTTTATATTTTAGAAACAAGTATCTCAAATTTATGATGCATACATGTTTTATATCTCTGAGAGTCTCTAAAACCACAATTTCAGCATAAGCTGGGCGGTATATTTATATCGCGTGCGGACGTGATAGCGAGCCGCGGTCGACATCACACACAAAATTCCGCACAGCGAACAGGCGCGCAGGGATATAAAGCCGGCCACCATCTTCTGCTTCGGTGACCAAATTGCTTCTCTCCAGATAGCCCACAGGCTTTTAGGATTTAAATTCATAACAGAATATACCGTTTTGACATTGAGAAGAGGTTGGTAATACAAAAAATTACAGAATATATTGCTTTAAGCCACCTGTTTGAGGCCAGGATAACGTTCATGATAAAATCCCAAAACATGCCAGAAATAATATTCTTATAAGCCAATGTGTCACAATCTATGTACTGTTTGTTCATGCGCTGCCATTCCCATGCAGCGACGTTCTTCACGGTCGAATGGCTTAATAATAGATACATCTCTCAGTATTCAATGTTAGAACCCTTTGAAAATGGACGGTTGTTACAAATGGTGGGAATATGCGAGATATATTCTCGCATATCTTTCCTCATTCTGTTTCATTCTCCCACGACGGTGGGGGCGCTACAAGGTTTCCCACCATAATCTTCGGTATGCTCCGGCCCCTGGTGGGAACATGATGACATGGGACGAGCACTTCCGGTTTCGCCTACGACACAAAATTAATATTAATATTTTACCACCGAGCCCACCCTTAAATACGTTTGCTTTGTGTCATATGAGTTTACTTTGTGTAATCTGAGTCAACAACCCATCCTTTTGAATCAAGACTTCACTACTTTGCTGCTGCCCTGGTCTACGTGGGTAGAACCCGTTATCGTCATACATAAAAATACGAAAAAAATGGACCGTTCCGTGCGAGATGCATGACCTCGCATAAAATGTCTGAGAAATTGCGCATGTAAAGTCAATCTAGGAGTGATGGTTGGTTATATATTCAGGACGCTTTAACCACTTTTTGTCATAAGGCGACAATGGGAGAATGAAGGGAGAGTGGAGCCATGTACCCGGGGGAATAAGCCCCTACTCATTACGAAGAAGGACATGGGGTCTTTATCCTGCCACCACACAGACATGGCCACAGCGGGGCGCGAACCACCGATCCACGTGCCGTTAGGCTCTCAAGTGGCCAGAGCATTCATGGCGAGCGCTCTAACCCACTGAGCTACCGGGCCAGCCCCTCTATGAGTGATGGCCCGAATAGAGATCTGATCACTGTGGCAAGTTCTGCCAATCTCAATTTGGCTTATTAAACAATCACGACATTTCAGTTTAATTGCAATAAAACTACCTGCCGCGCCTTCATGTTACGCTGACGGAAAGATGCCAACTTGCTAACATATTACGTATTTGAAACTGTTACGTTCGACCCAAGTGAACGAAGACATTGAAGCAGTCACCTATGATGCTAGTATGTACATCACTAAGTGGTAGTGGTGTCAGTCACTCTGGGCTTATATCCATTAAACAGGCACATGATAGGTTGCCAATTAGTTAGTTTAGCCCGCTTTAGAAGTATTTCGATAGATTCTCTGTAGCCGAGTTGATAAGTCATTACTTCTATGGATTTTCTCCGTACGAAGGTCTTTGTCATGTAACATATAGGCCTACTACTATAGCTTTGTCAACTACTATAACACCATCGCAAACAATTAAAGTACACTTGAGTCAACCTATGACCATTTTAATAGTTATTACAGTAATTAAAAATCAGGTATTGTACGTATTAATGGTAATGCACTCAATGAGCCGGCTGCATTACGGACGCATATTTAGCTTTGCATATCTAACTACCTATAACGGGGCCGGCGCGATAGCTCAGTGGGCTAGAGCGCTCGCGCGGAGTGGATCTGGATCGGTGGTTTGCGCCCCGCTGAAGCCATGTGTGTGTGGTCGCAGCATAAAAATCCCATGTCTTTCTTCGTAAAGAGTAGGGGGTTATCCCAGGGGACATGGCTCCAGTCTCCCTTCCTTCTCCCATTGGCATTGACGCGATATGACCAAAAGGGGTTAAAGCGTCCTGAATACCCCACCAACCAACCATCTAGCTACCTATACCGCCGTCGTGGGTGGTCTGGGGCCCTGCTTACCGAGTAAACCCCCACGCCCACCACCAGGTGTCACCACTCTCAAAGGTTACCACCCCCCCGGTGGGGTGACGTCACGCGTACACCTAGACTGCCACAGTCTTATAAGAAAGAACGTCAATAAAAAAAAACACACAGGGCGTGCGAGTACTCCGCCATTGATAAACCACGCCTGACTCCACTCGAGCTGGAACAAACAACATCACAACATTAGGATCCATGGTGCCGTGACCAGGATACAGATACGGTTTCTATTTTATTTCTTTTCTGTTTTCTTCTTTTTTTTTCTTTGGTCATTCTCCACCACGTGATTTATACGACATCTCACCGTAACGATTGGTGGTGCAGGGAATTTATTGCCACTTTGACTTATTATCGCCCAAGGGCATGGTTTTCCTTATCCGACTGAGGCGGGCAGTGACGAACATTCTTTGTCACTATGATGCACTATGCCACCCCGCTATTGGTTATATTTATTGGGTCTTCCACGAGAGGATAATAGAAGTGAGGAGTACGTTGAAAATAGTTGAAAATAGAATCCAAAGACGGATATTGAAAAGTTTTGGGAGGTTACTCTCTGTGGTGTACAACTGACGAACGGGGAGCGCGGGGGGGGGCGATAGGTTACGAAAACGTTCCATCAGGCCTACAAATTTCTCTCGATGACCACAACACTAAACCGAAACGTTGTAGAAGTAGATTGCCAAGTTTACAGTATAATTTTGTTGGCAATTACAAAGGTCTCAACGGGAGATATAAATATACGGCTGGGGTCATTAATGACCCCAATCGGTCGCTTGAAGGATAATTACAGAGACGTCAACAAAATTGTGCAGCTGTTAAACTATCACAAAGCCGTTGATACAATTGACGACAGGCACAAAACTAGAAGAACACCGCATGTGAAGCCATCAGATATAACCACCCGTGTGCAATTATAGACCAGCGTTATGCTGATGTAGTATTCCACAAGCCAGGAAATTGTTTGATGGCAACCAACTTTTTTAATCAGTACCAAATCTACTACTGATTTGCGGTTATGCGCCCAACGTGACCTACTCTCTGATGGCGTTGTTTCCTCCTACCAAAAAATGCCGACTTGGTTACGAGAATCACGTAGGCAGTAGCTGTCGTCATGGCAACCGAATTTCACCCCCAATGCGAGGTCACCTCCACCCGTACCATGGAGAAAGGAAACTCGCACCGGCAATTATGGAAATTAAGACCAGGGTGAAGATTAGATTAGGGTGGTACGAGAGAGGTGTGGTGATGCGGGTAGAGAGTAGAGTGGGATGGAGGGAGGGGTTGGTGGAGGTGGGCGGGGGTTTGAGAGTTCAGTCAGTCGGTCAATCATCCAGTCGAAAACGTTGAACGATGCAGAACAGAAATCTGCCATGACGGTCATTACCGGAAATAATCATAATTACCTCGGCTAACACTCAGTGGAGTCAACAACATCATCAGCGAATAACGACGTGAGGGTTCACAGAACAGAACTTTAGGCCGCAGGGTGTGTGTCTGTGGGGGTGGGGGGGAGTCAAAGGGCGGTATAAGGAGTCGGGACCGGTAGGGATAGAACGCAAGGCGTGCGGTAGAAGGTTGTAGTGGTGGTGGGGGGAGGGGAGGCAGATAAATGTTGGCATGCGGGCGGAGTGTGTGGACCACTGAGCTGTGGGGAGAGGGCAGTGTGGGGGAAGGGAGTAGATTGGTGCCCGGGGGTAGCTAAATAAACAGAATGTTAATTTCACCTAACAGGTGGCTAGTAGTGATAAACTCCCACCCAGAGCTTTCACAAACAAATTATCCAAAATGCAATCCGCGCCAATTCCACACCAAAACGGGGACTATACGTAATGAATTATTATATTCATACAAGAAAACGAAGAACTGGCAGACTTTTAATGCATGCTTTTATATTAGGTCAAACCTATCCTAATATAATATTAAGCAGAACATGTATCCCACGACTCGTTGATATCTTAATCCCGACGATATATAAAAGCCAAAAAATACCCATAATGAACGTTATTAAAGAATTAGATAATACTATATATTTAAAAAAATAAATCGTTATAAATTGACACTTTCAATCAAAGCGTATAATCCTTATCTTTACCGCCGAACACAAATTGTTCAATTATTTTGGTGGTGAGAACAAGATACAATTCGAGGTACTTTCTAATACATACAGGCTAAAAGTTTTACAATAAGGGTAACATATACATTCCCAGGAGAGAGACTGCTTTGTATCATAGCCCAGCTGTGTCTGCCGTTAACATACAGGTGACAAAAGCAGTGTAGCGGTCATGAGGATTTCGCCGTTCCATTCACAATGACTTGGCTTTCAAGCTGACTGAAGGTAGATACTATTCAGGCGGCGTGTAGCATGCCCTTGGGGGGCTGTCTGTATCTACAGACCCCGCAGTCACGTGTAAAAACCGACGCGACTGGCCCAACCCCTGTCGTCTAACACATTAGCGCCATCTACACAAAGATCCTGGGCGGAGACAATATCATCTCACGGTAGCCGCTAGGAGGCGCTAGCGTCGTTAAGCAAGCGATCCAACCCCTCCGGGGGGGATGTGGATCCATTCATTGCCAAGGTCAAGTTTGCGAATGGTCAAGTTATATACTTGAAGTGGTTGGAGGCAAAACAGTGCATATTTCGGCGTCCCGTTCACGGTGACCTCTACGTGACCTTCAGGTTACGCGTGAATGCATAAGGCGGTAGTGTGTGTGTCGGGCGGGGGGGGGGGGCAATATATTTTATGTGACGTAAGTGTCGCGACGACTGAATGTATTATATATGGAGGGACGACATCTTGACCTCAGTAAAGATATACAGCGTTTGGATCTGTGCGGTGGTCACATCAACTCCATATAATTCATACCAGAGGCATTGATAAACTATGTTGTACTCTCGGCACAAACACAGAAAATCCCGAAAATAATACGCTGAACTATTCCGTATCCCCGCTACTGCTGTATCTCGCTATTGACTGGTCCACCGGGGACACCACACGAGAGCTTCACGAGCTCAGTTGGCTGAAAGGCTGAGCTGCAGATCGACAGATCAGGATGGCCTAGCGCAACTTTCATCCAATCCCATCCATGGGCGGATCCAGGAATGTGAGAAGTGGGGGGGATCCACAATTTTTTTTACAACCGGGAGGGGGGGGGGGTATTAACTGAAAACTTGCGACCGGGGGTGGTGTAGGGGTGCGGATCCACGCCGCCTCAGATGACGTTCTTCCTCATAAAAGGGGAGGGATCCCTGGACCCTTCCCCCTCCCCCCCCCCCCCCAACCCTTGATCCGCCCTTGCCATTTCATTGTCCCTGGAGGTTTCTCAGCCCACTTTGCCGTTCATGTGCGCAAAGGTGCCTAACACACCAACATTTCATTTCATGTCATCCGTATTGGATGAGTCCGTCCGTTGTTGCGGAACACGGTTTGCTTCAAGCAATTTCTCTGGTCAGGTTCTGACACTGCCGCTGCCAATGTAAAGAGTCTTGGGTGAGGAGTCAACCTGTGAAGTCACCCCGGGGAGGATCTCGCTGATGGGTCGGTGGAGATATTTCGGGGGTCGGTGAGACGGCTACGTCAGTGGTGGGTCCGTGTGGGATGGGTAGCCTATGTGTGTATATGTGTAAATAGTTGGTCGCAGTGGACAACCGTAGTGACCCATATTACGGGCAAAGCTTAAGAAAAGGACGAGTCTTGCGGGACCCGAGGACCGATTAAAACAAATATATACTCCTCGCCACCGTCGACTGGTCATTGCGTATGTGATGTGGTCACAGTACTGTGCGGTGGTCAGGGCAAGGGTTGGGTGGGGGGTGAGGGTGTGGACAGACGGGGTGGGGTGGGGAGTGGGATGGGGGGGGGGTAGGGGGGTGTAGGTAGCCTCGGGAAGAGAACCATATAAAAGCGGGCTGGGTTGTATGGAGGCGGTCGGGTGCGGGGGGGGGGGGGGTGCGGGGTGAGAGAGTGGCGCTTCGTGAAGGAATGTCAGTAGCGGCTAAGTACAAGAGGGAATGTTCATCAGAAGAAGAGTCCCTTCTCAGTGATTCCATGGTTCGGTATATATATTTTTTTTCTTATATTTATATATATATATATATATATATATATATATATATATAGCGCTCTGAAGTACTGTGTGTATGTAACATATAGGCGTGGTTTTCTACAGCGTATGGCCACGTGACCTCTACGACTGCGTTATTTAGACGCCAAGGTCACTCCGGGGACTGCCGTAAGGTGCAGCAAAAGCTATAGCGTTATGTAGAGAGGCGGAGCGTACTGGAGCCCCTATCGCTATACGTTCAGTACATATGTCGCTTATTTAAACAGCAACTTTTCTCACGATAAATATTTCTAACCTTGTGAAAAAAAAGCTTGTGTTTAAGAACTTAAAAGTGATGCTTTTTACAAACAATTTCTGATAGGCTGGTACTGAGAGATACGCAGAGAGGTGACGTTCTTGTGTACTACGTCATGAAACTGTGGCTTTTTATTGACCCTCTTTGTCACTTGAACTCAAGGAAGAAAATTAAAATCCATGTATTTTTGAAGATCTCGTGTTTTCCTTGGAGACAAGGCGTCGCTCTACCTTGCTCTGCCCATTGTGGCGATATGACAAACAGAGGTTAATACAAGCGTCCCACTCAATCCAACCAACATGATCACCCCGGAAGGATGGCTTTCCTGCCTGTCTACGAGTTAATGTCTGGGATACAAATACAACATGGCCAACAACCTGGACCTACGCATTGACGTACAAATAAATTGCGGGTACGATCTGCCTCTGCCATGTGTTGTGTTTACAGCACATCTTATACTACTCTTGTCGATGATCGGATCGACGTAAAAGTACAATGAACACTCAGAAAATTGTCCTTCCGAATTTTTCGCTGTATTGATAGCCACTATTCTTTGGGAAGTAAGTGCATTGCAACAACTTCTGCTTAACTTATATAAGACTATCACACAATAATCACATATTACTTTACCATCAAAAACAGTATGGAGTTGGCTATTATTATGTCATTTATCTATTTAATTGTTTCACAAACTAATTATCCCAGTGCGCAAAAATGTTACTTTAACGCGTTTATATTGTCTACTTCCGTTTTTTTTCTAACCAGGGTTCAAAACTCAATATTCATCTCCAGACCAAAATCGTATTGAACGGATATGTCAATGGCTGTTTAAAACAACGTTCACAAGCATGCGTGATTTTTTCCAGCTGCGACGTTCAGTCAATGACAAAATGCCATGGTACTTCGTGTATCGCTCTCGTCGTCTAGGCAAAAGCGGCAGAATTGTGAGTGCGTGGCGGAGAATGGGGTGGGTCCAAATATAAATATTGAGTAGCGGTGAGAGGGCATGGGTATCTTTGCTGATGACCCCGCCCATGGTCATCAGTTTAATTACCCACCTACCCCCCACCCCCAACACCATCGGTCTCTGAAGCAGTATTGACCACTGTGCCTAAATATACACCCCCCTCCCTCACCCTCACCACCCACGCACATCCTAACACACCTAGCCAAAAAAAAATTCACCTACGTCACTGCAATGAATGATGCATGTCGTTGTTGCAAAAGGTCAATTTGTGAAATCGTATAGACCAGGAAGTACTGTGCCAAGTACTCACGGGGACAAAAAATCCTGCAAGATATCAGTACTAAGCTCAGCGAGTATCCTCAAAATGGCTGCCGCAAGTGCTTTACAAAAAGTGAATTCCTACAACGTTGTCGTGCATTCTTGCCTCCGACATTGACAAAAGTCCTCCCTCGTAACTTAGCTTCAAGTGCAACAGCTCCCCACGATGTCATTTTGATGTTCCCGCGGAGACTGACTCTTCCTGCCTGTCTAGAATGGCCATAATGTGACCGAGATGCACTCACGCTATCAAAGGGTGCCGGGCACAGCAACCTACATGCATATATAGGTTCTTTTGGAGTCCTTTGGCACCAGAATCAACGATTTACGGATAGATGATGATGATACAAAATGAAATGAAATGACATTTTCGCGTTTTAGGCTGCTTTAGCGCATACAAAAGGTCAAACTATGCCAACCAAACTCCAGGCACAATGAATTGAGCTCGAATGAGATTTGCCCAAGAGTTCCCACAGCTTCAAGGCCTATAGTACAGTATGATACAAACCGGTGGATTAATATTTCTTTCGACTTCATCAAAGCGTTTTAGACGCCATCGATACAATAATAATATAATTTACGGAAGGGCACAGACTGATTTACTTTGAAGACAGTACAAAATGTTGCTACCTCATCTTGAAGACATGACCTAAACATGACATATCTCGAAACCAGATGAATGGGTGATGAGTACAAAAAACAAACAACAGTAGCTCTGAATAAATAAACATGAGGTGATGCCCGTGGTTTTATCGGCAGTCTGAGGTCAGGTTGTCCTTTACGACTTAAGACGCGACAGGTTATCGCCCGGAGGCCACCCTGACGCTCGAGTGTCATGTCCTGGGGACGCTGGCCTATTGTGAATTGAAATCACTCGCCATGATCACGCACACGAATAGAATGGGGTGATTGATATCTATATATCTGTGGCTATACATAGGTCGCACTGCGCTATAAATACCGGCACACATATAATGGGACAAAGGACTTGATATGGGCATCCAGTAACACATGACGAAGCTCAACGTGACATTGATATATATATATGTAATATACTGTACATATAGTATATATAGTATATATATATTTAATATACTGTATATATAGTATATATATAGTGTATATATAGTATATATATACTGTATATATAGTGTATATATACTGTATATATAGCGTATATAGTATATATACCATATATACTGTATGTACAGTGACTATAGCAGGTGACTTCAACTGCCTGTGAGCATTCGATACGACATGAAACGTTGCATGTGAAACAGTAGCATCAAACACCAATAGGATGGTAGCTATTTATATTAAATAAATACGGAGATGGTATTTGATGGGGTTTGTTGCTACACAATCTCAATTACCGTGTCTGATTTACGCGGCTAACCGTCTCGAGATATGACCCCGCCCAAAGATCCCTGAAAGTTCTTGCTGGCTCCGATATACCAAACAAAATGATTTTTTCGGCTGTTTTTGCGCCTGCATAGGGGGTCGGCGCGAATTCAATTGGGGATCCAACCTAAAGAATAAGAACCAGGCAGAAAGAGACATTACCTTTCTACCGCCTTATATGTTTATATGCCCCTTCAAGGCAGGGAGGGGGGGGGAGGTTGGGAGTCAGGGTGCCGGACAAAGACGGGTGGTGGCCTCCTCGACCCTGTATAGACATCCAGGCTGTTTCTTTGTACCCGAGAGGCTAGGCCTCTGAAGCACCCAGCGTCATCATTCATACTGCTTATTATTACTAACGCCATCTTACTGGCCACATCCAGGACCCCTACCCCATCATTCCTTCATCTCCAATATCGTTGGATGCCCCCCCCCCACCCCCCACCCCACAAGTGCTCCACTGCTCTATCTCTCACATTGTTGTTTTCTCCACATTCACCACCATCCCCGTCCCCCATTATGCAGCCTCTGCGTCGACCTCGTCATACCCTTTGCCTTACGCTCAACCAGCCAAGCTCCTTCTACCAACTCCTCATTCTCCTCCTCATCCACATTCTCATCCTCCCCCTCTATCTCTCTCTCCCTCCCTCCTCGCCGCCCTCCGTCCACTGCGTCGTTGCCCTCCTTTGCCCCACCCGCGGCCGGCCCCCCTTTATCCTCCAACCCCTCCTTCTCCTCCCCCTTCCCCTCCTCCTTCCCCTACTCCTCCTTCTCCTCCCCCTTCCCCTCCTCCTTCCCCTACTCCTCCTTCTCCTCCTCCTCCTCTTTCTCCTTCTCCCTCCCTCCTCCTCCCCCTCCTCCTTCTCCTCCTCCTCCTCCTCCTCCCCCTCCTCCTTCTCCTCCTCCTCCTCCCCCTCCTCCTCCTCCTTCTCCTCCTCCTCCTCTTTCTCCTTCTCCTCTTTCTCCTTCTCCCTCCCTCCTCCTCCCCCTCCTCCTTCTCCTTCTCCTCCTCCTCCTCCTCCTCCTCCTCCTCCTCCTTCGCCCTCACGCCCCCCTCCCCCCGCCGCCTTCGTTCTCCCTCCCACTCCGTCGCCCCATTCCAGGGGATTGCTCAAGCGATTGCACCCCCCAGGTTTTGTCTGAGGCGGGAGGGGACGGGACGGGATGGGGGAGGGATGTCTGAGGACTAATAAGGGGCGAGTTGGGTGCGCTGAGCTGGGTGTCTCTAGGTCCTCGCCTGACTTTACCTGACCCCATTAATCAAAACCGCGTCTTTTCAGAATCAGCCAGGTATGCGATCCACTTGCACCGTCATCCCCATCAACCCCTAACCTCGCCCCTTGCCCCCTTCCCCATCAACCCCTAACCTCGCCCCTTGCCCCCTTCCCCATCCGACCCCTCCCCTCCTGAACATTCTCTGTACTCTTTATATATCAATTCACCCCCACACCCCACACCCCTCCGCCCTGCCCCAATCACCGTCACAGTCGTCGAGCTGAACTTGTTTTCCTTGGCGCGCTTTGCTTTTTCACCACAGACGGCCACTAACACTTAAATGTGTTATTCTTGGTTTAGGTTCATCTCCCATCGTTATTTCACAGTCCAACCAACACGAGGCAAGCCATTTATAACCCCCCCCCCCCCTCCCTTCCCCCTGTCCCCAACACCCACCCTCACATCCCAGCACCTACCCTCAGCCTCACCCTCACCCTTAGATCAGCCTCACCCACCCTCACATCTGTAACACCCCACCCTCTTTCATGTAACTTTCACCTCTGGATCCCCACCAACCCCATCTCACCTCAACATCCCCCACCCATACATACCCGTTAAGCATCGAGGCTTCCAGCGAGGCTTAAACCCAGTACAAAACTGCATGCGAATCACACGCCGAACTCTAGCATCGCACAATGCTGACGTCACTCCCCCGTCGAAGTAACCCCAGCGCCTACAAAACTGTCAGACCCAAAAATAAAAACTATATAACGCATGAAATCTACGAGGCGAAACCCTTTTAAAAAAGTTCACTAAGTATGTTGATGGCCTTCTGGCGGGGGAAATCATCTGTCATTTGCTTCAAGTGAATATCGTCGACAAAGAAATTAAACGACAAAAACAAACATGACAAGAAGACGGTACTGTACTCTTGGGTGAGAGGGGAGCTTCCATAACCCTATCGGAAGTCACTCAAATGAAGGACAAAAAAAAAACAGGTTGAGACACACGCTCATCATTGTTAATGACTTTAAGTGCTATTTTTTGTCATTTCCTCACGTTTTCCTCCTTTACACTGTTGGATCGGTATCTTTTTAGGCGCGATTATAAGTACAGATGGACTTAAATGTTACTGCGCATTACATCGAGTGTTTACTTCTTATCTTAACATTTTAAGTCCGGTTTAGTACAGCACGCAACACACCTAGATAGATCTAATCTAAGACAAGCGCTGTCGTTTATGTGAGGTGCATGAGGATCGATCTTTTAAGTGTAGATCCCCCATCCCATCGGCATATTGAGGTCCATGAGTCCTGCTCTATGTTCTTGGTTTATGCTGCTTAGCTCCCGTCGTTAGTACCATTTGTCTGTTGTATAATCATGCTTTGACCTTTTTTCCTCGCAAAATAAATAGAGTTTATATACATTTTTGCGCTGAATAAAGATTCCATGTCTTCCTTGAATTCGCAAACAGTAGGGAGTTACCGCCATATACATCCATGGCTCCTCTCTGCCTTGACCCTTGACCTTTGCCATTGCCGCGATAAGTTAACACGTGCTACATAAACTTTTAAATACCAACGTGACTGATGTGACCGACACATAGTGGTACCGGTTAATAATATGCTATGGATGATTATACATGTCATATTACTGTACATGTGTCATATGTTACACTCAGTCCAAGAAGGACCCAGCACTCTGGTTCGGGGGACCGGGTACATGTGCTCCGCAAAAGTCCCAGTCCCAATTTAGAAAAAAAGTGAAACCTTTACCCACCAGCGTTACCCCCCCCCCCCCCCCCTCTACCTTTACACCCCTAACGACACAAATCTTTCGGTCCGTCTATCAGGCGAAGGTCACTGAACTCTGCGTCTGGTAAACACCCCGGCTGACCTCTACTCGCCCCATGCACACCCGCCATTTATGCAGGATTATTTTCTTCAGAAACTCGTCATGTAGTAGTTATTTAAGTGCAACAATGTTATCATATAATAAATTTTTAAATCACGCAGGCTAACGACAATGGTGTATGATACAGTTCATAATGCGCATGGGTTCATCATCGAAACAAGTGTTAAAGCTCTCGCCTGGAGCGCTCTGGCCACCGGAGAGCCTAACGGCACGTGGATCGACGGTTCGAGCCCCGCTGTGGCCACGTGGTCGCATTATAAAGATCCCATATATTTCTTCGTAAGAAGTAGGGGGTTATCCCGGAGACATGGCTCCACTCTTCCTTTTCTTCTCCCATTGAAGCGATATGCCCAAAAGCGGTTAAGCGTCCTGAATATACAACCAACCATCGAAACAAGTATAACCTCAAAAACCAGTTTGCAACGACAAGAGAGTGGCAGAGGGTTGGGTTGAGCGTGTGTATGTCTAGAGGCAGACGCTGGACGTTTTGTCTATACATGTAGGGGTAGACGCAATACGTCCTCTCGTTATTCGTTCACAGGTAGACGCAAGACAGCCTGATATATATTGTAGAGGTAGACATAAGGAGTATTTCCCTATGCGTGTAGAGATAAACGAAATACGTATTTCTCTATACGTGTAGAGATAAACGAAATACGTGTTTCCCTATAAATGTAGAGGTAGACGCAAGACAGCCTGGCGTATATTGTAGAGATAGACGAAACACGTGTTTCTCTAGACGTGTAGAGGTAGATGCACGATATTGTCCAGCTTATAAACTTCCGTGTGCGCGCATTTCCACGTTCGAAACATGTGTGCGAAATAATACTTCGGTCGTCTGCTTAATGCCGTATATCATGCATGACTCAGGGAAACTGACTTATATCAACACTGTTAATTCCTTCATATCTCCCGGACCAGACGCGCAGTTTCACACGCACCAGAATTCGTTCTATAATTTCTGTATTGTTCACTTTATACTCCCCTATCACTCAACAACAACGACAACATTTCCTTTTTTTCCCGATTTTACGGCTGGTGTGAGAATTGTTCTGCATTTCATAAGCACCGGGATGACTCTTCTGAACTTAGTATTCGTCACGAGAGAATCTAAAACAAACTCGTGACCCCCCCAGCTGAGGGTTCAAGTGATATTAATAAACTACTTGAGCTACATAATATTATGTTTTTTTTTTCTTTCTTTTTTTGCGCAAGAGATATACTTTGCACTCGTGTAGCTTTCCCGTCACTTCGCATATATTGACCGTTACCCACCCACACTCGTGGCGAAGACAACTCAGCTGGCTGGCTGGCTGGCTGGCTGGTCTTGCGCCTGTAGTGGTATGCCATGGATGTAACCAAGTGTCTGAGGTGAACATCAGCGGTACTTTTTTTTTGTCATGGGCTGGGGTGACAGGGGACGCAGGGGGGGGGGGGGGGGGGGTGCTGGGGTGCCGAGGGGGGAGGGATGCTTTATTTGGAGCGGATAGACGGACAGGAGGGCTGGAGGCTGGGTTTTCGCGATTCGCTTTTAACGTGAGTAGAAAAAGTAAACTTGCGCTTTCTTCGAAAAAAAGAAAGGAAAACTGTCCCCGCTGCTCCGTCGGCCGTCGCCCGCAGTATGTGTATGACAATATGTTCACTCAGCTGAAGCGACCCCTGTCGGGCTGGAGAGTGAGCGCGCGAGTTATGCGGTGAACTCGTTACCCATGCCTACCCCCT